>OV050032.1:169935345-170262845 GCA_920105625.2 Clusia tigrina
TTTTATTTAACAAAATGATACATCAATCAAATGATCATATAATACAACTTAAAATTGAGGAGCACTAGCTGCCAGGGCTATCAACTAGTTCAGAAAAGAACTTAGCTTAATATATGTATGTATAAATAAATATTTACTTAAAGGAACTCGTTTGCGTTTAGCTATTTAACTCGGTTTTTGTAACAAGGCTGATGTAGGAGAGTCTGAAATAACCTCGAACTGACAATATCGAGATGAATATATCCAAAACAGATGCAATTTGGGTGTTGCATAATGGACAGATTAATGCGTTTTCGCCATGAGTTAGCGAGGTGTGTCCAAGGCGTAATCGTACAAAAGCTTTGATTTTCTTCTTCTTGCTGGTAGTAGAGTATTCTCGTGTTCTTCTGAGAGGCTTATATTGGGAGAAATAGTTGATTGAATTACGGATTGACTCAGTGGCCGTCTAGCTGTGGCCACTTTCCAAAATGTTATCTGATAATATCTGAAAGAAACTCTACAAATTTTAAAAGAAACTGCAAGAAATGGGCCTAATCAGAGAAAAAACACACCCACATTTGATATAAGAAACTTTCGGGTCTAAAATGAAAATTAGCCTACCTATGCTCGTATTGACTCTATGGAAGAAATGTACATGGTGTCCATAATAATATGTGTGCAAAATATGGGGATCATATTACTACTGCCACGCCCACAATTAACGAAAAATCATCACTAGGTTCATATTGAAGATTTATCAACGAAATTTCACCGGAGTGTTGCCGGTACTAACATTAAATGTCACACAAAAAATTTGCTGGTTGTGTTTACTGCCACGCCCACTATTGACATATTTTTATAAATTACGATCTATATTATATATTTCGCCGAAATTTTATATTAGTATGTATATTGACCTTACAAAGCCATACACACGAAATGGGATCGATCAGTTAGACCACACGCCTCTCTCCCATATAATGAACTTTGGGGACCCCAATTTAAAAAATTACCCTATCTTTGCTCCTAATGATGATTTTTGAAGAAAACATCCCCATTGTGGAACTCGCATGCACAAGGAAAGGTAAAGTTTATTTCGAAGTCAGTCTAATCCGACTTCAGACTTCTTTACTCGTTTTTCTATTCCGGTTACATCTTCCGCCACTATTTTTGGCACGACACTTTAAGAATATTTAAACTGGAAATTTTATGTTTTCAGATATTTTTTCCAATACCTGCCTCAAGCTCTTCAAGTTGGCGCCTGTGTTGGTGTTTGCAACAAGTGGGGACAATGATAAATAAGCCAAAGTAGGACAACTGTAGATTTATACTTTTTATCGTTATCTTTATACATTGCTTTTGATCGTTATCTTGATCATAGGAACAATGATCGCGTGTAATAAGTTAATCAGTACTTTCCAAGAAATACTTTTTTCAAAATGTGCAAGTGACCGATTTGCACAATAGTACCCTTAATAAAAATAAAGTTGCCAACTCCTGCTGATGATATACAACCCCAAACCATTATATAACAACCACCGTGCTGGACAGTGGCATGTAAATTTGTGGGTAGAATTGGACTTACGCCAAACAAAAGACTTGCCATACGATACAAATATATTGAATTCGATTTCGTCAGCAAAAATCTGTTGAGGGGCTTAAACTAAATATTTCTGGTATTTTTTTCCCTTCCATAAAATGTTTCAACACTAATTCGCAAAGTTTAATTGAAGCGAGTTTTCAATTTTACATGTTTTGACATTGTCATTAGTCAATATAATACTTTTCTCTGGGGGGCTTAAAGAAGCTATAACGAGGCTCATGTAGTATGCAGGTGATATGCATTTTGTGCTACTACAAACACATTACAGATTGGCCGAGTGGATAGCGTACTGGATTATAATCCGATCGACATGAGTTCAAATCCGAGTGTGGGTAAGTTTTTAATTCTCTTCTAAATTTGCAATATAAAATTAGAATTGTTAAAATTATATTGTTGCAGGAAGAACACGATGAGCAAAATACAATGGAAAAAATGTACAACTTTACATGAAAAAAACAAACGAATGTAAAACCAATAAATCTGTCGAAAAAAAAAATAAAATCTATTTCCACCTGTAGCATTAGGTTTTACAGAAGTTTCTTAGCGAAGTAATAGCCTAAATTTTAGCTTCTCTTCTGAAGTAATAGCTTTTGACAGTAGGACGTCATGAAATATTCAAAGCTTCGGCAAAGCCCCGATAAGGCTTTTCCAAGACCGCGTACACGAAGCTATTACTTCGGTAGCAGCTTCGGTAGAGACTTGATAAGGCCTTTCCGAAAATACATACGCGAGGTTATTGCTTCCATATAGGTTTCTCTGCGAAGCTCCAGAGGCCTTATCGAAGCCATTTACGAAGTATTATAGAGTTACATTATGATGGGCTTTACCGAGTCTTCCTTGTGCATTTTCCCCTCGCTAAGGGCTCGGTAAGGTACATTTGAAAAGCTGGCTAATAGCTCGGTAAGGAGAAATTGGTGGCTGTGAAGAGAATTCGACAACCATAAATTTTATGGTTGACCTCATCTATGCGACGACAGACGGACTACCTATACACGGGCAGGTTAATATAAAAAGAGATGTCAAATTGTGGACCAATACCTTACCGTCAGTGAGGCACACTTTGAAATTTACGTCGTTACAGAGGAGTAATTGCGGCATGTCATCAAATTTAAGTAGGAACTATGTAACTCGATTGGAGTTCAAGACGCTAAAAGCATGAGCAGTATTGATTTAAATAGTCCACCTGAAACGACACCAGCATTTAGAGTCCATGCCATGGAGGATTGATTCGCTAAACTGCCGTCCACCGAACTAACGCGTTTACCACTATACAGCACAAGTCGATCGTAATGTTTTTGCTTCTTTAATGTTCAATACTGAATTCTGATGCACTGTTACGAATAAGTTCTGAGTCTATTCACGAAAGAGTCTATTCTCAAATAAATACGGGTTGAAATGGCAACTGGCACTACCACAAAAAGCACTTCTTCTGTAGACGCAGTTTGACACAAAAATCATTCATTTTAAACAAATGAGCATCCATATATTTACACTATAAGGATTTAAATTCGTTAACTACATACGCCAGCAGAACGAATTTAAGCAATGTCAATCTCAATTGAAGGTATTCTCACAGTCCACGATAAATGTTAAGCAGGATGCAACAATTTCAAGGCGAGACTCTTTATTTCTAACCATGCTAGCGTAATGCAATTGCACAAAAAATAAAAAGCAAAGAATTGAGCAGAAGAAAATATAAATGAAGGAATGAGTTGAATGAGTGAATGAATGAATGAAGCAAATACTTTGAAACGAAGCGAAACTGCATGAATGAAAAGAAACTAAATTTGAATTTATGACGAAAACTTTTGCACTCAATCTGCAACTGTGTGTAAGTGCACCAAAAAAGTTTCGTTTAACAGTATGTAAAGGGGGGAAGGGAAGCTCTGATGCTGGTAGACAGAAGGTACTGCGTGTGGAACTGGTAGTGCGGCAAAAATCTTTCCAACAATCTTTGCTTATAATGCTTGACATTTAATCAAGTTTGCTGCGCTTAACGCACAAAAATGCCGCAAATATTTCAGCATGACAGCAAAAATGCTGCTCCAAGAAATTGCAGGGCGGTGGCAGAAAGGAGGCTGGCGGAAAACGCTATGCAGCATATTAAATGCAGCAACAGCAACACTGGCAGGCTGGGGGGCTGACTGGCTGGGAGCAGTCGAGGCAGTTAATGTAATGCCAACTTTTTTGTCGTCCTTACTTCCTTGTTTGCTGTGGCAATTGCAGCTGCATACGCCTCCTGCTGCGTGTGGCTGACTGTGAGTAACTAGCGTACAGCTGCTGTTGCCGCCTGCAATTCATCGAGCGGAAGTGCCACTGCATATGCATACGCGGGGTCCGGTCGTTTCGTGCAGGAGGTATGTGAGAGGAAGGGAAACGACTCAAAACGGAAGCTATTAACCGCACACCTTTTGATATTCTGATGAAAGCATAGCAGCAGATTTGATGACATTTGTCAAAATGTTGCGCGCACAAAAATATGCAAGTTTTTATTTTCTGGGTTCCACTCCAAACATTCTCTCGCCTTATTGCCGCTTTTTAAACTTATTCAAATGTAAAATTTTCAAGGATGCTGTTGCATTTCGTTGAAGAAGTAAAAAAGATATAATTCTTTGGAATTCCGGTTGCATGTGATTTTGTGATTAAATGCTTAAACATTCTTGCAAAAGAGACTGAAAAAATATTTCATGAAAATTATGTTGAACAGCAGCAGCAGAGAAATGCATGCATAATTTCAGGTTAAAGTGCCCGTTCTGTTTATTATTGCGAAAAGCCGCAAGTAAAATTTACAAAATCATAATGGAAACTGCTTGTAGCAAGAAGAACAAAATCAGTAGCGGAGGTAGAAGTAACGAAGAATAGGTAAAAATTACTCAACGTAAACCGCAAATTGTTTGCGTTCTCTCGTAGCAAATTGTAGAGAGCCAAATTAAAAAATTCCAAAATAAAGCGGCAACATCAGGCGCACGGCGGACGGGTAGCTGGCCTGCCACAAACAATGCTACCGGCTGCAATTGGAAAAGCACTGTTAACGTACTTATACAGTACTCCAACACTCTACAATGAGTGTATGTGGGCTGTCAATTACCGTAGATATAAATCAATTGCAATAAAATTGGCTTCAGTAGAAATAAATCTAAGTCAATAGTTTCGTCAATAATTAAAACCAATATTTGGGAGAAAAAATCTAAAAGTCTTCCAAGAGAGATGACTAAATCTATTTTTCAGTATTGTTGTTGACCTGGAGAGGTCACTGAACTTTTTTTTTAGAATTATTAAGTGCCGAGTGTGAGTTTATTGACGACCACTTTAGACAAATAATTAATGTACTTTTGTGGCTGGAATTGGAAGGTTGCGATTTGGAACACAATTGGGCCAAATGTCATATAAAAGCTCTATTCAAATTCGATAGCTCATTTATTTCAAGATTTGGCAATGTTAATCAACCATCTGGACTTGAAATTGCACTTCATTAGACTTATTAGATTTATCTTTGCTTTGAAAGAAAATGAAAGATTGTTTGCATTGATCCACAAGCTCTTGATATATACAAGGTGTATATCCGCAATCTGTTGATGAAGATGGCGTTATATATTTTGAAAAGGTCATCGAAATCCTCTTCATCATATCTTGATATGCAAGATAGCTCGAAGAGGTCGCTTGCAGGCTACTGTGTTTCATTGATAAATGTAAAAATTTATTTGTCATTTTATATAAATATTTACAGAAATCAACATAATCACAGACATTAATAAAAACATAATAAAAATATTGATATTTTTAATGTTAATGTTTTCTTTTCTTACGGAACCCGCTGAGGAGCATTATCTTTTAACGCCCTTCCTATGTAGCATTTGTTTTACACAGTTTCACCAAACATTGGTCTCTTCTATCACTGTGCGAGTATTGGCAGTTCCATATATTTGTATATTCTGAATCGACGGCCATCTGAACTTCAAGCGAAGGCTTATCTCAGAGCTAAATTTTCAAATGATAAGGAACTATTTGAGACAGAACATTGGAGTAAGCAAAACAAATATAGCATAGGTTAAATATAATTTCCATTTCTCCTGAGAGAGCGTAATATGTATGTGTTTGTATATGTAATATTCTCAAGGAAAACTTGAAGAAAAGCCCAGTAATCTTCAAATAATCCAATTTGTATTCCTTGATCCCATGGTATACAAATACAAATGTTAGCAGTGCTATTCACTGGATGAAAAATGGAAACGACTGAACAGGAAGTCATGTCTTCTAAATATAATTTAATTTTTTGCAAATTATCTAATTTTTGGTATATTTATAATTAGTTTTTCTCAACAGTGTTTATAGGAAAATATGCTCTTTCTTTGTTTCCCTCTTGACTTACATTCTAATACTGACTGTACATAATTATGTTCGTATTGGTGGTACTGTTTTATTTTATACTAAAATAAACTTTTTTTAAATTTATTTAAAATCCAACATTTTATTATTCTCAACTCAAAAGAAATTATGTCTGAATAAAAAGTTCTGAAATTGTCATTACAATCGATCTCCTTAACAGGAAATTCTTCCCAGTGAGCCTAGCGATTTAAAAATATCAGATTTGGATTTTTTGGCAACTATACAACTTCGTAGTGTAGTTTCCTAGGTATTTCTCCATTGCATATTATTGTTATGGAAGCAAAACTCTAATTTTATATTAGGTTGACTTAAAATACTGCTCCTTGTCTTACTGTACAAAATATTGTTGAACCATTTACAGTTGATGTAAAACAACAAATTTATCGTTCGTACATGCATCTATTTATGGGATGAAACACTGTGACCCGCTTGTAACAATGGCGGCATTGAACTGAGCTATTTCTAGATTCGTTGGAGCAGTCTGTGTAGGAGCATGGATGGGTTTAGTGCAGTCTGCTGGTTTTGGTTGCGTAGCTGGTAATTATTTATCTTTGGTAATTTTGTTGTTTTTTTTTTATTATCAGTAATAAAGTTCTATCAACAAATATTTATTTTGAACAAATAATAATGCAAATGGCATTTGGAAGTTGTGCCACCTGGGCTGTGCTGGGATGGGTTGAGTTGGGTTGGGCATATCTGAAATGCGCTTTAGCTCAAAATGAGACTAAAATAAAAAGTACATTTAACTGTAAAATAGATATACAATTCAGTTTGGGTTTGTGCTTGTGGCAGGTTGGGTTTGGTATTCATTTTGAATAACGGACACGGCATCGCAGAATTGAACCCACAATGAAGATGAAACCAAAAACAGATTCTATTCTAATTCCACAAATTTTTGTTCAATCATATTTTTTCGTTTTTGTTCTATTCGAAAGTAAAGTTTGTCAAGAAAGTGTTTTGACAAAGCAAAAAAATGCGTCAATTAGATTTTTCTCCAATATAATAATATTATTATTATTATATCTTACACCATAATTAATTATGAGTGCAAGGTGTTGGGGGAATGAGTACTAGCTACAGAGGCTTTCGACTCGAAGAGAAAAGGGTTTTAAAGAAAGAAGCATTTTGGAGACCAAGCCCGTGTCAGGATTTGAACCTGCGACCCTCGGGGTGTGCGTCTAGCATGCTTACCACTAGACCATAGAGGGTGGCTCCCAATATAATATAGTAAGTACTTCTTTATTGGTTTCATTCATTTTAGAATTCAATCACACAGTAGATTAGATTGCTTGAGAGCGCGAACAAGTCACCTGGTAACTGCGGGCATCTTTGGACCTATTATGGCAAGCTTTGTAGTTACAAAACATCCCAGAGTTTGGAAATCTTTAAGAATATTGATATCTTCTTAGAAGATGTGTCCACAATTACTGGTGGTTCTAGGTAATAGTTTCGTAAGTAACGGAGTCTGGTCCAGATTAGACAGTTATATTGACACAATAAATGTTCAGATGTTTCCTCTTCTGCGTTATATAACCTACTATAGTCATTTGGGCTTACATTCATGTTATATAGGTGTTTATTTACCCTACAATGCCCAGTTACAAAGCCTGAGACAATGCGAGTCCTGTTCGTATAGTTCTTGCACAGGATCTTTTGGCAAAAAGATTTTGGCGACTCTTATATATTTTGTTTCCATCCAATATTGATTTTACTTTTAGCCATTTCGGTTAGAGATCCTGGAACTCCATGACAGACCGCAGAATGGTTCCGGTCCAATAAAACTACTGGCTACCCCTTTCCTAGCGAGTTCATCTGCCTCTTTTTTCCCTATATGTCCGCTAGTCTTTTCCTCAATTGAAGACAATCCCAAACCAGGTTTGATTTTATAACAAAAGTGTTCAGCGCAAGAAATGCTGCTTTGCTGCCAGAGTGGATAAGAATGTGGCTATTTATTGTACCTCTATCTAGTTCCTCTATTCGGCCTGAAAACAGACTTTTCTCGGCTCATGCTGCTGAATAAGTGACTTCTTGGTTTTTCCCCCCTAAACCCTGGCCCCAACTCCCTCCTCAGTTTTTGAGCCGTCAGTGTACCATACATGAGCATTTTAAGATGGCATTGGTCTATTCTGTTCCCAGATAACACTACTCGGGAATGTGGCCTTGAAGTTATATGGGAAGTTATACTTAGGTCACACTAACAAAAAACTGATATTAAAATTAAGAAACACAAAGCATAAGCCAAACAAAAATTATTCAAAAAATTAGGTGTCAAGCAAGTGGCTACTTGAGATACTCTTAATTCCCAAAGGCAACGAATTCCACAACCTGATGGCGTTCACAACAAAAAGTCTATTCGAGTTCAAATACTTGTAATTAGGGACTAAGAGTTTCATATTTCTCCTCGATTTAACAAAATTCACTTTATAAATAAATAATTAGGTGCATGTGTATATCAAGTTGTGTAGTAATATGCATTTTCTAGCATCCAAATAATAAAAAATATTGCAACCAAGGACTTCATTGTTAAACTTACCGATGTCGTGAATGTTTTTTAAACCATACACTTATCTTGTAGCACTATTGAATGCAAATTGCAACTTATGCCTGGAACAGGAGTCAAGTCTACCATAAACAACATCTGAGTCTACCATAAACAACATCATGATCGGCACAATAAGGTGAAACACCAACCTCCTTCTGGTCTCAATAGGCACAAATGATGCAGTCCTCCTCCGATACCGTAAGGCATACTTTACTCACCACAGAATTTATGTGATCCTTACAGGATAGAGCGGAGTTAATGAATTTAAAAATTAATCAAACCAATAGAGAAATACTACATAATCTTCAGCAACAACCAAAGTAGTTGTAACATTTTCCTTTACTCAGTTATTTCCGCTTCTACGAGTCTTATTTTATTTTTTTCGCTTGCACGAATCACGTTGCACACAACCCATTTACCTGCCTTCAATACCTGCAAGCTCTGTGTGTACCGTGAAGACAATGTGGAACAATCGCAGTGACAGTCTAACTGAGGTCACGTTAACTAGTCGCACCACAGTCTCCATTATATTGTGTGGTAATGTGTACTGGCTGACGCATATGAGTGGTGCATTGTCTTTTTTGCGTGGGTAACTTGCTCCATTCTGACATCGATACATCTAACGATGCGTTACTTGTATAATATACTAAACGTATGGACGTTTTCACAAATAAGTAGCTCCCGGTTTCCATGTATGCTCATTGGCGTCATGGCTGTGCTGTCCTGCATGTGATGCCGCTTCTATATCAGTGTCAATGTCAATGTCAATACCATCCATCGGTTAGAGTTCTCCGCAGGAAAAAAACGTCTTCTTCAGTTCCGGGAAAAGCTATTTACGTCAAAAGGGTGATCTTATAACATGTATTTGTCGTATTCACGTCACAGCGAGTGGACTGTTGTATAAGTTTTGCCGTGTGTAGCTTCACACACACACACTCACAACGTGTATGTCATTTCCAGTGATAGTACTACCGAATGTTGTGAACGAATTAAGAAAAAGAGCAATTGAAGTGATGTGGTGAAGGAGGAAAAAGAATATTTTCCGAAGCAGAAAATAATACAAACTAAATGTTTTCATCTTGAAACCTAGGAAGGTATACATTCGAATTAAATTTTATGCTATGATTGTTTATTTAGTAGCTAGCAGTCGGTTCTTAGGCCAGAAGGGTCACATTGCAAGTATAACTAATATTCGTTTGGAAATGATGAGCTTCTGGAAGCACTCTGTTTTTGAGCTGAACATTAATATAAATGAAATATCTGATGTATCTGATTAACACGAACTGATGTAAGTTACAGCAGATTATTAAAACAGGACAAATAAAATAACCAACTTGCATAAAATTAAACCACATTTGTGAAACAAAAAAATCACACACAAAATTCCCGCAGGGCTCGTCCATAAAATTCCACCAAATATTAAAACCAAATGATCACAATTCTATTATTCTCCTATTAAATTTATTATACTTTACGACATACTTAATTGCGTTTGCATAGATTTTGGGTAATCAGTGCTAGCAACCAAAGAAATATATTAAAACAGAATCACTTCCCCCAGTGATCTCATGACGGTGAGACTAACATGCTTACCACTAGAGCACGGAGGCACCCCAGAAATAACTTAATTATTCTGTACTCAGTATTTTTCTACACAGAAATATAAATATTTTGACATACTTGTATATCCCCAAAATTGACCGTTCATGTTAGATCGTTAAATTGGGAGGTGATCGTCAATTTTATTAATTAACCTTCGATACAGAAGAATTATGACGCAATTAATATGTATTAATTACTTGCTTTTTTCTGTGTTCAAATCAATATTTCGTTTTTCAATCATATTATTATTATTATATCTTACACCATAATTAATTATGAGTGCAAGGTGTTGTGAAGAGAAAATGATTTTTTCTAGAAAAGAGCATTCTGGAGACGAAGCCCGTGGCAGGATTTGAAACTGCGACCCTCGGGGTGTGTTTTCTATCTTAGTTTTTGTGCTCTTTACTATATTTTTCGCTGTTTTTAATAGTATCATTGAGATCCAGACTTCAGCTGTTTTGAGCCTATACCCTTATGGTATGATGTGTCATAAAGAAACAAATTTGGTATTTTGATCCGCACAAAAATTTGATCTGCTTTGAATTACCGTTGTCCCTGAAACTTTTGTATTGACGCTATGACTGTTTAGATAAAAGTAAACTTTTTAATCTACACTTCTTGAACACTTCATGCATCTTTGTTTAGCCTTATGGTAAACAGAGTGCTTTGCAACTATGCACCGTTGTTGACAAAGAATAATAAAAGTAACATTATATGAAGGAGGGGCAACTAAATCTGATTTATTTCTGAGGATTTTACTATTCGTTCCCTATCTCTGTTTGGTCCCTTTGAGTTTCCTTGTAGGATGGAAGTGAAAAGAGGGCCAAAGGAGGAGACAAATACAAAGCGAGTACAGCAAAGCCCTTTGTAAATATAGCGCGAGGCTCTTCCGCTAAAAGCGTAAACACAAAGCAAATTATTTTATATGAAATACAGCCAAGAGCTGCCTGCACCTTGCGCCATGTCACACACACATAGTCACGCAATCAGTTCTGCAGTGTTTTTGTAGAGACGACACATGTGGCAAATCTATCGTGCTGCCACTGTTGCTGATTTTTCCACAGCTGTTGGTTATAGCTACTCGAAAATCTTTGTTTGAGATGTGTAAATAAATGCACCAAAGCCTCTTAAATATTATTATACTACTCGTATTATTATTCACTGGTGTCTGTCAAGTTGCATATGTGCATGTGTGACATGCTGCAATGCAACTTTTTCACTCTCGATTTCGTTGTATTTGCGATGGTGGTCTTTATAAAATACTTTTTTGCAAAGCTTTTACAGGGCTCTCATACATCTGAATAAGCTTTATACCAAAAGGGTCACTATCAGCGCCAAGGCGTAGTTGAATTCAATGTTTCAATAGAGTTTCCATTCGAGGGACATCTTGGCTAGAAAGTTTTTTCGCGGCCCATCACGATAACCGGTTTGCAATGTCGATTTATTTAGTCGCGGACTCTTATTAATTATGCATGCATGTATAAAGCTGATAAGAAGTATTCCTATCGGGCTGTCTGTCTGTCGTAAATAACAGTTTTCTGCACAGAAATTAATCAAAATGTCACCAGAATCAAAATACCGTTTCAGGAAGCAGATACTAACAATTTCAAGTAGGTTTGGATCTGATTGCTTTAGGACTAATTATGTGCCCGTATATCTTTCACTTGCGGTCTCACCATAAGGATATGAAATAGCGTCAGTATTCAGTACACCAGATATGATAAATCAAAATTATAATCCTTTGAGTACAAAACATTTTTTTGTTGTTGTTGCTATCTCGGGCTCATATATGTTACAAGTTATTAGTGAGATCATAGCGTGCTTACTCTTTTGTACTGATGTACACAAATTTCGGATGTGTTTCAATGTTTTTGAAAGCCACGAAAATGTTAGAAATGCTGCATGAAGTGTTTAGTTGTAAATTCAAACCAGCAGCCAATAGAATGTTATACAATTTTGTTAACTATTCCTAAAGTGAACTGTTGATAAAATTTCCTTTCAATAAAGCTAAATTATGAACGCATTGTCTTTGCATTATTTGGTACATTCCAGTTATCGAATTATTAAGTGAGCCAATTTTCGCAACTATAATATCATCTCTATGGGAATCATTCATTCCAGCGAATGATTGCTAGTGTGTCCAATTAATAAATCGTGCTTCACCACTGACGATCCGACTCGGATTTGAAACCAAGCCTATGTGTGGAGTGTCAGCTTGCAGTTATACTCTTGCATCTTCCACTCATTGTATTGAACTTGTATTGTAGTCCTCCATAAAAAGATTTCATAGGCAACGAGTTATGGTAGTCATATACGTAATTTATAATTTCAGAACATTTAAAAAATGTCCCTAGATTTTCGTTGATCATACTCCCTGCTTTTACATAGTTACATTATGGTATTTGTAATGAATTTCACAGTTTTGAAGACATTTATGGTATTTCATAAGTATATTAAGTGTGGACGTAGTGGGGTAGATAGTTATTTGTTTTATTTTGGTAACTCCAAAGGCAGTAAAAAGAGTTCAATCAACCAAAGAATAAGATATAAGAAACGTTTCGCTCACACATCACTCTGTATTTCGCGATATATGTAGATATCAGAATTCAATCATAGTGGATTTTTTCTCTTCAAGTAAACGTATTTATTTTGAAGAAAGTTCTTGGTACGAGACTAGAGGAATTATAGAATTGTCCTGGTTTTTAGGCAAGCCGAGAAAAAAACATATTATATGTGAGTGAATTGCTGTTTGAACCCTTAGAAAGTGCAGGGTTCCTCGCTGGCGATATGCGACCACATCGAAATGAGTTGGGAATAATCTTCCAGTGATGTGCCTTCAATCCGACATGAAAGACATCTTAATTCTATTTGAAGGACAGTTGAGTTTCTAGCATTTTGGTATTTTTGGCATCTGCTCTTTATGGATGGAGCATGGAAAATGTTTATTTAATTACATAGGTTATTATTAAGCCGACGGAAGCACTTGCCATTAAAAAAGTACAAAGTTAAATAAAAGGTGATGTGTACCATATTAAGAAATGGAACATGAAGATGCTTCCCTAGAGCTGCAATAGTTACTTGGGAAGTGGAATACTTTTATTTGCACTGAATGCTGCATCTTCGCTGTGTTGTCTGGCTAGTATTACTCGTTTGCCGTGAGTCGTTTTTAAAATCGTTTAACTATCATGAGTGTATGAGTTTCAAGTGTAATAACTGCCTGAAAATATGCTTCCTTTATCAATTAAATTTTTATTTAATTATATTTTATTTGCCTCACTTATTTCCACTTATGGACTCCGGACTGGCTTCAAGCAAACAAAGATATGAGTGTGGCACATACATACACACACTTTGAGCTCAGCACACATGGACGTGAATTATATTTTTGAGCACCACACCACTTGGCTGCTTAATTTTGCATGCGTAAATTTCGAAAACAGTTGGCGGATGCATAAAGCACTGAGCTGGCAACAGCGGCATCGTTGTGGCATTGATTTCAAAAAGAGAGTGCGTTTGTTGTGTGCCGCTGCTGTTGTTTTTGTTGTTTTTATTGTTGATTTTGAAGTTGCATGCAGCCTACCAACACAAGGGGCGTACTGTACGTGATTATCTTTTCGAGTTTTCGAACTGAAAAATCTTTTTTGGTATTGAGTGCTTTTGTTCATATCTACAAATATGTGGGATGTATGGAGATGTGTGTGTATACAATCACACGCGTTTCGCAATGAATGCGTTTGTGCCATACACGTAAATACACAGAAATTGTTTAATCCACTATAGCAATATATTCAGGTGCAAAAACAAGACAATAACAACAATACAATAACTAAAACAACTACAACAACAGCAATAATGGTAAATGGTAAAGTGCTCTTGATTCTTTGCTTCAAACATGATATCGGATTCAACCAATTAAGTAAGAATTTTGCAGAATTTTTGATTTCATTGCATATAGGTATGTGTGATTTTATGCCAATTTATGTGACTGAGTGGATTGTGCATGAGTGTGGGTATTTATAACTAAGTGTGTGTTCAGTTATGTGTGCTCATAAGTATGTTTTCACATATGCAGTACCTTTGTTTATATGAACCTTGTTTAAGCTGATTATACTTCATTGATTGTGCGTATGTTATAAATTGCTATATTAGTTATGTGGCTGTATTCTGAGGATGAGGGGAGAGGAAAGAAAATTGTTTTACATTAGTGGAGCAATAATATCAAATTACTGATGATGCTTGCTGAGGTGTTATGGAAATTGATATCGAAAGTTGAAACATTTTGTAATATGAATACATAGTGAGCAATAAAAGAAGGCGCAAAATACAATTAACCTAATCGACTATCTAGCTAAATTTGATTTGAGTGACCCCAGAGTATTTCGAACTCACTGAATTCGGTTTTGAATACATATGAATCCTTAGCGTATTAGTATACCAAAAGATAAAAATTGTGTTTTCAATTAAGAATTGGTGATTTGATACGATAATACCAAAATCACAGTGGTTCTTTTAGCGAAATAAAAAAAAAATGTGTTGATTGAATCCATAAATATATTATTGAAAGTAATGAAATAAGAATTACACATATTGAAAGTATTTGCAATATATTCTAAATATTTATATCACTAATGCAGTCGCAAGATGAAAATATAGTAATTTGTACTTAAAGTAATAGCAACGAAGCAATCCGTATAGAGAATTTACGCAACTGTAGATATTTATAAAAAATAAGTGAAATTTCTCGACATATTTTTCAAAAGCAAACGTTCTGATTACACTCATTTGGATTACAAATTATATTATGCATTTCAAACGTAAAAATATACATCAATTTCTTTGAAATACTGCAGTTCCTGCAATACAACAATGGCACTAAACAGGTTGTAGTTGGAATATATATTTATATGGAGCTTTTAACGCACCGTTTTCTAGTGGCTGCAACTCTCTAGATGTCCTCCATCATAAACTTCCACAACTATAAACACGATCCAATCTGTATGACAATAATAGATATAGAACCTTGTATCATGTAAATATACTAATGAGGACATGTGAAAAAGACTAAAAAAAATCCACGGATTACGCGCCGCATATATGAAAGTCGCCCGACCCGGATAGGAACAGTAATGATTATACGCTAGTGACTCATGAGGTTAGAGGGCATCGTTTGAGTTCGTGTTCACGACCTTAGAGTTCCAAATTTTTTTACGTCCGGTGATACGAGTGCCCAACAAGGGTATAGTTGCAAATAAATAAAACTCATCGCTAAAGTATCAGGGATACATAAAAAAATTTCTTTATACGATCGATTTAACATAACCCCAAAAGAACGATGCGATTGACGTCAAATCGCAATTTCTTTGCAGAGAGTGGACATGGCCATTTTGTGAAATTAAGACACTTGTATAGATTAGGCCATAAGTAGATTCTTTGGAGTGCTGTGTGGCATGGACAGGCGTCTTGTTGAGAAAATCTCCCGGTGCTTTATTTCAAACGGGACCAAACTAATTCACGACTCACCGCGCGGCACATTTCTCCATTGCCGTTTACGGTTTTCCTTATTCATCTGATCCCACGGATGAAAATGCATACCCAAGAGCGAGATCGTCTGCAGCAATAAGACTGCACGCTGATGGCTCACCCCTCAAGCATAGCCGGTATAATTATTTATGATACAATTCAACCCAAAATGAGTTTTGCTGTGGAATAAATTTTGTTTTCCAAAATCTGATGCTGTTTCCAAAACGGCTCCAGTGCTCTGTATTTATAACTGGATTGATTTCTCTTCTCTCGCACATTTTTATCAAATGTGGAGTTATTTTCGTGCAACCAAGAGTTACCATAGATAGGAAGTGGGTTGTCACTTTTGAAAACACTTCTTTGGAATTTTAATATAATTCGTCGGATTATAGCATCAATTGGAAGATTATGTTCCTCGAACATTGCATGTCAACATCGAAAGTTTCTCGAATAGAAAATGAATTTTTCTGATAAATACTTATGCAAATACGAGTAACTCTGTAGTTTGTTAGGCCTTACATGTGTAATTGAAAAGTGCAACAGACACATCGAATCTTAATCAAAAGAATCGAGTAATTGAGTCGTACATTTTTCAAATCTCCGATATGATCTTTGGTAATTAAAGTAGTTTCACATATATATTCATTGAGTATACTATGAGCATATATGATACTGAGTTTTTTAAAGGATCATTAGAGAAAATGTTCATGGTATGAATACAACGTTTTATATTAGGGCTCATTACATACATACATGAAATTCTGTATCATTTTTTATTAAATGACGCTGTTTTTATATTATTACACCACAAATAATTTTACTTCCAATTTTTTTTATGCTGCGCAAAATAATATTTTATTATTCTATTTTCACTTCCTCAGCAGGTGGAACACTAAATGCTTTGCTTCTCTCTTTCATAGAAATATATGATTTTAACTCAAAACTTTCCGCCTCTGTAAGTTTGTTTTCAAAATTATTTTTTTGTTTTTGCATTCAATTAATTTATTTTTAAAACCTGATTTTGGTAAACTTTTTTTTCAGACATATACTCGTACCTTGAATGAAAATTAGTGAAATTTAATCGTCAGTCTTTATGAAGAATCGATCATTTTTAATTTCCTTCTTCTTATTTTAAAATATGTTAATTAATAATCGAAAAATATATTAATGATACAACGGATATAGTTTTGTTTACTAAACTATTCAACTTCATATTACGTCGCAGTTTTCCACACCACTTTACTATATGGAAACACTTTGTCCCACAGTGCGAACTTCCATGCAAATTTGGCTGTGGTTGTTGTGATGGTTGTTGTTTTGTTATAGTTGCTATGAATTCGGCAAAAATATTTGATACACTCATGTTTTATCATTTTATGTAAGCTTTTATTTAATGGACGCTGCGTAATTTCGTTGTAATTCAATTACCTGGAAAATGTCTGCTTTTCTGCTATATGAATATATGTGTGTATTGTTCACATAGGTATGTTTGCATAAATATGAGTATTGTACAAATAGAGAGTAGCATCAATGATTGGCGGTAAGAGCAGAAAACATATTCATGCAGATTCAATGTAGTTGAACGAGGTATTTTGGTATTTGTGGAAAAGTTGTGGTGCAATATTCGAATACATGATGGATGATGTCTAAAAATATCTTATATTCTGCAATCACATATACCTAGTTTTGTATATATGTATGTGCTTTCTTCAGTTCTTTGTATTGGTTGAACACGACTCGCCTGCTTTTTACCTCAATAGCATTATATGAACAGTTTTAAATTTAATTACAATTTTGTTCCGCAAGTAAAGTAACTAAGTATTTTTGAAATCATACCCAAGTTAAACAGACACACACATAGCACCTATACCCAGCCATGTGTTAGCATGTACATTCTAGCACATGTACACTCCATAAGCTGCTTACAAACTCTTAACATTTGTTACAAAAGTAAAGGACTTAAGCATCGTACTC
Source organism: Clusia tigrina (assembly GCA_920105625.2). Lineage (NCBI taxonomy): Eukaryota > Metazoa > Arthropoda > Insecta > Diptera > Clusiidae > Clusia > Clusia tigrina. The sequence goes on from OV050032.1 coordinate 169,952,952, forward strand.
CTCAATCCGCATACGATATTGTCCTACGCTGCAGGTCTCTGTTCAGCGAAATATTTCTGAACAATTATTTTGGCATTAAAATGAACCAGAGTAAGAGATGTAGGATCAGCAATTAAAGCAGTTATGCGGGATCCAAAGGATTTTTTAAAGCACATTCTCCCACTACAGTCGTCCACCTCTGCCAAACTGCGTTCGTTATTAATAAATGTGGATTGTTAGTCTGCCAGCAGCTAAATGGTCAGTATTCGCAGCATTTTTCTAATATTGTCTGTAGAAACTTTGGTGATGTTAGTGTGCAAGACCACAATGTTCGTAAAAACTGTCCTAAGCTTACAATAATATGTTTTATACTAATTCAAAAAGTTTATTTTATTTTTAAAAAATATATTATTTGTTCAATTTGCCACACTGGCGTTAGCTTTGCAGAAAGTGTATTTTATGTCCTTCGCTATTGGCAGTTCGTTGTTAGATGTTGATAGCTGGAAACAGGAAGGAAGGACGCGTCGAGGGTAGAATTGTGCCTGGGTGACGTGTATGGGAAACAGCAATTTAATAATAATAATAATTGCTTTAAGTGTCGTTCAACTGAAGTGGCACACATATCTAAATAAATTAGCGGTATGCTGCTGAGAGCTCCTCTTAAATCTGGTATAAAATCCCACAAAGATTTTCAAAATTTAACAAGCAGCGCAGAATACCGAAATTTGGTTATATGCACGGTTAAAACGCATTACACTTAATTATAATCAAATTCGAAGCTCCTCCAGGCGGAATAAATATGATTTACATATAAAGTGATTTCCAAATAGCCAGAACGTACCAGGAGTGCCTAATCCAAGAATAAAGTTAACTTAGTTTAGTTTAAGTGATACGAGGAGAGAGCTAAGAAAGTACAGAAAATATGGGTCTTGGGAGTGAACAATCGCAGGGAGAAAATAGTGTCAGAAATGAACGTAGATATGGAAGAAAAAGATGGACAATAGAAGTACAAAGATGTAATAGTTAACAGAAAGCAGTAGAGAAGATGGTACAAAAGAGAATAGACAAAAAATTTTTTCAATATAACCAAACAAATAAACAATCAAAAACAAAGCAAAATGAAAATTACAACACATGTGCATAGAAAAATGAAAAAATATAAATATGAAAATTATTAGGGCGAGAAAAGAAGAAGTTGAAAATAAAAAAAAAATAAAAATTAACGACTGGAGAAAATGAAAAAAAAGAAAAACATTTATAGGTCTCTAGTAATGATATAAGTAAGTTGTAGTGATGTATGAATGATGTACGTCAGTAGAGAAATGAAACACAGACTAGGATCGAGCGAAAGTGTATTAGTACCCAAATTTATACATACATTCACCAATTGAAATCGAGCTGACCCTTAATGAGTTCCCATGGGTTGTCGTGTCATTAATCTGATTCCACCAATTTGGCAAAGGTGTTAGTTATATTATGATGCTATTAATGCATAAACATTGCATATATCTCAAATTATGAAATTGTATGAAAAACCAGCGTTATATATTAATGAAGAAATAGTGACCCTGTTAAGACAAAAATCAGTAAACCGCTTATATTTTCAACTTTTTTAATCTCCTATTTATGTCGTACGATAAAAGCAGATGCCTCATCTGTGAGAATATTTCAAGGAGTAGATTTCTTACTGCTCTATTTGAAAATAAATTAATAGTTCGAAACCGAACATTGACGTATTCTACCTGAAAAAAAATCATTTTAATGGCAGTGCATGGAACAGTTGGAAAAATGTTAAATTTAACTTATCATTCTCAACGAGACATTAGTGAAAGGAAATTAAGCCAACCACCAGTAAATGCCACACCAACATTTTATAGCTGCTGAAACTGAAATTGAATAGCATTTTTTGCAGTAGGCTGTGTGGTTTTCATATGACCCAAATAATATAGGATTTGCTTTGATATACATTATCTCATTAAAAGAAAACTTTTGCAAAAACTTGATTAACAAATAAAAAAAATATACAAAATTCCGAGGGATCGAACCGGGTCCAGAATTAAAATCAATGTTTTATGAAGCTGATATAATGAAGTTCATGAAAGAAATTTGGTATTTATTATATATATTTTGTTTAAAATTAGAATATAAAATAAATATGAATCATTGTGTATAAATAAAATGAATACGGACCACGGGAGTTCTAGCCAACGCGCTGACCACTGCACTAAATACGATCGGGGAAATCTGGTATATTTTGAATAAAATATTCTCTTCTCTTTACATACAATTTTTACACTTTTAGATGACAAAATTTAAAAAATCAGCAAGTTATTTCAATTATAAACTTAAATAATAAATACATCAACGGCATTCACACCATCAGCGTCTTCATTTATTCTGATTTCATTTAATAAATAATTTATTATTATTTTATTTTCAATCTTTCCTAAAAGTAAGTAAACTGATCTGCATGTGAAATTCCTGTATTCTGCGAATTGTTTATATAAGTTATCGTGAGAAACCCTCGCATTCCTATATTCCCACTATTTGGATGCACCTAGCACCCAACTAACCAAATACACTACACGAGCCGCTTGGTCATCATATTCATAAAGTTGATTGCACCTAAACAACCAAACATTCACACGAGCCGCTAACTCATCAGTAAATTCAACGTTTACCTAGTTCTTAGCAACTGAGTAACCAGATATTCTACACGAGCGGCGAAGACAGACAGCGCAATGGAAACGTAAGCAGAAGAACAGCAGTGCAGCTCAATGTGGTGGCCTTAGTTTAAGCAAGAAACAAATGTAACACTTTAGTTATTAACTCACCTTTAACAAAGAAAGTAAATAAACGATTAATTGGCGCCCAACGTAAACGGATCGCGAAGATTAAGTCAAAGAATAAAGTTATCCGAGTATTTCTATGAAGTTAGATAAAAAAGGATAAATCTTTAAATTAAAAAAAAAAAAAAGAAAAAGAGGGAATCACTATCGACAGAATCCCATTGAGGGAAGAGAGAATCACCATCGGGAATAACATCGAATACGAATAATATTAAGATATATTTATAAACTAAATATGGCAAGGTAAGTGGAGTGTTCGTTTTCTTTTATAAAGTGAAACAAAACAAAAAGTGAGTGAATGTGCGGACCGTTGGAAGAATTATTTCAAAACCTTAGACTAGAAAATTCGAAAGAAAAAATGAACGCGGAACAAGTTAGTGAGATTGTTAGGGCCGAAGTGAGTAGAGCACTAGGTGCTCAGAAATTAGAATTCGATAGGAAAATAATGGCAAATTCGGGCCAAATTACTTTGGCAAAACCTAAGGTGGAAAAGTTCACCAAAGTCACAATTAACTCATTAGTATCTTGCGAGATTACATTAGACGCGATTAAATCGCTTCCGGAATTTTCGGGTCAACCAGGCACATACGTGTCCTGGCGTGAGGCTGCGCACAACGCGTACGAACTATTCAAAAGATATGATGGCAGTGAACGACACTACCAAGCAGTTACCATTCTTAGAAATAAAGTGAGGGGTGCCGCCGATGCAGTGCTCTCGTCTTTTAGTACGGTTTTGAATTTTAGTGCAATCTTTGCACGACTAGACTTCACGTATGCGGACAAACGTCCGATATACCTTATAGAACAGGAACTGTCGACGCTTAGACAGGGTTCAAGGTCATGTTTAGAATTTTATGACGAAGTAGAAAAGAAGCTAACTTTGTTAGCAAATAAGACCATTATGTCATACGAGAACAGTATAGCGGATACTATAAATGAAAAATATAGGGCTGATGCACTCAGGGTTTTCATATCGGGGCTTAGGAAACCTCTATGCGATATCCTGTTCGCTTCGAGACCTTCTGACCTCCCATCTGCCCTAGCTTTGGCACAAGAAGTAGATGCTAATAACGAACGCTACGCATTTGCAAAAAATTTTGCAAATAGATCTAATGAGAATTCCTATAAAAAAGGGTAAATTCAGCACAAAATTCCTCTGGTTATGAGCACAATACCGGACATAAAAACCCACATTATTCGGTAAATGAACAAAGACAGGCTGGCAATTTACGGAATTCTATGGGTTATCAGAAGCCACAATTCGGTAGCAACTACTCTGATCGAGGGCGAGTCGAGCCTATGGAGGTGGACCCCTCCCTGTCTCAAGTTAGACATCCGACGAACAATCCCGGTCATTACCGGAACGACAGGCAACATGGAAATATGCAGAAACGAGCGGCGAATTCAGGACGATAGACAGGACCTAAAATTCAACGAGTTAATCATCTTAATGTTGAACATGAGTTACCTGTCGTACAAACTTATGATGAAGAAGCGGAGCAGGCCATAGATGACATTGAAGGTGAGGAACTTAATTTTTTAGGGCAAGGTCTCTCCTGCCTTGGATTGCAAGGTCAATAGGAGGGACAGAAGTTAAGCTCCTTATCGACACAGGGGCATCAAGGAACTATATCAAGCCCCTACCGGAGTTAAAAGGGATAAGACTGGTTAAAAATCTTTTCGGTAAAATCTATACACGGATTAAAATTTATACACACGCAATTAAAATTTTCGGCGTAGTAGCAGATTATTTCATTTTACCTGAACTGACGTCTTTCGATGGTGTCATTGGCCTGGACATGTTAAATAAAGTACACGCGTCTATTGATTTAAAAACAAACACGATTACTCATGACTACGGAAAGGAAGTTATTTTATTTATAACTAGCCAGGATATAAATCATTTACAACTTCAAGCTCAGACAGTACCGAAGCATTTGAAAGAAGCCTTCTTCAAGATAATTCGTAATGTAAATGGAGTGTTTGCAGATCCCAACGAGGCACTCCCATATAATACAAATGTAGTTGCGACGATTCGCACCGAGGACGAAAATCCGGTTTATTCAAGACTATACCCGTACCCGCTAGGTTTTTCGGATTTTGTAAATAAAGAAATCCAGGACTTATTGGCAAACGGTATCATTCGAAAGTCTAGATCACCATACAACAACCCGATATGGGTAGTGAAAAAAAAGGGATTTGATGAAACTGGACAAGAAAAAAAACGAATGGTAATAGATTTTCGTAAACTTAATGAGAAAACTATCAGCGACAAATACCCAATTCTTGATATCACAGAAACCTTGACCTCAAATCTTGGAGGGAGGAAATTTTTTACTACACTTGACCTGAAATCAGGTTTCCACCAGATTCAACTATCGGAACCTGATCGAGAAAAAACTGCATTTTCAGTCAAAAACGGAAAGTATGAGTTTTGTAGGCTGGCCTTCGGACTGAAGAACGCCTCCAGTATTTTCCAGAGGGCGATAGACGATGTGTTAAGAGAACACATCGGAAAGAGATGTTTCGTCTACGTGGACGATGTAATCATATTTTCAGAAAACGAGCAACAACACTTGCAAGATGTGGAAGTAGTGTTAAGAAGTCTATTCGATGCCAATATGAGGGTCTCAGCAGAAAAATCAAAATTCTTTCAAACCGAGGTCGAATACTTAGGATTCGTAGTTTCAGAAGGGGGAATTAAAACAAGTGCTGAAAAAGTTGACACAATTCGAAATTTCCCTGAGCCCATCACTCTAAGGGGGCTAAGATCATTTTAGGCTTGGCGGGATACTACCACTGTTTTATAAGAGACTACGCCAAAATAGTAAAACCACTATCGGATATACTGAGAGGAGAATACGGCCGAGTTTCTGCATCGCAGTCGAAGAAAATCAAAATTGATTTGACCAATGAACAGAAAAAAGGCCTTCAATACAGTAAAGGAAATACTAGCATCTGAGGATGTAACTTTAACATACCCAGATTTTCGGAAACCGTTCGATTTAACTACAGATGCGTCTTCGCACGCTTTAGGTGCTGTTCTTTCGCAAGAGAGAAAACCTATTACCATGATGTCCCGAATTATGTCGAGTAGCGAAGAACATTACGCTACCAATGAACGCGAATTATTAGCCATTGTTTGGGCATTAAAAACGCTTAGAAATTATCTATACGGCGTGTCAAATTTGAATGTATTTACGGACCATCAACCACTAACTTTTGCGGTTTCAGACAGAAACCCGAACTCAAAAATTAAAAGATGGAAAGAATTCATAGACGAATACAACGCAAAGCTGATCTATAAACCAGGTAAAGAAAACGTTGTCGCCGATGCACTGTCTAGGCAGCACATAAACGCCTTAGACAATACGAGTGTCGAGACAATCCACAGCGAGGAGTCATCAACTAACACGATCGAAAGAACGGATAAGCCAGTAAATTGCTTTCGCAACCAGATACTTGTGGAAGAAGGCATAGAACCACATAGAAGAACGTTTATTATGTTTGGGAAAAAGACAAGACACTTAATTACATTTCGAACAAATGATGATTTAATTAGACTCCTGCAAGAGGCTGTAAAAGTAGATGTAGTAAACGCTCTGAAGTGTGACCTGCACACATTGGCACAATTCCAGCATAAATTAATCGAACTCTTTCCAACTGTAAAATTCAGACATACGAAAAAACTACTTTTCGATATATCAGACCCGGATGAACAACAGGAAATTATCGCGGCTGAACATAATCGGGCACACCGAGCAGCCCAGGAAAATGTAAAACAAATACTGGAAGACTATTTTTTTCCAAAAATGGAAAAGAAGGCTAAGCAACTGGTAGCAAACTGTCGTGTGTGCTCTCAGGCAAAGTATGACCGTCACCCGAAGAAACAACTTATTGCCGAGACACCCATACCGAAATATTGCGGAGAAGTCCTTCACATTGACATATTTTCCACCGGGTCAAAATACTTTTTGACTTGCATTGACAAATTTTCAAAATTTGCGATAGTACAGTCGTTAAAGTCTAGGACGATAGTGGATGTTAAGCCACAGCTTCTGCAGTTACTTAACATGTTTCCAGGTACGAAAACTATTTATTGTGACAATGAAAAGTCACTTAACTCGCTAAAAAATCATTTCGACATAGACATTGCGAATGCCCCACCCCTGCATAGTACGTCAAATGGTCAGGTAGAGCGATTTCACAACACACTAATGGAAATATCGCGATGCCTTGAACTTGACAAAGAATTTAGATGATATCGAGGAAATTGTGCTTTTAGCTACTATCCAATACAATAAAACAATCCATACTGTGACTGGGTTGAAACCCATTAACGTCTTTCATTCAACACAGGACGATGAACGAATAATATCGCGCTTAAGAACCGCGCAGGAAAAAGAGTTAGTAACACATAATAGGAATAGACAGGATAGGGAATTTTCCGTAGGAGAGAAGGTTCTCGTCAAAAATAATAGAAGACTTGGCAATAAGCTTACACCTCTTTATACTGAGGCAGAAGTTGAAAAAGATCTGGGCACAACGGTTCTCATAAGAGGGAGGAGGGTCCATAAGGACAATCTTCGTTGAAGTTTTTTACATTATAATAATATTTTATCTTTTGTTGGTCACGAATTAAAAAAAAATAGCATTAACGTTTTTAAAATCACCTTAATATTGGTTATAGCCAATTTAATATCGGGAACAAACGGATGGTTAATTGACTACTCGAACGCGAAATACATTCCGGTGGCTGGCGGCGACCTCGTCATTTGGGAAGGCTTTGGACATATTAAACACGTTACAAACTTAACGTTCTACGAGTTAATAAGGGACGAGACAGCCAACGCTACAAACCACTTTCCCCTAACACACATGAGGAAGTTGCTGGACGCGGATATAAATCAGATAAGTAGACTAATACAGACTATTAATACCCATCACAGGCAGGCAAGAAGCTTGAACGCTATAGGGACTGTCCTAAAATACATCGCTGGGACTCCCGATCATGACGACTTTGACAAAATAACGAACACGGTGGAACAACTAATTGACTCACAGGACAGACAGTTTACTATCAATACAGAAGTACAAAAAGAAATCAATAGTCTTACTACTACAGTTAACAAGATCTTGAAAGTGAAAAAACAAAGGGAAATAGACACGGGTAACCTTTATGATATTCTTCTAGCTAGAAATAGAGCAATAATAACAGAATTAGATAATTTAATTACTTCCATCACGTTCGCAAAAATTGGAGTTTTGAACCCTATTCTTTTAGACAGTAACGAAGTAAATTTCATAATAAAAAACGAACACTTCACAAACCTCTCTGTGGCCGATGTTATGGCAGTAGCTAAGATTAAAATTCTACAATATAATAACATAATATATTTTCTAATAAGATATCCTATCCCTAAGTTTAGATATAAGAAAATTACTATTTTATCTGTAGCTCACGGCCACCAAATTCTCCACCTACAAGAATCTAATCTAGCTGTATGCCAAAATCACACTTTAGCAGTGAGAAACTGCAGCGACACGACACCAATGTTTTGCTTACCATCTTCAGCCACATCATGCGCTCTACAACTAATGACACGCAACACTGCTAATTGCAGCACAACATTCAATAACCTCACCCCGATTACATCGATAGGCGATGGATTGGTAGTCATCAACGATCAAGTGGCTATTGTCGAAGAAAACACCGAAGCTCCTATCACAGTCAATGGTACTTACTTGGTTACCTTCAATGATCGTGTGAAAATCAACGACACGATATATTACAATGAAAATTCAACGACACCTCTACAACCAGAAACTCCATGGGCTTCTGCAATTAACCTCAAGCAACACACTGAGATACTAAGCGAGTCCTACCTACACCATGTTAATCAACAGAACCTTCAACATATCCGTCATTTGCAACGTACGGTCGACCAGGGTCGCATATCAGGATTATCAACAATTGGCGTCTTCTTAGTTGTCGGACTGGTTGCCTATTTACTCCGACGCAGGACGGTGACCAAAAGAAAGATTTTCATAACCAAGTCCGTTGAAGTTGCAGTTAAAAATGCTGCCACAAGGACCGTGGACGGCCCTCACTTAGAAGGGGAGGAGTTATCGTGAGAAACCCTCGCATTCCTATATTCCCACTATTTGGATGCACCTAGCACCCAACAAACCAAATACACTACACGAGCCGCTTGGTCATCATATTCATAAAGTTGATTGCACCTAAACAACCAAACATTCACACGAGCCGCTAACTCATCAGTAAATTCAACGTTTACCTAGTTCTTAGCAACTTAGTAACCAGATATTCTACACGAGCGGCGAAGACAGACAGCGCAATGGAAACGTAAGCAGAACAACAGCAGTGCAGCTCAATGTGGTGGCCTTAGTTTAAGCAAGAAACAAATGTAACAGTTTAGTTATTAACTCACCTTTAACAAAGAAAGTAAATAAACGATTAATTTATCCAACTTTCCCCCACAAATTTGGTGCAATAACTTCAAAGTCTACAAGGGCTCGCAAAGGGCAGGTCCGTTACCTTCCTCTCATAGCTTTGATAGGCAACTGAATGAAAAATTAATTAAAAAGTACTAAATATCGCTTCAAAATTAGAACACACGAAATTATATTTTAATTGAACATCAAAAACAAGTTAAAATATTTGGAAAGTAAGTATAGTATATAATCACTATTCTTTTCATTAAATTTAAATATTAAAATAATGGACTGTCTATTTTTCTTTTCCAGTTATTATGAAAGTTGGTGATAATAGTTTAGAACTAAAAATATTCTGCAAAAAACGAAAATTTATGAATAAAAAAATGTAGGCGGAATATTAAGTGATTTCTAAATCGATTCTGAACTAACGTAGCATGGTCATTCTCAATTCCACCATGGTAATCGAACAACTTAAGATAAAATACGAATTCGTTAAACAAATTTTTATAAATACTATTAGCATTTGCATTCAGACTTTCTTCATAAGTTTTTTATTTATTCAAATGCAACTCAGCTGAGAAAAACACCAACACCAAAGCATCAACTCTCAAATATCAAAAATATTTTTCTCTAATCATGTTTAGTAAATCTCGTCATGCAGAGAGATAGGAAATTGTTTGCACTGATTTGCGTGACCTTATATTATATATATATTTTATAGTAACGTGAGATGATCTATGGGACTAGTAAAACATATTGTTCCACGATATAATTTTGTTAGGGTATTTCCTCCTCTATATTTGAAAACTTTGAAACATTTAGTAGTGTTTGTTTTGATTTTAATTACTTTTGTAAGAAGTGAGTTGGAACAAATCCAAACATCTCTTGAAAAAATAGAAGTATTCTTATAAGGAACTCGTATAAGTCCCTGTTCGTATATTTAATTGTATACTCCACTTGCATCGTTCTGTGGAAACCACTGCTGGGATTGGGATGGATTTTAGTGCCTAGAAATCTCGAACTCCAAGGTATGAACATAATTAAATGTGAGTCATTTTTCAAGATTTGTATTCGATATAATGTAGAAAATTATCATGAAAAAACTGTCTCCGCCAGAGCGCAGTTAGATTAGGTATATTTACATCCACAGATCAGTTCGGCAATATTGCAGATATTTTATAAATTAAAAGATTTATTTCAGTAGCGATATTTGACATAAACTACCAAAATTTATGCAATTGATCTAGAGACAACATACAAGAGCGTATACGGCTCTGGCGACATATATGGATCTTATTTATTAAAAAAAGGATGAGCACTCATTAACATCAATGGAGAGCGTTTCTGAATCATGATCATCCTTCCAAAGCTGCATGACTTCGAACTAGCAGACTTGTGATTTGAATAAGATGGTTCAACATGCCATACTATTAATCAAAATATGGAGTTATTGGGAGAGCAGTGTGGAGATGAGATCAATTCAGAAAGAGGACCATGTTAATTGCCTACTAAGATAATGTTATTTAATCGAACTGTTTCTCAGTTGCGGCCTAAGCCAAGAAACCACTGATAATTGACACTTGGAAGACAATATTAATCGTGTTATTAGGGATACACTTGCATCGATCCTCTAGGCGTAACGGAAGAACAATCCACGTCTCACTCATCACCGAAATTGTATTTAAGCACTAAATACTATTGAATAAACTCTGAAATAAAAAATATATTGGCTATTTTATAGTTCCTTACATTTTTTACTTCAATTTAAGATTGTGACTTATTTTATAAAATCATCTATACATTGGTAAAAATATCAGTGTCTGAAATGTGTCACTCACATTTTTCTGTAAAAAATGTTTAATTATAAGATAAATGCGTACCTGTTAAAATAACAAAGATGGTACTCACAATATTAACGTAATAATCCATTTATTTTGATATTTGTTTAGTGTTTGTGTATATTCAGTAGCAGAACTTGCAACGAAAGCTCACATCTGCGCTTCAAAACAATTTACAACTATCTCTTCGAAAGGAACATAATAAATACATATTGCACTGGTGCACAAGGATTTGGTAAAATTAGCCCCTTCAGATTTTCATTAAAGTCCTGTAACGAAGTAGTCACAGAATCCATTCCCTATTTCACTGCCAATTAGTCTTGCTTTCAACTTCCAGACCACATTCCATGGCAATTAGTCATAAATAGTTGAAGTTGCATCCTTGCATTTCAGAAATGCCAATTTGAGAACTTGTATTTTACTTTCCTTTAATATCGACCGAATTATTTAGGACAAATCTCAGGTATAAGAATTCACGCAAGGCAAGCTGTTGCGGTGTATAAAATATACATAATTTTTGTTTTGAAGGTATTTGTTACGTTTGTATGGTTGTGTGCACGAATGACGAGGCGTTTGTTAAGGTTGAGAGGCGATGAGCAACTGAACATTTATTTTTAATACATTATAAAAATGACTAATATATATATAGGCAGGGTTGGCTGGAATTTATGGTATATAACATCCCACCCTTTAAGAAAAAAGACAACATAATTTTATAAGTCATAATTAACCGACTTAACTAAGGCTCATAGCGATTTTGTTGGCATCGGACGCGTGCGGTGCGTCTCGGAATATCTTCATTAAGCTGCGGTCGTTCACTTACTCATATTCAGTTGACATTGCTCACCCGTATTCGCATTAGTTAAGTCACCAATTTCCTCCTGACCATCTACAGGCGGATTCAACATCACCCAAGTATGATTTACGGTGGATAACCCAGAACGATGCTTAATTTCATTCTGATGTCGTCCAACCACATCTTTTGACGTGTTTGCTGTGTACGTCATATTGCCCAATCGTTGTACTATGATTGCTTCAATCCATTTCAGACCTCGACCATAGTGGTTGACACACACAGTTTCATTGGGTGGAAACTTTGCTGGACGTTTAGTTATGTCGCCCTGATAATAAGTAGCGATGCTGATAACATCATCACAAAGTGCGTGAAGCACGATCAGCAACTTGGCCGGTGACTTCCCTTCAGCATTATGAGTAGCACGATACGTAGCTAGATACTTCCCTACGGCCATGCTAAGCATCATCTAAACTTTTTTGGACGGACGCACAGTGCTCCGTTGCCATACAAAAGTGGGACAAAAATAGAAGGAGCTGTTCGAATGATGAAACTTCATTTCCTAAAGGATTATGACATGCTGATTTCAAAACTGAAATCGGTTTTTTGATACCGTTTTCGGTTTTCTCATAAAACTGGTTATCAGACATTTTTTTTTGTAGACGCTTTAGTTGCTAGTACTCATCTACCCAAACCCTTGCGGCCATAAGTAATTATGGTGTAAAGTTTGATAATAATGTGAGTAAGTCGATAGTCGTCTATTCTGTGAATATGAAGATTATTTTTGTAACGAATTTATTGACAATAAATTTGTTACAAAAATAATCTTCATGGTTAATAATAATAAAAAAATATCAGTGCAACTATTTTTTAAATACTGCCAATTAAAAACCTAAGCTCAATCGTTTCCTTCGGTTTTGGATAGAACGCAATTTAAAAGACAACGCTAACTCACATTCTTAATGTGTGCCTACTTTTATGTTAAGACAATTGAAAAGCAGGTTTTCCAATTAAGCATAGTTTTTATTCTGTAGAATCTGTTTCGAAGCTATATGAATTTTCTGATGATGAAGAAGACGAACGACTTAATAACTGTTCTGCATTATCGTTCGTATTTTCATCTTGAACTATATATTGTTCCATAGATTTATCGGAGCCCAATAAAAATTTATTTCTGCGTTTAATATTTCTTTTTGACGAAAGCAATGGATCCGAAGATAGCAACAAATGTATCATTATGTCTTAATTAGTATCTTCTCGTCCCGTTTTTCGACAATGAGACTGCCGATGTTTTCGAACATTCTTATGGGATGATTCCAACGCTTCTTCTGACAAAGAACCTAAAAGGAAACATGAAAATTATTCTTATTTAAAAGGCCAGTTGCATTGGCCATCCATGAGAAATGAATGCTTTGACCCTCTCAAGAGCCTGATTGTCTTTGTAATGCTGTAGGAGCAATCCGACGTGGATTGAAAATGTCCAGTTCATGGCAATCTTCGTGCTTGTCGAACTTAGAATCTAGTCCACAAGGCAAGCGTGATAATGCGTCAGCGTTTGCGTGTTCCGCAGTTTTACGAATCTGAATCTCAAACTGATAGGACATCAATGTTATAAGCCAGCGTTGCAACCGGTGTGTAGACATTCATGGCAAATTGTTATCTGGACTGAAAATGGTAACCAGCGGCTTGTGATCAGTTAAGGGATAAATTTGTCCCAATAAATATTGGTGAAACCGTTGTACTCCAAAACTGATCGAGAGTGCTTCCATTTCGATTTGGCTGTACTAAACTTGATGTTTATTAAATGTTTTTGATGCGAAGGCGACGTGACGCTCCGAACCATCTGGTTGCTGATGCGACACAACGGCGCAAATACCGTAAAATGATGCATCAGTTGCATGAACAATCGGCAAATGCTCTTGAAATTATGAAAGTTCAGTAGCTTCTATGATGTGTCGTTTCAAAGATATAAATGCTTCTTTTTGTTTTGATCCTCATTCGAATTTGACATTTTTCCATCGCAGCTGATTCATTGGAGCAGCCACTTGTGAAAAATTCGGAATACAGTTGCGGTAGTAATTAACTTTACCAAGAAATGTTTCTGCTTCTTTCAAGTTTTTAGGACGTGGCAGGTCCATGACAGCTTGAACACCTTTTCGGTCAGGTAAAATACCACTTGCACTGATTGTACCACCAAAATATAACAACTTGTGTTTTAGAAACTCACACTTTGACTGCTTGCACCGATTACCACTTTCTTCCAACAATGAAAGATCCCTTTCTAAACGCTGAATATGAATGTCGACTATTGATGCGGTGATGATATTGTTATCAATATAGTTACCACAACCATCAATACCCTGTATGAGCTGTTCTATATACTTCTGAAACATAGCAGGCGCGCTTGTCACTCCATACGGTACTAATTGGAATTAAAAAGGCCCAGTGGTATGTTGACCACTAAAATTTTCTAAAATTTCTTGGCTTCTTGGAGCTAGACGACTCCATCTGTAGATACGCATCCTTCAAATCTATCTAAGAAAATAATTTTCAATAGCGGACATTGTGTAGTAAACTTTCACGAGTTGGCAATGGATATTGGTCCACATCGATCTGCTTGTTGACTGTTGTTTTAAAATCGCCACAAATGCGTAGTGAGCCGTCTGGCTTTGTGACCAAAACGATTGGCGGGGCTTAATCGCTGAATTTAATTGGTTTCCAGATACCATTGTCTGTTAGACATTGCGCTTCAGTTTTAAATTTTTCTGTGTGAAAGGAATCTGCTTTGCAAAACTTTGGAATAGCATTTGTTTAGAGATGTGTACTTGATCAGTGCCAAATAAATTCAGTCCATTATTAACACACGCTACAACTAATTTGCTATCTGTGTTGTTTTGCCGCACTTTAATTCTGCAGAAAACTCGCCTAGTGTATTTACTTGGCTTTCTCCGGACTCAAACAACTGTTTTTCACACGGACGGAGTTGCGGTCTATTTAATTGCTTATAGGCATCTTGTGTTATAACCGACACTATTGCACCTGAATCCATTTGAAATTTTATTTTTCCATTATCAACCAAAATGTCAATAAAAACCTTTTTATTTTCACGGTGTGGGTGATTATGAACGCTCAAAATCGCGTCGATTTGTGAAACACTACTATGCTGCAAATTTCCGGCTTTTTCTGGATCGCCGCTCCTGTTGTTGTTATCTTTGCTTATCGAAGAAGACATGCAAATTAATTCGTTTGTTGAAGTGATTAATAAAAAAAACACACACCAATCAATCGAATGGATTTAAAAGTTTAAAATTTATTCTTGACTTTAAGAAAGTCGCTTACAAAATCAACTTAATTCTAGAAAAGCAGTAGTATTTATATGCTTTTCGATACAATTCTTCAGACCAATAGGCTTGTTTATTCAATAACAGGCCAATGGTGCGAAAATAATATTTTCCTTTTTATTATTTAAAAGCTATTTAAAAGCCGATATAACAACTTAAATATTTATTATCCCATTGCAGGGCAATAGTTTGCAATTAGCTACCACTTAAGAGACTTGATGACAATTTTATTTAGATTGAAATATTTCGCTTATTATTGAAATATTATATTTGATTTGTTTATATTAAGTCTTAGGCCCGGATTCACAGTCATTGGTTAACCAATGACAAGGGTTTAACTAATAATATTTTATGTTAAGTGTTTAGTTAACCATTTGTTAAACCCTCAAATGCTGTTGGTTAACTAATAGTTAAACAACAGCTGATGCTTAAAGAGTTGAATCCACATTTGTGTTTGTGGTATATATAAAAATGTCTGACGAAAAAAATTATTAGAAATCGATCTAAATTTTTTCAAGAATATGATGCAAAAGATTTTCGTGACAGGTTTCGTTTATGTAAGGAAGTGGCGTGGCAAATTTTGCAATGTATACGACCTCATATTGAAGGCAAAACTAATTAGTAGATACATATATTTCAGCTGTGGTTGGAATAAATTTTTAAAGCAACTACTCCTAGGAATATCGCACTGTTGCCGGAGCAAATGCTTTTAATTTGGTGTAGCTCAGTCTGTTTTGAGAGTTATCGTTTTGGTGTCACATCATATTGCGCTTATTTATATTTTTCAACTAATTTAATTAACATATTAATTTCATCATTGCTAAAATTCGAAGCACGAACGGTTTCCATTTTCAAACTCAAATTATTCAAATAAATGTAAACAGAAAACATATGTTTTTGAACAGTGCTACCAAAAACAATCCAGAAATTGAAGAGTGTTACCATATTTTTTCTTCATTCATTGCTTTAGTTAACTAAAACACATGAAACATTAGTTAAACTCTTGTCATCATTTTAGTTAACTAATGGTTAACCAATGACTGTGAATCCGGGCCTTAATGGAATGCGCGTTAGAGTGCTTTAGAGTACTTTATGCGGCCCATAGACGATACATCATGATCATACTCATATTTAATAGGATGTGTGAAAAAGAGAGTAAATATGCATGTATGTGTCACACAGACTTGATCGCGCTGTGATCACTGACTGATCGTCGAAAATCTAAATCATTTAGATTTTGAGGGGAAATTTTATTACGATGTTGATCATGATGTATGGAGGATCGTCGTTTGTGGGCAATTTACATGCAAATTTTGCTCATTTGAGTTTGACTGCCAACGTGTGAAGATGTGTGCGGATAAAAATAATAAAAATGCGTTTCTGCTGGAGTCCCTTGAATGCTATTGTACTATTTCGTTTGTACCTTTCTTTCATTCAAAATCGTTTTTTTTTTTTTTTTTTTTTTACAATGTTTCATTGCACAGTAAAAGCGCTAGTGCACACAAAACTTCGTCATCCGACAGAGACATGACACATCACAACGACGACTGCGAAAAAATGATGATCTTCGATTTTGATCACTCGTCTGTGGCGGAGCTTCATTCAACACGTACACGAATGAGTATGATCATGATGTATCGTCTATGGGCCGCATTAGGGTGCTTTCATGTGTTACTCGTATCTTGCACATCACAGCAATGTGCATTTGCCGCATTTGTTATATACAGCTTTGCGAAATTGACAGTTTTGACGAATATGTGCTGTTCCACGTCCAGAGCACGATTGCGATCAGTTGTTTTTATCTTGCTCTTTTTGATTTGAACCGAATTTTTTTTTGTTTTTAACTTCGTGTAAACCGCGTTTATCTCAATTGGATTCTCTTTGTTTTTGATGTTGTTGATCGAGGCACGAACGCTGTCGGGAGGGGTATGAACCATGAATGAAAGAATTATAAGATTACGCCGATAGTGTTGACAAAGTGTTCTCTCTCTGCGCATGACGTCACATCTCTAGTATTCTTAAGTAAATTGTGAAATATGTATGGAGATTCGCATGAAACAATAAATTGAGAAGAAATTGTAATCTAATGTGTGTAAAAAATTAAAACGGTTAAGAAAAAAATTGTATTAGACCGTTTTTATAAACTAATACTTTTAATCCATTTAAATATTTATGAATTTGTTAGAGTAAAATGTCGGGTTATTTACTGTTTTTTGCAGACATTTCTTCCTGGAGATAATTGATAGACAGAAATAATACTTACGAATTATAAAAAATGAAAATATTATTATATATTGTAGAAAGTGATAAAAAGGCAGTATATACTAACAATTAAGCGTATTACAACCAGTGCCCCCTCTTAAAACCCAGTACAAATGAAAGATATTTTTGGACGATAACGAATCAAGTTTTTAGTTTAGTGTTTTATTCCACTTTCTTTTTCTATTTTTCGACAATTCAAATAGGTCTCTGTTTAATTTTCTAATTAAGAAGTACATTCGTGCACGAAAGAATAGTTTTTTTTACTTTTTTTAGCATTTTTATTTAATTTAAAAATCACTTATTTTTTGATTTAAGGCCTTTTTATATATTATTACTTTATCTTCTGATTAAACAACAAATAACATAAAAAACGATTTTTACAAATAACCAAAAGTATTATGTTTGTGA
The DNA here is from genome assembly GCA_920105625.2 of Clusia tigrina. NCBI lineage: Eukaryota > Metazoa > Arthropoda > Insecta > Diptera > Clusiidae > Clusia > Clusia tigrina. The sequence continues at coordinate 169,970,881 of OV050032.1, forward strand.
AAAAAATTAAAATTTTCTTTCATATGTTTATGATCAGTAACATAATCAATAAATACCTATCTATGTTTTAGTGCAAAAAATATGTGATATTTAAATTTTGTTTAATACTTTCAAACGAAAATTACAAATTCCACTTTGTATTCTTTATATTTCTATAAATAACTTAAATTTTCACAGTTATTTTTAAACACTGATCACAAATTCCAATTCACTTCCTTCACTTATCGAAGGCTTACAATTGAATGCATAACAAATTTCTGGAGATGTGACGTCATAGAGAGTGTGAGAGAATTCAACCAAACATAACGGACCTGCGCAATGCGTAATCTTGTATTCTTTCCTTCATGGGTATGAACTATAATTTTGTCTCGAACCATCTCTTCAGTGCAATCGTGAGCACAGTTTTGACCACTACGAACGAATTTGCAATCACGAGCGATTCTCCAAAAATCTGCGATCCATTCTCTGTACGTTTGACACGCTTCAATCGTCGCTTTGTGGAACTCATGACTTGCTGCTACCATGTGTATTTTTGCTTGGAAGAAATCCGTTAGACATTGTTTTAGTTTTGCTTTCATTTCCAATGGCGCCAAAACTATTGCGTAATACTTCATATGTTTCTGTGCCCATCCAGGTTAGAAAACATGCTTTATATTTTTCAGGATTCACGGAATATACTGCGAAATGCTGATGGAGTTGCTCCAGATACGATTCCCATTTGTGTAATTGCTTGTTAAAAGCGTAGAAAATTGGAACACCAGGACTTTGGCTATCAGCTGCAGTATGCCCGCTCAGCATCTTGTCGAAATGCTTTCTCTGCTCTTCCAACATCTTTTGGTCACCTCTTGACAGTTTTTCCAGTACTTTTTCGTCCATTGTGGTTTAATTTTCCTCGACGCAAAAAATAAGGAATTTACTTAAAAAAGAATGCGGTAACCGTTAACCGATCATCGCCAAATATTATGTTTGTGTATAGGTATGGTTGTGAGAGCGAATGACGACGCGTTTGTTAACACCACATCTCCACGGGCAATTTTTGATTGCATAACATCTGTCAAATTTGATTGCAATGGTTGGCAATATTTTAATGGTGGGCATTGCGATGTTATGCCATCGTCATTTTGAAAATGTCGTCAAGCAAACTACTTCGCTGAGCCCGCGCTTGAAAAATTGTTTGAAATATACGATGAAGAGGAAAAAAGAAGGAAACCGAAAATCTGGGTGAATCCTTTTTTACAAAGAATGCAAATGCACAGTCTCCATACATTTTAGCTCTTAAATTAATTTAATAGACGCGGTAAAACGAAAATGTCCTACGATGCTGCCACTGTGAGCGTCACGAAAAAATGAAAAATGGCTGTCAAACAAACAAAATGACAACTGATTGCAACACAGCACGTTGGCAATTTATGGCATAAAATATTTCATAACATAAATTGCCAACTTGAAGCAATTTGCAGTCTCTATTGGCAATTTGCTTGAAATTGCCAATGGCATGCCATCAAAAATTGCCCGTGGAGACGTTGGGTAAGGTTGAGAGGCGATGAACAACTAAACATTTATTTTCAATACGTCATAGAAATTACTGATTAATATATATAAAGGCAGGGTTGCCAAATACTAGAATAAAATAAAGGTTTGAATTTAGTAATATTGGAAGTAAGGATTGTGTTTTCAAGTGGAGGAACTTAACTTTGGTACGCTGCCTGGGAAATAATGATTTTCAACATTGTTTTTTAATAAAATTTTTAAAAAACAAAAATTTCATTTGAAACTTGGTATTTAGTAGTAAAAAATTTGCATACAAACAAAAACGTTTACCATAACTAATATTTAAACATGAAAATCAAAACCAAAATGAGTGGAAATTGCAATCTGTAAAATACGTTGGCAGATTTGTTCCTGCAATTTTGTACTCATAGCAGTACAATAAAAACAATTATACTCTCATAGCATTCGAAGATTATGCCTAAAAGTAAACCTGCAGAGTACATATTTGTAATTTCAGGTTTGTTATTTGAAAATAATGTTATTATATCTGCAAATATACATTGGGCCTGCAAAAAGAGTGACCAAAAGTGTGAGAGTAGCCGTGAATTATTCACATTCCAAAAAGTTTTCTGAGAGGAGCGAAACTACTCCAATTTAAAAAAAAACAAAGTTTCTGAGCAGCAAAATATGAATACCAGCATTTAGTAGATTCTGGGTAAGTGTTGGTCACTATCGAGTAAAGCTTAAAACTAGACCGTTTTGGACTTAAAGATGAAGTAGTACATTGAACATTTGTATTGTTAATTACAACTTGGGGATTCTTATAATATTATTGTTTTTCTAACCGATCATTTCTTCGAAGATAAGAACCTAAGGACCTCGTATCATATGTACAACGCCATTAGTATCTCTGACTTAGACAAATAAATATTTCAAGACTGTTTTTATATTTAAGTAGTTAATTTTAATACGATTTATTGTTAAATGGTTTTTCATTCTCAGGGGGCTGTGACCCCACACGCTCATTAGTGGATCGTAATGTCCTCTCCCTCTAATATGTGTTTGTACCTATTATTTTGTTTTGTTTTGAGTTGATTACCTATTGAAATATTAGTATTATATATAAGTATATCCTCATTATCAATCTCAATATTCCTTTGGCAAAGCTGGTGATGAAGTCAAAAGCATATAATAATGAAGCACGTGTTTCAATTTACGTGAAAACGATTGAATCAAAAATAATGCATATTAAATCAGAATATTTAATCATGAATATACGATTATATAGCACAACTCGCTAAAGTTCATAGATCAGATGTGAGAAACTATGGTGACAATGCAAGACCATTATCGTTGCATCTATCGTGCGTGTAACATCGTTCTATGGCCTAAATGTCAATATTGTACTTTTTAAACATTTTTTTAAATTTTATAGTTTTGAAACTGCTGCCGATAGAATTCAATAATATGTTTATAATTTATAGGTAAGTTTGTATTTCATTAAAAAATTATATTTATTGAAGTTTTAAATTGGTAGTTTTTACACAGCCATGCAACTTAAAGCACTGTTCTCTCACACCAAATTCTTCCAACAAATATATTCACAATTCTGAAACACTTTTTTCACCCAAAAATATGGGGGTCATCGGTTCTCTTTAAATTTCTTATAAAATAAAAACAGTTCAATAGTTTTTAAAGTTGGTTGCTTTATTGAAAAGTGTAAACCATCTGTTAGTTATGGAATGCAATTTCAGTCAAATGACTGCCACGGTTGACTTGCCAGCCCATCCTGTCAACACAAGCTGTATTTCACGAATAGCGTGACCAATATTGGCTTGTCGAGCTTTAACGCTGCCCCACAAAAAAACCAAGGGCATCAATTATTTGCAAATGCTAAGTGACATCACCAAAACGACTGATTACACGATTATTAAATTTTGTGCGCAAAAGTTCAATTCTTGCATAGATTGTGTGCCACGTAGTGCTATCCTGTTGTAACCAGAGCTCGTCTAAGGTCAATTTCTGGCAAAAAAAAAAGTGTTAACAGACCTCTGCAGCGGTCTCCGTTGGCCCTGAGGTTGTTGCGATCTTCAATTGTGAATAAAAATGGGGCAATTATGTCGCGGCTCCAGAAACCACACCAAACAGTCGCATGTTCAGTATGCAATGCCTTCTATAGGATTACTTGTGACTTTTCGGTGACGCAAATACCACAGTTTTGTTTGATAACATAACCACCTAAATGGAAACACGGTTCATCTGAAAATAAAATTCACCTTGGAAATAAATTTTCAGAATTTCCAAACATTGTTCAAGCATATGCTGATCCAATTCCCACCATGGGGATATGATTCTGTGTTTTTGTCGCTTTCGGAGTAAAAGATCTCCGGGAGTCAAAAAAACATCTAATTTAAAAAGAAACCAGCCGATGGCCTACCTTGTATTTAATGACTATTAGGGCTCCGGAGTCCATTCACATAGGAACAAAAATAGAAATAGAAGTATGCAATAGCAATAATATAAAAAACGGTTTTAGAAGATAAGAACAGGTATATAAATTTCCATCGATCAAATCAGAATGAAACTGCATTTCTTAAGAATTCTCTAAACTTGTATGGTGCCATAAATTTTGTTTTGTTACATAATTATTTATTTGTTGAATTCCCTAATATAAGACTTACAATAATTGTTCAAATCTTCAATCTAATAACAAAATTTAACCCGCAACCAAAGCCGAGCAGTAGTTTTGATTCTCGAAAGCTTTCTTATCGCATTAGTTATGCGATTTACCTGCTCTACCGAGCCATATTTTGGACGAAATTCAAATTGATGATGTGGAGTTATAGTACTTTCTTCAACATCTTATAAAATTCTTTCATAAAAGTCTTTCAAATAGTTTTGACAGGGTCAAAAAGATACTGATAGGTATGCATGGTATCGGTTGGGTTTTGTCTTCTCCGGGTGTAGGTACAATGTGATTTCCCCCAAGCTGAGGGGCAGTAGTCAATTCGGAATATTGCATTGAACCGTTTGCCAATAATTAACTCGTTGTCTAGGGATTTTTTCAGATTGATATAATTCTGCACAGTATACAGAATTGTTTTGCGTCTTTATACCCTTTTGAACCATATGTTGTATTATGCCCTTAAACTGTGCTAAACATTGTAGCATAGCTTCTAGACTTTGAGGGTTGGTGTTGCTTGTTGGATTTGTTAAAGTTGGTCTTAACTATATTTGCATACGACATAGCAGATGAAGTATTTGAATTTACTGATGACTGCCCAGAATTATTAGTGCCTGGCAAAACCATTCTGGAAAATATTTTGATAATATATCATACAATATTAATTGATCAACTGTTCTAAAAAATACATAAAAATATGTTTACCGTTTTTAAAATTACTTGAAATCCTTTTTATCGATACTTTTTAAAAATATCAATAGTAATATTGTGCACAAGATCGAGTTTCATATATATTTGAGTGGAGATTTATGTAGTGTTTCGTGCAGATTTAAGTTTTCACGAAGATACAGCTCCTATCTCAAGTGCCCTGGGCATTATCAAAATATTTTGTCAATCCTAAATGTGTGTAGGTGCGCTCGGCCTTAGTCGCGAATCATGGGCTCACATGTACAGCTTTCGTCGCTTTTTGATGAGAATCAAACAAGAATGATAGAATAGATCTATTTTATCATTCTTGAGAATCAAATATATTTCTTATGTATTTTATTTTGTTGATTTTATGTTTGTAAATTTCTCAGTTGTGCTTTGGCCGTGAAGCAATAAAGACATGCGCGGATGAAAAACTACTCAGGGAATGCATCTATTGCAATAAATTGCATTTCCTTAGAAAAAAATGTACATAATCAGAATTACATAATAAATTTTCATGAGCAGTCATTTATTTTCTTTAACCAGTCTTTCATTCATTATTTTTTTATATATTTTTTTTGTTTTAAAAAAACATAATACTAGTACCAAGAGCAAATGATCTTCGTCCGATGGTTATTCCATGAAAATGATTGTTCCTACGAAAGCAAAAATAAAATGAGCTTTGGCAAATTATTTTGAGGAGTGTGCGGTAAACGTAAAAAACACAGTCATATGCAATGATTGTCAAATATTTGTATAGCGCCCAAGGCCCATAATAACATACCAGTTTACAAACTCTCGGGGAATAAGTTTGTCGGACTCTTGGAAAGATTGTGCTTATCCATCACAACTTCAGTACTTAAGCAAAAAATATCGTGCCAAAAACTGAGAATGTTATATCGATATATTACATTAGAAAATATCCCTTCAATATACTCGTATATGCACTTATATTTGCAATCCTCACCCGATTTACAAAAGTTATTCTACAAGTTTCCTCCTCCTCAATGCATTGCATCTGTTTACGATGTGGTAATTTTCTGATCAGAATGTGTCAATAAAATAACTGTTATATCAATGGATGCTTTTCCTTTTTTACTTATTAATTGCTTCTCTTGTGATGTCCAAGTCGCTAGTAACATTTGTTGTGTTCCTTCTAATTCAATACTTTGCCAGCTCTTTGTACACACAATATTTAATTATGCGACGATGCAGTGTGTAGAGTGCAAGTAGTTGATTCTCTGCTGTTGCTTTTGCTGTATATGAGCAATTCGTTGTTGCATAGTAACGCACCTCCTCATGTGTATGTGTCTTCGAACTTCTTAGGCTATGCGGCTGGTGCTGAAGTTGCTTGTGCTGCTCCGTAATTTAATTATGTGCAGTAATTGCGCACTTAGAGGCAAATGTTTTGCAAATTCTATTGCCATGTCTACAATTAGGCGCTGTTACGTGGTTCCTCCGTGGTGCCCAACAGTTCTCTGTCGATATAGAAAAATGAACACAAAACGAAAACAATGCCTGATTTTGATGAAATTTCATATACTTCTATTGGGAAATTTGCGTGAAGTGATTGAATAAATTAAATTAGTCTTCATAATATTGTATAAGTTAGGATACTTTCAGCATAAGCATATGGGCACTTAACAATTTCAATTTCATAGTGTTTAATAAAAGAGGAGAAAAAATTGTTGCAGGATATTTCAGAAAAGTAAAAACATTTATATATAAATGCAATAAACCATTGCAGTATATGCATGATGGAATAAATAATTGGAAACCTGCATCGGTATCATCAAAGTATGCGCAATAATCAAAAACTTAATCTTACATAGCGACTAGCACCAGGACAAAAATATAATTGTTGCCGTCTGTACCAGAGTATGTGGGAATGTAGAGTTAACTGCGTCGACCGATGGTTGTATTTGAGTATCGGAGAATGAGTTAATAATTTTAATGAACTAGAAAAAATAATAAGAGTTATAAAATTATGATTTTTAGCGAGCACATTTAATTTAACCCATTACTAATGATAGGATCAAGCTGCGATTTTGATAGTTCATATTACAGAAGAGGACGTTGACATCCCTTTACATAGTATAAGGCCCACTGAAATAGCTTTTGACAGAGACATTTGATTGCTTCCAACATTTGGCAATACGAAGATACGTGTAATGGGAGCAATCTGCGGAATTCACCGAAAAGAAATGTTTATCATATTTTTATACATTTTATGGATAGAAATGGAGGATTTTTTTTGTTCTTTGCAGAAGACTCTAGCAGATATTGTCTTAATTGAGAAATTAAAGAAGTAATTTGCATAAATTTTTGAAAGGTGTTCCAACGCATTTGAATCATCTTCACAATTCTTTTACCCTAAGTCGTAAGCAATATTAAAGTGCGGGGTTGGTCTCAAAAATGCTTTTGTCTAAAAAATTCCAGTTGAAAGTTTCTATTACACATTCCCCAACCCCTGGCAGTCATAGTAAATGATGTAAGATAAGATTATATGATTGAAGGGCTTTCTTACTTTATTAAAAGCATCCAAAAATTGTTTTATTGTAAATATTTATTAATCTGTTTGTATTCATTTACTCAACTTTCCTTTTTTTCTGTTGTCTCTTTGCAGGTATGTATTTGTTGCGTTCGTTTTATGTGTCTAAACGAACAATTTGTAACTAATTTCAATTAGGTAAGCCTTAAAACTTTATTGTTACTTAACAACCCAGTGGCCGATAATGATGTTTTTGAATTGGTATTTTTCCATTTGAAGCCTAATAGAAGTATACCGCTAGCGAATTTCTCATTTTAATGACAGCTTAAAAACGCAAAAAAGTTAATTTGCAACACAAGCGCCTAGCTACACGTATCCTGGGTAGACTCACTCCACCTCCGTCAACGCCCTATTACAAAGCGCCAAAGAAATTATTTTATATGAGTAAAGTGCAAATGTTGGTATTCTTGACGGTGGCGCGAAAGCGTACGCTGCTTTTATTGTTGCTACGGTTTCAACTTGCGCAAAGTTTCAAATTGAGTCCTGTAAGCCCAATTCACACACATTAGGTTAGTGCCTAACAAATACAAACTTCGTCATCTTACGAGGCTATTTATGGACATCCGTATAAATGAAAATACAACGACCTACATCAGCGACAACACGGATTCACGTTGAATTTATTTTGAAAATGGATCCATCAACAATTTTTTTCGTAATTCATACACTTTGTAGTCCATATAATAGGATAAATGGATTTACAGAAATGCTGTGAAGAGGCATTTTTATAAAAATCTTTTTCATTTCGTATTTAAATAAAATTAAATGTTATTAATTTACACACAATTTGTTTTCAAATTTTCAGTAATGATTTGTAAGTATTTGTGCATAATTTATGAAGCCACATTAGCTTTTCACAAAACAGCCAATTCCAAGAAATCACCGGAACTATATCACAGACATGTGTGTCTATAGTCCACTGATCCATACGCCACTGATTCTGAATGGTCTAAAGGTATATTCTAAGTCACTGAAATGTCTGAATAGACATTTAGGCCGTGGCAATAGTGTTTGATTGATTTGTGTGTTGTTTTTGTGTATTATTTTCTTGTTTGACCTTTACCGGCAATTGCGGGTGGAAGCAGGTTAACTGTAGTGTTACAATTTTGGAACTTATATCAAAAGTCCCCTTGTGTTCCTAAAAGTGTGCTTTTAAGAAATTTTAAGCATGTTGCTGGAATGATCGTTCCTGGTTCTTTGTTGTTTATAGCGCGTACTCAGCCAACCAACTTTCGTGCTATGAGCAAATCCCAAGAAAATGGAAATAAAACACCGAAAACATTTGCAATATTGAAAGCATATTTACACACACTCATACATGTATACTCGTACACTAATGTGGTCTCATGTATTCTACACTTATATACAATTAAACGGAAACGGAAGCTGCACGGGCACGTAAACGTAGCAGACGCATTTGTAGCAGTCTCAGTGTTAGTCGTTGCGAATTGAGGTATAAATAAAAAGCAAAGCGCTTACCTTCCAACCAGCATAGACAAAGAACGAGGGCACTGGTAAGTCACGGAGGGAGCCACACTTAGCACGTAAATGTGTATTTTACTAAATTAATTACTTCATTTAAGCAATGCACCGTGTTGTGTGGGATGTTAGTTGTAGTCAGTATGTTTATGCATCCAGTGGCACTAAGGATTCAACAATTCGCCAGTTAAATGCAGGACAATGGATTTGTTGTTGTTTTTGTGGCTACTTCTGCCAAACGAATCTATTTACGCAAACGCATTTTTGAAAATTAGAAAAAATGTTCTTTTGTGTGTGTGTGATTGTTTACCTCTTAACGTGCTACAATTTTGCAAGTATATTGTTGCCTTCAGCAACCGTTCTGGCTTCTCGTGCCGTTCCTGGCATTTCTGTTGTTGGTGTAGTGGTGGTGGTGATGTTTGTTTGTTTAATAGTAGACATCGTAATGCTTCTGCACTCTTGTATAATTTCAAAGGATTTCTCGTAGCTCTTTGTGTGCCTTATAGTAAGGGAGAAGAACCATCTATAAGCGGCTGGGCATGTATGAGTGTTTGTGTGTGTAGATAAGGTAACTCCGGGTCTGTAAGTATTCCACACAGTTCATTGAATATTTTGTGCGATTTATTTTAATTTAAACAAAATGGTAAAGAAACCATTTTTGCTGTTTTACACCTTCTTTGAAATTGAATTGTAAAATGAAATTCCGCCATTGCGCTTTGGGTGCTTCCAAATTAATTTTCAAGTGTGTTGTGTCTGCGTTTGGCAACCAAGACTTTGGCAAATACACACCCCCACACAAATAAGGTAGAGAAACGGAGTTAAATAAATGGGCGGTAGTGGGTTCGTCTTTGCAAGTTTCTCTGCCACTTTGTAATTAATACTTAATTGCTGAGAATGTGTATTTATTTTTTTCATTCCTATATTTTATAATTCTTTTATTCAAAATAGCCGGTAAATCCACTTAAATGTATTGGAAAACACTTGTAAAACTATTCTCGTGAAAGCATTATTTTCTTAAACTTTTTACATCAAGCTGCGCGTTCAACTCTTCCACAGTGGCTTTTCAAAGAATTCCACATGCTGCTGTCGAATCCCTAAGAATGCAAGCAAAAAATAAGTGATACTTTTCAAAGTCTCCCGACAACAACCATGTATGATTTAATACTACTATAGAGAAGTGGGCATCAGACACTTGTAGCAATTTCCTGCTGGGTTAAAAATAAATAAAGTACTCAAGTAAACGATAGTCGAGGGTGTCGCCTTTTTTAAAATAATTTCACAAAGAGTTATTACATCCGAAAAATTATCGGTTTTTTTAAACTTTTCCAGGCAATTTTTTAAGTTTTAAAAGGTTTAATTTATATTTTGTCAGGCCGAAAATTTAATCCAGGTCCTTCAGTAATCAATGATTTACAATTAAGGGTTTGTTTTTGTGGGAAGCAAACACAAGTATCAATCATATATTTATCCATTGTACTTCATGACGATCCTCCATGTTAATTTACTTCTTGACCTAGTGAACGAATCCAGCTTTTGACAGAAAACTAATGAAACTAGTTTCCACCAAATTAAAGTATACCACTTTGAACCTAAATCTAAAAAACACCGGAAATAACATGCAAATTGCTGTCTTCATCTTCCAGACATCACGGAAAGACACTAACAGCTGATAAACCGATACTACACAAATGCTTAACAAAGCAGTAGTGACCAATTGTAATTCCAAAATGTAACCAGGAGTCTCAACGACAGAGGCAACTGATAAATGTCCAGGATTTATCATCAATATTAGGTAGAGTAGCATTAGTTGTCTGCAACCACGAACGAAACCCCATTCAAGGATGCAAGATTTCATTGATGTAACTGATAGACCAGAATCATCAGTTACAACGTCCTTGTATCCTCATAATAAAGGTAGGTTAGTCTAACACTGCTAACATTCGCAGCTATAATTCTTAAAAATCACTAAAATTCTGTCTTTTTTGAGGCAATTTCTTCCAAACGATGAAGTTTCGTTCACTTTCATTAATTGTATACCCTTGTGTCATTATCGTTATAGATTTGTATTTTGCACATACGGTTGCTCAAAGTCATAATATTTGCTCACATAAATAATATAAAGGCAGGACTTGCGATAATTTATTTTTACAGCAACTTTTTCTTGGGGTTCCCTGGTGTTGAGTAGATGCGGGCTTTCCATGCATAAAATTTCCAAATTTAAAATAAAATTTTATTTACTTGGTTACACTGCGAGGTGATAAAATCACACGTTTTTCCTTTTGATCTACTTTTTTAGAGAATAGGTTAAGAACTAGTATTATATACACACAAAAAATATAAGAAAAAAGTTACGAAAGGAGCACTACACAGATTTGTAGCAGCGTCCTCCCGCCATAATGATATTGTTGCAAGATCGTCTATTTCGTGCCTTCTGCGAAGCAAGGTAGCTAGAAATAAAAGTAATAAGTATGATAGTTCAATGATCTACTATTGGTACATGTTCATTGGCAGAAATGGGCAATGGACAAAGCTTGGAAACAGGCAGTTGTGTGACTCCATTCTGGGTTTTCAACGTAACCACCCGAACGACATTATCCTTTCCCGGATAAGAGCGTAAAATCCGTCCTAAACGCCAGTTATGGCTCGGTAATCGTTCATCCTTTATAAGCACAATATCGTTGACCTCAAGATTAGGCCGAGATTTCAGCCATTTGGGTGTCCGCTGAAGTCTATTCAAATATTCGGTGTCCAGCGACGCCAAAATTGTTGTACAAGAAACTGTCAGTTTTGCCAACGTTTGATAGGACTCCATTTATAAATTTCTGTAACAGGCGGCGCCATCAGTGAATTACCGATTAAAAAATGTCCTGGCGCTAATACGAGCAAGTCATTTGGATCGTTTGCTAGGGGGCATAATGGCCTGGAGTTTAAGCAAGATTCAATCTGCGCCAAAACTGTGGATAATTAAAATAATAGGATTCGGTCTCCGATTTTTATTTTGGAATGGTATTTCATTGATTCCACACCAGCTTCCCACAACCCTCCGAAGTGTGGCGCCGAAGGAAGTATCTGGTGTGAAACAAGAAATGTGGCCGCATGACCTTCGATAAAGCATGTGTAAGCTGTATTATCCTCTTGGAGCTTCCGATTACCTCCCACGAAGTTGGTACCCCGATCGCTGAATATGTCTCGACATAGACCTCGGCGACCAATAAAGGATTGAAATGCTCCAAGAAAGGTGTCAGAAGAAAGATCTCTAACTGCTTCGATGTGCATCACTTTAGAGGCAAGACATACAAACATCGCTATATAACCATTTTTCGAAGCAACTCCTCGACCCTTTGAAGGAGTAATACTTATTGGACCAGCATAGTATATCCCTACCGAAGAAAAGGCACGATCAGGATGAAGGCGGGAAGAAGGAAGGTCTCACATTAGTGGCTGTTATATTTTTGGTCAATGTTTAAAGCAGGTTACACAACGATGAAGGAAGTATCTAACTTGATTATGTCCATCAATTATCCAAAATCGTTTCCGTATGTACTTTAAAATTAATGAAGTTCCACCGTGTAACATGAAAGCATTACTGCTGGATATAACCAAGGTAGTGAAACGATGCTTAGCCGGTAAAATATATGGATGTTTTTCATTATATGGTAACAACGAGTCGCGAAGACGACCTCCTACACGAATCACTCGTTCTGATTCATCAAAGAATGGATTTAATCCTCATATGGAACTCTTTTCTGACACAGGTTGGTGAGAAGAAATCTGCTTCCATTAATCTACAAAGATCTTTGTTTGAATAAGTCGAATCACTCCCAAGAGTGTCTCTCCTCCACCGTCAAAGTGCCATAAATTTGTTCATTTGATGGTAGCAAACAGTTGCAGTAGAACTGATAACAGCATGCAAACACGTTAATTAGGTGGTGGTAGCTGGTGCTATCATCGATGACCTTAAAAATATTATCATTCCCAATTTGAAACAAGTTGACTTGGACTTCCTTGAACTCTGTTTTTTCTTCGTTGTTTGACATGTCTGTTTCAATCGCTCCTTGTGGCCAGAATCTTGATTGATCCATATAGGCCCATTTCACCAAAGAGTTGCGATTAATTAATTTGGTAGGGTCAAGTCCTCGGCTAGTGCAGTACGCAAGATTGTCGGCCGATATAACATGCCGCCACTGATTTTCCTTTGTTGACGCAAAAATTTTGCTTATGCGGTTGGCCACAAAGACCTTCCACCGAGTTATATTCCCGCGGATCAACACCAAAATTATCATTGAATCTGTCCAGAAAACGATTTGAGTTGGTCTAAGTTCAGATGTTAAATGGGGTGGAACCTTATTAAATAGCTTTACGGTCAGCACTGCAGCATAGAGTTCCGAATGTGGGATGGTGAGCTTTGGTTTGACGGGACCTGACCTTTGCTTGAACAATCACTGGATTTAACCCGCCAATGGATTTAACCCGTCGATGGATCAATGACTCCTTATCGTGTGTTTTCTTCAATCTAATGTTGGAAAAAATCGTACGTGCAGCAGGTCTAAATCGCACAGGCACTATCTTCCACAAGAGTGTCATGTTACTGGCGTATGCTGATGATATTGACATCATTGGCCATAACAGCCGCGCCGTGAGTGCTGCATTTTCCGGCTTGGAGAGAGAAGCGAGGCGAGTGGGTTTAGCTGTGAACGAGAACAAAACGAAGGACAGAAAGAGTCTCAGCGTCTTGGACACCACGTCACTGTTGGCGACTAAAACTTTGAAGTTGTGAAGGATTTCGTCTATCTGGGAACCAGCATCAACACCACGAACGATGTCAGCAAGGAGATCAAGCGGAGAATCACTCTTGCCAACTGGTGTTACTTTAGGCTCAGTAGGCAATTGAGAAAGCAGAGCCCTCTCTCGACGAACAAAAATTACGCTCTACAAAGCCCTCATCCTTCCCGTCCTGCTTTATGGTGCCGAAACCTGGACGATGACAAACAACGATGAGCGAGCTTTGGGGGCGTTCGAGAGAAAAATTCTTCGAAGGATCTATGGTCCTATATGCGTCTGCGGAGAGTATCGAATCAGATGGAACAACGAGCTGTATGAGCTGTACGCCGACATTGATATAGTTCAGCGCATTAAAACACAGCGGCTGCGCTGGCTGGGACATGTTGTGCGAATGGATGAAAGTGCTCCGGCGAAAAAAGTATTTGAATCGATGCCGTCGGGTGGCGGACGCAGGAGGGGGAGACCACCACTACGTTGGAAGGACCAAGTTCAAGAGGACCTGGCTGCACTTGGTGTTTCCAATTGGCGCCAGCGTGCGCGAAGTAGAGACGACTGGCGAAGGCTGATAACGCGGCAATGATCAGAAATGGTTGTACGCCAATTATGATGAAGAATGGATCAAATAACTGAGCTAAAATAGATAAAATTATACGTTTAGTAGGTTCAGCGGGAGAAAGATTAAATTCACGCTATAACTAAAGCAATCCGAAGCTGGATTCCAAATAATACCTAATGCCTTTATGTTATCCTTAGCATTCAGTTGGTACAAATTCTTTGTAGCACAGATATCAATAGTTAGATTTTGTAAGATTTCTTTGGCATTACTAGCCCTCTTTCGTAACTTAAATGTTTCGGTGCTGAGTAGCTCAATCAATTGTCGTTGTAGGTTGATTGCTTCCTTGATCGCGTGCCCGCCAGATAATACATCGTCTACGGAAGTTTGCCATTTTAACACTTTGCCCGCCAATGGGAAATTGTTAGCATCATCTTCCCTAAACTGATGTATCGTTTTGTTTGCTGTATTTGGGGCTGAACGTGTAACATTACTATAAAGCAATAAAATTCTTGCATTTCCTCAGATGGATTATTTCGCCATAAAATTCGCTGAAACTGAGCATCATCTTTTTGCACACTAATACACCGATACATCTTTTCCACGTCAGCCATGAATGCGAATTTGAAACTTCTCCACATCATAAGCACTCCTGCCAGATCGTTATGAAGTAGCTGACCAGTTGCCAAAATATCATTTAAAGAATTCCCATTCATTGTCTTTGCTGTCGCATCAAATACGATTCACACATTGGTAGTCGTACTTGATTGTTTTATAATTGGATGATGTGGAAGATAGCTGCAGGAATATAAATCTACGCCCAAATTGTTCACACGATGGTCGGTTTCACCTTTTTTTTTTTTTTTTTATTTAAACGTTATAACTATACGTACATATACAGCGTTTATAATATTGCAACTAATTTATACATTCAAAAACGAACGAGCAATTTAAGTTTATTCATTATATTCTGCTGGATAATTCACACCGCATTGGTGCTACTAGTTTGTGAGGTCTCTCGGCTTCGTTCTCTTAAGACGTCGTTCTGTTTTGTTTAGTTCGGAGAGTTTCGATGCCTCTTCGTTTATGTGGTGTTGAAGTCGTTCGCAATGTAAGATTGCGACTTTAGTATTGCATTGACTATGTTCCGTAGAACTTTGTTTTTAAATTTTTGTATTCTTTTAATATTGGTTTGTGTGGTGCATCCCCAAAGTTGAATACCGTAACTCCATACAAGTTTCAAGATTTGATTATATAACAAAAGCTTGTTATATGTAGAAAGCGTAGATGATCTGCCAATTAACCAGTACATTTTTTATACTTTATTTCGAGTTCTTCTCTTTTATTTTTCACATGTGCACACCATCGGAGCTTTACGTCTAGTGTCATACCCAAATACTTAGCGTTATTTGAGTATGGTACTTCTATTCCGTCTATATATAGCGGGTAATGTCTAACCGATTTCGTGTTATTTATTTTAATGCGCCATTTCTTTGTCCAATTAAATATTGAAATTACGGCACGTTGGAGCTTCTCTACTGAGATTTCCTCTGTGCCACCAGTAGCTATGAGTGCCGTATCGTCAGCGAATGTTGCGGTAATATGGTTTTGTTCGATCGGTAAATCGCTTGTGAATAGGAGATATAGTAGGGGCCCTAGGATGCTGCCTTGAGGAACACCTGCCTTAACTTCGCGGAGCCCAGAATAGGCATCATTTTGCTTAATTCTGAAGTGTCTTTTTTGAAGGTATGATTCGATAATTTCACAATATTCGGCAGGTAGAATCAATTGCAGTTTATGGAGCAGATCTTTATGCCAAACTTTGTCGAATGCCTGCGCTACATCTAGAAATTCCGCAGAACAGACTTTTTTCTCTTCAAATGAGTTTTCAATAACTTCGACGATCCTGTGAACTTGATCTATAGTTGAGTGTTTTCTTCTGAAACCAAATTGGTGGCTTGGTATGAGTTTCTTTTCTTCAATAATTGGCTGGAGTTTATTGTGCAGCAGCTTCTCAAAGACTTTCGACAGTATCGGTAACAGAGAGATTGGTCTATATGATGCCACTTCTTGTGGTACTTTGCCTGGTTTGGGAAGCATTATTACTTCGGCCACTTTCCAGATGCTTGGGACATGTCGAAGTTTAAATGTGGCGTTATACAAAGTTGAAAGATCTTCAATACACATCTGTGGCAGCTGTTTCAAAATTTCGGCTGTTATCAGATCAAAACCTGGACTTTTTTCAATTTTAGGTTCTTTGCCTCACATTTCACTTCGGAAGGGGTACACCGCAGAGTGCCTGCGTTATTCGCATAGTTGATGTTGTAATTCGTATCAATTTCTACGCCATCATTTGGCTTAAAGGTTTTCATAAGGTGGTCTGCAAAAGTGTGAGCCTTTTCAATGTTGCTTTTGGCCCAGCCACCATTAGCCATTTTAATTGGAGGAATCGGTAATGTGGGCCTTTTTGTGTTTTTCGTGGCTTTCCACAAAGAGTAGTCATTGTTATTTTCGTGTGAGAGGTTTCGTAAGAGCCTGCTGGTCGATTCATTTTTGAAAACCTTTATTTCTTGACTTAGCTTCTTTGTAGCTTTGTTAAGCGCATGTTTATAATTGGGTGACCTACTTTGGTGCCAGCGACGCCGGAGTTTTCTTTTGTTTGTTATTAGAATTTTTATTTCTTTCGGATAGAAACGTCCTTCGGATTTCCTTTATAAAAATTGGCGTGCTAGCCCAAGCAGCATTTTGAATATTTTGTGTTAGTTTTAAGGCTTCGTATTCCAGTTGTTTTTCTGTTTTTGGCGGTTCTATGTGTCGAGTGTTTTTACCTAGCAATTCTTTGAAATAGTGCCAGTCGGTAAACTTGTTGGTTAGATATTTATTTTGCATTTTTTTTATTATATTTTCGCTTACTGATAAGAAAACCGGAGAGTGGTCGGAATTGAATCCAAAACCCTCATGTATCTGTAAATAGTTCTTTGAAACTTTTTTAATTAAAAAGAAATCTATTAAATCAGGTATCTTTCCAGGATCGCTTGGCCAATAAGTTGGCTTACCAGTTGAGATAAACTCACAACCCGTCTCTCTGGCAGCTTTAAATAACTCACGCCCTTTTGTTGTGGTTAGTCTGGATCCCCAATAGATGTTTTTGGCATTGAAATCTGCTCCTACTATAAATCTGGTTTCGTGCTTATTTATAAATTTAACTACAATTCACTATTAATTTTGTGTCTCGGCGGACTGTACAATGATAGTGGTTACTTTGATTTCATAAGTACGGAATTTCTCTGACTCGTAATGTTCTATATTTTTTCTTACGATTATTGCGCTACCACCACGAGCTGAATTATCTGGATGAGTTGTGTGGTTTATGAATGACTGATTTGTGAAATGTGTTTCAGAAATCAGACAAACATCAATTTTTTCTTCGTTGAGTATGATTTGTAATTCGGGTTGATGTTTGGCCAGCCCGTTCGCATTCCATAGGATTATTTTTAGTATCATTGATTATGAGGGTAAATTTGTCGCATTGAGCCCTGCTCGAGCCTTACTAGACGAGTTTCTAGGCTTTTATTAAATTCTTCTTGTTTCTTTAATTGTTTTAAAATTAGAGACAATATTTCTTCTACAGAATTAGACTTTGTAGCATTCTCGTTTTTCGCTACTTGAGCGTAACTTAGGCTTTGCTCATTCTTTTCGTTTACATTGGTCTGCGTAGTTTGCATTGCAGGTGGGTTTACTGTACCTGGTTGAGGAGGTTTTTTCTGTTGGGTGGTTCCGTTACGTATTTTTTGTAGTTCTTGCGGTACCATACAACCTCTATAGTTTGCTGGATGAGCTTCACCACAGTTACAACATTTTGGTTGCTGGTTGTCTGGTCTATTACAGGATGAAGTACTGTGTTTTCCTGTGCATTTAACGCACCGTGTTTCTTTGCCACAATAATTTTTTGTGTGACCATATAACTGACAGTTTTTGCATTGTGGAATTAGTTTTGAGTGTTTTAATGGCTCTATTTCTACTATAGAGTTTAAAATATTGGTTATTTTATATATTTTTTTAATATCTTCGTTTGCAGCGAATGTTAAAAGAAACATATCTAGTGGGTCCTTTGACTTCCATTTTAATTTGTTTGTTGCGCTAATTATTTTAAATCCTTGATCTTGAAGATTTAGAAGAATTAATTCCGGGTCGCATGAACGGTGCAGTTTTTTAGCCATTACTCTAATGGGACGATCTTAAGTATGCAAAGACAAATTTGCACTTGACAACAATTTGGTTATGGCTCTATAGTCATCGCTATTATAGAGATTTATTTTAAAAATTCCATTGTTTAATAGTTTTAATGAAAATGCGTTGCTAATATTTTTCTTGATCAAGTTATACATTTCTTTGTACTCGCCGACTCCCATGATCATAACGGGAGGAGGGCGTTTTTCTTTCTAAATGATCGGTTCATTATTTTTTTTAAATTGTTCGGAATTCACCTGGGTAACTAAGTTATTATTACAACTTTGAATATGTTCGGGAGATGAATTTGTCTTCCTTTTCTTAACATATTTATTCCTTTTAAGTATCCATTCAGTTTCTCTGGCCAATTCTTCTTAATCTGTTTCGTATTTCTGAGAATTTTCTTCTGCAGTTTCGTGTTTTTCTGCATTATCAAATTTAAGTTTGATATTTTCAGCTTTAAGCTTATTAATTTCTCTTTTGAGTTCAGTGCATAATATTTCAAGTTCATGCAATCGAGCGATTTCTGATTTTTGAGTATTATCCACATTTTTTGAAGATTGTTCCATCTTGGGACTGTTTCACCTGATGTTATTACTTCCATCTGACCCAATGTTCAATAACCATTAATGGTATTTTTATATTCATTTCGCAGCTTCGAATCTCATTGAAGTCATCGCTCCAAATGTAGGAATCCTTAAAATGCGATCTTTTTCGATGCTCCGAGGCCTAAAGATGACGTTAAGTACGAAAGAAACGGAAATCGTACAACATATTTATAATGTTGCAATCGTTGATGAGTGTCATGATAAAAGTCTTCATACCACCGCTCTTCTTGTGATAAGGGGCATTCTTCTTTCACATTCTCCAATTTCCAAAGCCTTTGCAATAAATCGTGCATTTCAATATCCGTATACATTGTTGTTGTTGAAATCGTTATCGATGGTTGTTCACGGAATTTTCTAGAAATTATGTAACCTAGAGCCGTTTTCTGAGCTACTGGCTCGCCGCTTGAACCCTTTCGAATATCGTTTTCAAGAATATCATTATACACGTCCTTTCCTAAAAGTATGTCAACCTTCCGTGACTGGAAGTACTGTGGATCTGCGAGCGGCAAATTCTTTAGGTGCTCCCATGACTTGGATGATAAATGCTTGTTGGGTATCACATTTCCTACCTTCGGTACGATATGCGCCACAACCGAATACATAGATGTAGAGTCCCTATTGGATCCAAACTGCAAAATTACCGACGATCTGCTTTCGGCCACCTTCGCATATACTAGTCCGCTGATGCTAAGGAACATTTTGCGGTGTTTGAGTTTCAGCATCTGTGCTGCCAGTTCAGTTATGAACAAGGCTTTCGAACCTTGATCCAGAAATGCTCTAAGAGTAATCCTTTTCCCAGATGCAGAATCCACAGAAACTAAAGCTGTTGGCAACAAAACAGCAAATTTCGTGGCAATAGTAGCCGCACATTGATTGCTTGCCTCAGTGGGGGCTTCCGACTCCTTCTTGGTATCTGGATGAATGAGAGTGTGATGTTTTCCTTTACATACATCGAAGCAAGATGATTATATCCTAAACAATTGAAGCATAAGTTATGCTGTTTAATTGCTTCGCGCCCATTTTTTAAACTCATTATTAGAAATATTTGGCAATCTCTGACCGAGTGGGAAACCTGTTTGCAGAAGACGCAGTCAACCTTGGTCTTCACCGTATGATATGACTTTGCTTTTTTCCCTTGTATCCGACGCTCCGTCTATCGCACATTCTGACCTAGAGGAAAGGATGAAGATATAATCGCATTTGATGTTGTTCATCCAAGAAATTACAACAATCCGTAAAAGTAGGAATGTGTTTTTCCTTCCGAAATTCAGTATTCCAAACCACCCGCATGGAATTGGTTAACTTCCGGAATAAAAATTATACCAGACTTTCCTTGTGTTGACCGACTTGAACACCCAAATTCTGATGGCATTTACACATGACCGACATGTCCGCACAAAATGTTTCAGCGAGGCTGCATGATCCCGCGATGAAAGTTCCTGCTGGTCTAGCAAGTCCTTATAGTAGTTGAAGAGAATACGTTTATTCTCATAAATGCCGATTAGTATGTATATTCCATGCAATCGTGTAATTTTCCGTGACTAAGCTGAGATGTTGAATGTCCTGTTCTCCCTCACCCGCCAATGCACCCTTTAGGTAGTAAAATCGTTGGAGGTCCGTGAGATGCTCGATTTGGTGTTTTCGTGAGACAAAAATCTTCTTAAGGGTAGGCCATTCAACGTAATCTCCCTTAAACATGGGTAATTTAACCTCTGGCAGGGGTGTTTCCTTGACAACCGTAGGCAATGTCGGAGGAACCATGCTGCTGACTTGTGGAGTTGCAGAAACAGGATTCACAGGAAATGCCGAAGATGCGGTTTCGCGAAAGAGGCACATTACTTGCTGATACGCTTTCTCAAATAATTCCTTATACTTGTAGTTAACGTAATCCTTTTGCACCGCTGGCTCATTCACCAAACGTATGAGCTGCCGATGATTTGCACAAAATTCTTGCTGCAAAAGGCGTATGGATTCAATTCGCGTATCAAAATATATTTCACTATAGCGATCCACTGAGTCTTTCTTGAAATTTCGTACAATTTTTCTAAGTGAGGTTAGGATCGAAACTCGCTCTGCTATGTAACCATGTGTTGCTTCTGATGGTTTTCGTTCTGCCGCTGCAGCGCCTTTCGAGACAATATTCGTAGCCAATTACCTAGATTAGCAAAACAATTATACCAATAGCAAATAAGAAGAACAAACTTATACTCCTCTTACCTGCGCTCCTTGCCCTTTAAACAGTCCAATTTGAGTAGCCTTTCACTTGAATATTCGGCGTAGCTCCAAGCGTCCGCAAATAGCTTTAACTGGAAATCCTCACAGGAGGCAACAAATGTTGAGTAGATGTGGGCTATCCATGCATCAAATTTCTGAATTTAAAATAAAAATTTTATTTACTTGGTTACACTGCGAGGTGAGAAAATCACACGTTTTTCCTTTTGAACTACTTTATTAGACAATAGGTTAAGAACGAGTATTATATACTCGTACAGACAAAAAATATAAGAAAAAGGCACAAAAGCAATGAATACATTGTTGCAGCAACACCTGTAGTAACAGAAAGTGAAAAAGGGTATTATGGAACTATTTATAGAATAAAGTTTACACCAGGAAATGATGCTCTGGTCCGAATTCCGTTTTATTGGATTAACCGATTTTAATACTATCTGAAACGCAAAAATTTAAAGTCATTGATATAGCACGAGAGCCGATAATGGAGACGGTTTTTTAAAATTTCCGATTCGGAAAAAGTAAAAAAAAAAATTTTAAAGATAGGTAGATACGTTGGCAGTAATGGATTAATCTCCATAAAAATACAAACTTTTAATACACAATTCAGCTGTGCTGGTTACATCCACAGATGCCAATCTAACAATAAGAATAGTTAGTGAATGTGGCTTTCAGGTGAGAAGATTCAGAATCTAGCTTCAAAGACTTAGCATAGCGTTGTTGTTTTAAAACTGGTATAAAATGAGCTGCGATCGTGTTGCGATACTTACAAATGTAATCTTCATTATACTCGTATTTAGAAATACTTCCGAGTTTACTAGTGGGTCCTTTGCGGAAGTTTTTCAGTACACTTTTTCAACGCCAATTTACGTTCTCACATCGACTTTTTTGCCTTTGTTACAGCACTTACTTTGTCCGACTTCAAACTATTCATCACCGGAATCGCTAAGTTGGAACATATTCATATTGAATCCTAAGCCATTATTTCAGAAAAATTTCCACTTTCCTCATTCATCTTTATTCAATAACTTCTTGAATGTTTTCCACTTATTTCTGCATATTGTATTTATAGTGCTCTTGGGTTCTTCATTACTACTCATCTCTTATAACATCTGAGGTTGCAAAATCTGAAGAAAATACTGGTTGATTTTAGCTTAATTACTAGTGTGTATCTCCATTTTTTTTATTTAATTGGAAATTATGAAGAAAGCCATGTTGGACCAATTAACAGATTGTTATTAATGACTCGTGTGATAATAAAATTTGTCATTAATATCATGAGTGTTGACCAGGGGTTGTTCTACTTTCGCATACATAAATAAACAATCCAATTTTCAAATACAATTTCTAGAAGGCCTTTATATTTCTTATTCTTCAAAGTGAGGAAACATTGCTAGTTTTTTGCGCTCTTATCATATTTCGGTGAACTCTGTCCAATACTTTGCTACTTCACTTGCTTTAAATGAGTGAAATGGTTATATTGTTTTATATCTTCTCATTTTTCTTATTGGTAGACACGAGCAGAATTATATACTTATAATTTGTTTTTCTTAAACATTGTTTGGTGTTGAATTATGATCTTAGGTAACTCTGCAGATTTCCATCTTAATATTTTTCTGCTTTCATAATCAATTTCATCCATTATTTTATCTTATTCGATTGTAGTGAACCTTTTGTAGCGCTATAAAGCAGACTTTATTTTCATTCTTTTTATTTTATATAATGTTGTTTCTTGCGGTTTTTTCATTGAGCACCCGTGTCGTTGCCAATTCATATAAATTTAGTTACGTATGAAATCAAAGTCGTGCAAATTGAATGAAAATATTTTTTTTTTTAGGATTATGATTTAACTGCAATCATAACAAACTAACTGCACATGGTAACATGAATGCGTGGAAATGGAAATGGTGTTGGAAGCGAAAGCTTTGTCATAATTTCCCCTAACAGAATTGTAGGAGAAATGCTGACAGTTGTTGTCATTGGTGACTATGTTGGCGTTGGTGTTGGTGCTGGTGTTATTTTCACAGGGATGCTGGAAGTGCGCTCCACAGCAACAGCACAGAGAGGGAGGGCATTACTATAACTGTTAATACAACACTACTTAGTGTTCGCTTTAGAGCGGGAAAGTAGGGCGGTTTCTTTCAATTTTTTTAAATTTATTTTAGAGCGTTTAAGTCGGAACGTGAACCAAAGTTGTTAACAATTCATATGCAAATAAACCATTGTGAAGTTAACAGTTTGGCTTCCACCAGAAATTTGCTTATAATGCATTCATCCTACCTCCTGTCACACTCTATGCATATGCTGTTCTCATTTGCTGCTTTCCCGTTGAAATTTATATATTTATATGCATTTGTCGTGCGCTCGTGTTGCTTGCTTTAAGGCGCATGCTTCAGGCTCATGCGCTGCAATAGTTTTCTACGCCTACCAACCAATAATTTTGGAAATTTGCCAAAAAATGTTCGCCAACTTACCCCCAAACATGTTCAAATTATATTAAAAAGTTAAAAATTCTACATTTCTAATATAGAAATAAATAATTCGAATAATTTAAATGACGATATTGTTCAAGCCCATTAGTTTCGCCATTTACTGAACAACGAGTAAATGCAGTCATATATAAGTCTCTTCAGCTATTTTCCTGTTTTTCTTACTTGTTTGGGTGTGTGTGTATTCCCTTTCTGCTTGCTGGAATCACTATATGTGACGCATGGTCACGTATTACGTCACAAGTGATACTGGTACAAACAGTTGTTTTTCTTTCTAGAGAAATTTGCTTAAATTCTTCTTAATACAAGTATCACACTTTAATTTTCACTAAATAGTATCTGAGATACTTGAGGATATGTATGGGTTTTCTTATTGTATGTTTAAAAAGAAAGTATACATTTGTAACATCATGTAAACAAAATCGCCCTACTGGTCACATTTTCATTGTTGCGTATAAATGTCCATTTCCACAGGATACTTGAGCTTTTCAGAGCTATCACAGAATAAAAAGCGGATTGACTAAGACAGATTCAAACTAATGCGTTAACTTGACTTAGATGGTGGAAAACTTTGAATGAAATAAAATTTTCGAGGTGGAGATCTGCGAATGACCCAGTTGCTGCAAGGTCGAGGGAATTTAGAGGTTTAGGTTATTTTCTCTCTTAAACTATCGACAATGGTGGGGTATGGATTCTTTTGACATGGGGTCGATTATTTGGAATGTTTGAACAATATGTCGAACTTTGATTTTATTTTGATAATTATGTATATCGAACATTCCATATAAATCAAGGTATAATCTTCGAAGAGAAATCATACTTTGGTTTGGAATTGCAATCATTTGTATGGGTAGAGCGATTGTATTTCTTTCGCGCAAGGTGAATGACGGTTCTCAAAAGTGATAGAAAAATATTTCCAATAATAAAATTCGAATATTTTTGGGCAAATCTTACACAATGCATGAAAAACGAATTTATAATATTATTTTTTCACGTTTTTCAACTTTTTTTTAAATTTTTTATTATATCATTTACTAACCGTTCCCTATCAATCATATAGTAAACTCATCCTTTATTTATGTGCTTATTCATATACTCTTTAAGACCGTTTCAGCAGAAGCGATACAAGTAAATAAACTTTACTTTTTCGTACATTTTTTTATTCAAATGATCTCTTTGAGATGTGAGTATATGCTCGTACTACACGAATGCATACTTAAGCGTTTAAGGAAGTGTATGGGAAGAATAGTGTTGCCCACACTTAAATTTATACAAATATTTTTAAAAACTTCTCACGAAATTGCG
Organism: Clusia tigrina; assembly: GCA_920105625.2. Lineage (NCBI taxonomy): Eukaryota > Metazoa > Arthropoda > Insecta > Diptera > Clusiidae > Clusia > Clusia tigrina. Next base: position 169,995,971 of record OV050032.1, read on the forward strand.
TATTGCTCACTAAAATTTATTCACATGATAAATTATATGAATACATTTTAAAATTTAATACTAAGTCTGCGGCCCAAGCAAAGCTCTAACTCCTTCATATCGTTTAGCTTACCAATGCCACATTTCACACAGTTCAGCATTTAGTTTTTGATTCTTCATCTTTATTAATTTCAGAAAAATAATTTTTGGCAGAATGGGATTGCTTATATGAATTAAATATCCGAAGTTTTTACATTAAGATGAGAAAGGTGTTAAATTAGCAAATATTCTGGAAACATAAACGTCCGCAATTTAGTTACGGATTAATATGGAATTTAGATATTTTAAAAGATATTATAACAAGCAGGGCTCATTTGTGGTAGAGCACAATAAGCATTGAATTAACTGCCACTTGCATTGAAATTGTCGAAGCGTGTACTGCCCTACACATTTTTTTGTATTACGATTGTGATTATAAAATAAAATTCAAACTTATTAATGAATCAGAAATTCATTTAGACTTTCGCAAATTATATTTGAAAGCAGATTTTTATCCGGAAGTATCGTTCAACCACAACGACCCATTGTATGTGCTTAGGTGTGCTTTTGCGTAGAAGGCTGCCGCTCCTACATATCCGTTCAAAAAGCATACCCAATAATTTGGAATGATGTTATGGCATTAATCTTTCTCTTTTAAGAACGCAAATATTCCTATTGCTCCCGTTTCCATGCTGACTATGCTTGTCTAATCAGTTTTTTATTATCGTAATCTTTCATTCATACTTGAATATATGTTTGAATGTGTCCTTGTATACATTCGTCATTACACACATTTCATTCATTACCTGGAATGCACTTTTTGGCGCGTTCTTACTAAATACGTAATTTTAGCTTCAAGTGTCAACTAATTTAGTTGTCACAACTACCTGCGTAATGACTTTATTTGGCGCCTGTTGCTATCGGTTATGCAACTTACTATGCGGCGAGAATTGAAACAAAATACAACAACAAAAACACCACTTCCAGTCGCCGCTCTGTTGGAACTTTACCCCTGCAGCAAATTTTTTGCTACAGTTGTATTTCTGTTTGCCCTTTTATTTTCGAGAGTCCTTTATGCAGTTTGTTGTTCTTTTTACCCATTTGGTACAGCAATGTGCTTGTGCAATGGAAATTGCCTGCAGATAGAAGCAACGCAAATACAACAACAAGAATAACTATATAACTACTTTCCATTCGCTGCATTGGTGGGGAAATTTCTGTAGTTTCGCTGGGGAAAGTTGCCGTTGAAATGCACCACAGTACAAATTATTCCTGTTGTGTAGGCAGGGGAAATTTTGATGCGGTTTGTTTTGCGAGCATTTTTGATCTTGTAACATGTGCTTGAAATACGCAAGTTTTCTATTTCAATATTTTAATATCTCCGGACTGCATTGGCACTTACGGGCGTATGAGTAATATTAATTCCTTAACAAATTGTATATTAAATTTTATACAATATCAAAGCGACATACACTTGTGTGTAAATTAGCCTCCAGCTCCCCCTTTCTAGGCTTCTGTGCTCCAGCTTCCACTGTTTTCACACTCGTGCCATCTCTATATCCCTGCATACTACAGCAACAATATAAACATTTTAATATAATATGAAAACAAAATTTACCAAGAATTTCAAAAGCAAATTTCAAAGGAGTCAACAAGTGTGAAATAAGCTTACGACAAAGCAACAGCAACCATGCCAACAAAAAAATAATAATAATAATAAAAAAATATAAAAACACCAAACAAATAAAACCTCAAGCATATTACCAGGTAAACAGAGAGAAATAGCAGAAACGAACTCAGAGAGAAAAAAAAATACAACCAAAAATAAGAAGTACCTTGGCCCAAACAACAAAGAAGCACACAAAGAACAAGATTAATTAAATTCTGTTTCACAGCATGTCAAGAGCATACAAACAGCTGTAAGGATTCACAGCAGGAACAGCACGAATTCAAGCACCGAACAGAAGCAGCATTTGAACTCACCTCATTTATCGAACGAGTCCTCTCACCTTTAATATAACAGAAATTTACTACGCACAACTTTTTATACTCTCGACTAGAAAAAACACGCAGCTGCAGCTTCTCCAGGGAAATATAAGGCACGCGTTCACTTGTCGGACACGGACGCAACCAAACGATCGTGAATCTCAAATTTTAGTTAGAACTAGTATTTTTTATTTCTATACAGGACATAAACTCCAACGCTCACTATTTTCTCTGTTTTCTTTGGTGCACCATGATAAACATTTGTAATTAATAAAAGAAGCAGAGATATGAGAGAACCTGCATTTAAAAATATAAAACACACCACAATTTTTGTTGACTACCTACGATGCAATGGATAGTTTAGCACATAGTTTTAGAAAGTATTGTAAATAAATTGAAAAGCCGATGTGTCCATTGCCGATAACTACGCTTAATTAATAAGCCGTTGTAGCCATTCTATTTAATAATAGTCTTACATTCTGTCCTGGATTTTTCATTTTGTTATGTTTATTAAAGAAAATTGAGGCTGTATATAGAGAGGCAGACTATATCCAGATCTTCAAAATAAAAGTACCCCAAAATGATAAAGTGTTTCCTAATATTAGCTTCGTCAGTATCCTGGTTCACAACACTCACGCTTATAGAAAACGAAAGCAAGATGCCCGCTATAAAGAGTGTGAAATACGGAAATGTATATGTATTTGGAGATAGCAAAGCTTCGGGTTAATAGCGCGAGAAAATCAAACGACCTTGGTAAAGCGGTAGTTATTAAAAGCATTTGAATCATTAAATCCAATATATATAATAAAAGCATGATTCACACATGCTTTAAAAATATTAACATTGATTAAAAAGTGAAGATAAAATTGCATACAATTATTATAAAGCATTTTTCGTTCTTTTCTTTTATATAACTGACATCTCTTTGGCAATATTACATTTTTTGCTAGAAGAGAAAACACTAGGTGTTCATTTTGTTATTGGTTGTGACTATAATACCAAGCACCTATTAGGATTCATTGACAGTAGACCCAAAGGTAAGAGAATGCAACCAGGCTATCTTTCGCAACTCTTACTTAGTGCCCCACTGTTCGTGGGTCATTATAAGCAAGAAAAATACCATTTTAAACTAATATAGTTTATAATATTGTGATCATACAAATGAAGTTGCCATGTGAAAAACCTTAGTGAGAGTGGATTTCAAACTGTTTACTCAGTCATGAATTTGGAAATGCAAACGAACCCGCCTCAAACGAACAAGTTCGCAGATTTTACAGCTCGTAGATTTGCTAGGACTGGCCTAAGAAAAACAACACTGCATCTCTGCTTTCTTGGACATCATTTGACACATTGGCCGAATATACAAATTAAAAAAATCTTCCATACTCCATTCATATACATATTAGAAACGTGTCAGATTCAAAATATAAGACACGATGTGCGAGTTTCATTAAATAGAATACGGTCTATATACAGTATATTTGTTCCCTTATACATATTGAACTGTGCTACTCTAGGCGTATTAAAGTATGTTGAAGTCAAGTTGGTAATCATAAAAGATAATCTCCCAAACTAGAACTGTGTATACTAGAAGGTAATACAATTTATCTAGGAGTCCTTCCGGACCGTCATATGATCTTACTTCTCTCTATTTCCAAAATTGAAACAATTCAACTATCAGTATACAAATCTTTCATAATTCTTATATGGATCTGGGTTTCAACCATGAGGCTAAACAAACAATTCTAATGACGAAATCATCTAAATAAATAATATACCATAAAATTTATATTAATTAAATCGTTGGAAATGATTAACGATATTTTACATCATAATATAGAAATCCTGACCGTACGAAAACAAAGTGAGTTACACAATCATACAAATAAAATTCTATCAACATCAAACAGGAATTGGCAAATCAAATCTCAAAGTTGTACTACAGTGTTAAGGTTTTCAATTAGATTAGTTAAGAAAAAAACAAAATAATGGTACACAAATCTATGGTATTATCGTTAAATATGTCCATGGAATTCGCGTCGATTTTGATCATATTCTGATATGTAGATTAATTGAATCCACACTCTCATTTGAAATTTTTATCTATTTTGCTTATTGGACTGTTAATATTAATAGGACTCTTCACTCGGAATTTCAATAAAAAAAATGTATTGTAAGGTCTCAAGGCCTAACTAACATTTTTAGTGCGCCTATTGTGGTTTAAATTTACATTAGCAGAAAGAACATTTTTAAATTTCTTTTGAACGTAGTAAAGTTTAATCTTAAAGTTGTTGCAAGATTTTAGGTAGGTTTCTTACATATCTTAAAAAATATAAGATTCCATAATAACGAAATTGTACAGTGAGAGTTCTTCGAGTTCCTAGGTTTTCCATCAAACCTATTTCACAGTTTCAAGGAAGACTGCATTTGTGTTAAAGCGATGAAGTGCTGCACATCATTTTAAATAATTTAATATTCTGTTCGGTCCATTTACAAAGATAGTCGCATTGCTCCCAAGACATATATTAGCACTTCTCCAGCTTACACAAAAAACGCGGATCTTCAAAGTAATTCATTGTCGTCGTGGCAGTGCCAATCTTTTCCTCTTGCTGTCCCTTTAAAGTCAAACAAGTTTTACTCCACTAAAAGTTAAATTTATTGCAATGCAAATTATGGTGCACCCACAGAAGCTCAGCTATGTACAGGTACACATACGAGTACATGCTCAATTAGCGCGTGTATTATTATTTATGCTGGATTATTTCGACTCACAAAAGTAACAGGCACGCCCATTTTCAACGAATGCGGTTGTATGCGCCTTTAGTGTGCTGAAGTGGTATGTATGTATGTGCCACATCTACTTGACATCCATACAAATATGACACCCTCTCCTCCCACCTGAATTGCCATTCGCTCGAATCTTGTGGCTGTGCGTGCATCAACATTGCATAATTATACATTTTGCTTGGAAATTAGAGATAATAAGGATATTGTTGTGTGAGACAATAGAAACGTTAATGACTTTTGTGTTGTTGTGATATGATAATAATAACTGCCACCAGATTCCACAACCCCGGCACATTCCTTTCAACAATTTTAAAAACCACACTCAGAAAGAGAACAGCTCCGTCAACAGTTCTGCCTATGAAACTTGCGCACAAACTGCGATAGCATCAGAGGAATGCTGTCTCGCTTGTTAGTTCAATCGGGTAAGCAGTTAGAATTTCGGGCACTGTGTATCATGCGAAGAAAAGAAACTGTTGAACGCACCTCTTTCAGCGACAGACTCACGAATATGACGGCAACTGTCTCTAGGCAGCGAGCATTAATTCTGCGTTCCCAATTGAAATGAAATATGATTGAAGGGAGTAATGGAGTCAATTCTGCCCCTTCTTAGGACTCTGCATAGATGACCGACTATTCGAAGATACTACACGATTACACACGATTTTTCATAGATGACTTCGTGGTGGAGCTTCTCATTCATGGACTATTTTTTCCGCTGTTGTTATGTGTGTCGAATGAGAAATGTGGATATGTTGCTTGATATGAATGTGAAAGGGAGCAACTTACTAGGGCAATGAACAGTTCTATTTTTCGAAACCCCCAGGGCAGCAAACTGCGATCTCAACAAGAGTATAGTTGCATTTGTCGTTTTGCACGTAGCATTAAACTACGAGTACACCAATTTGCGAATTCGTTGTTTATTCTGTTTTGACTTGCATGAAAAATTGTCTCATATACTTAACCTTAGCTCACATTTGGGGAAACGCATCGTAATTCAATGAACAGAATTAACTGCATCGATGTAAAATAGCCCCTTCTGACTTCTCCAAATAGGTTCGTTTTGTGCTGTGGCTCATTGCAATATTTTATAACAGATGTTCTGAGTGTCATTTCAGTAGGGATGTAACACATATGAAATGATGTCAATTTATTTATTCCTTTGTGTAATGAAAATGTAAATCTTTTCCACAAAAGTGTACTTATCATATTTCATTAAAGGCCACAATAATCATAAAAACCAACAATGCTGCAAAATTTTGATTTTATGGTTTTGAATATTAAAATCATCGACGGCATTAACATTAGCCTAAAAGCAAATAGACGCGAACTTTTAGTATCAAGATACTCGCATAATTTCATTTTTATTTTTGTAGATGAGGTCATCAGTGCACAGTTAGAACTTGACTTAAGTCTGGTAACTAATGTTAGTGGTAGTGCTTTTGTTCTTTTTGTGTTTTCCTGCCCTTCACTGTAAAACTGTATTGTAGCGAACTTTAACTCTATGTGCAGTCCGCATTTCTTGTTAAATAAGCAATTGATGCCTTGTGCCTCCAGCTTCATTTGTATGCGTTTTGCTTCTATGCGCTTGCGACAAGTTAGTCTTCGATAGAGATGGACCCCTAAGTAGATTACTTTGTTCCCCTAAGGAATAGATACTCGTACTCCGTTTATTGCAATTTAGAGTAAGTATCCTTACGCAAAGTAAATGTGACGTGAGTAATTTAGTTTTCATTGACGCGTATGCGCCAGTCGCCTATACAGGACTCAACTAGTTTTATATGATTTTTAAGGTCTCCCGAAGCGATTCTCGGATTTTTATACAAGCTCAAGATGGTGATATCATCAGAAAATTTTGACATCATTAGCCGATTGTCTTTAGGCAGTTATGTAGTGAACACCATAGGTAAAATTGGCCCAAGTACGTTCCCTGCGGGACTCCAGCTTTACTATCAAAGTCAGGCGTAACAAACTCATTGTACTCTTTTTTATACTTCCGATTGTGCAAATAAGAAAATTTCCAAATTTTGTGTAGTACTCCAGCGTGCCAAACGCAAACAAATGCCTGGGCAATATCATGGAAAATTGCCGAGAGTACTTTGTATCTTCGAAAGATTTTCTTATTTTATTATATTTGCGATTCACCTACTATTGTGTTTTCGGCGATATTCAATGGGATGATATCGAATTATATCACTTTCTTGAACTTGGTAGCATTTTATACATCAGTAGTCTCGCAAATAGTGTTCATAGCATTCGAAAGAGACTGATGAGTCTGTGTGACACCGGTTGTTTTATCTTTCCCGGGTTAATGTACCTTGATTACCTGTGAAAGCTTCTAAGCTGAGAGAAAATAATCAATTCGCAATATTGTATTGAACAATTGTGTAAATATTTTGAAAACTCAGGTATCATTTTGCCAGTAATTAACTCGTAGCCTAGGAATTTTGTCCGGTTGATATGATTCTGCACAGTGTACTTAATTTCCTGTGTCTACAGTAGAATTGGTTTTGACGAATCTAGGGGCACCAGAGATGGAATTATGAAGTTGTTAGTCGAAGGATTTGGTTGAAACACTTTTTGCAGGTGACGAACAAATGCTAAACCTTCATCTTAGTCACTACAGGCCCAGCCCCTATTAATAAATCTAAATGGTGGCTCAGATTATTTTGCAATTCTAATGTATTTGTTTGGCTTCCCTAACGAGGAGTTAGACTTATCTCTATGGAATAGTTTACTCGCATAGTCTTTAAAATATTTTTCCAGGTTTTCTTGTCAGGTTTCACTCAGGCGCCTTTTGAATAAAGAGTAGTTCTGATTGGTCATAATCTGTGTTTTTGCCACTCTTATCTTAAGCGTAATTTTATGTTGACGAGAAATACAATTTCCTTTGTGGTTTTCTGGATAGTTTTTTATTGCAATAAAAATATAGGAGGAGTTGCAAGCATCGCTGTTGATACAGCAAATAAATTTATACTTTGCATGATTGTTTCGATAACGTCGTCACATTTTAGTCGAGGTGTGAAAATCCTGCGGATGATTACTATCGCCCCTTTGTACATCAAAATCTCAAACATCCACAGAGATTTACACATCCCGAGTGTAACTGACGATATCTTAAAATTTGCTGAAACCAAATTAGCTACGCTAGAAAAGCTTCCCATTGTTTAAGCTAGACAACTACTGCTAAATCAAGGTCACGTCCGAAAGAAGAGGAAGGACCTTAAGCCCTTAATAGCTGTGCTTCTTTCAACGCGAGTGTGAATAAAACGCCCGCTTATGCATACAAATGGACCGCTTCGTTAAGATAAGGTGTTTGTATTTGCTTATGGTTTAGCGCCTCAAACAGAAGTGCTGCCAATACATTTTTGTTGTCTATTGTGAACAAGAAAACAGAGTAAACCAAGAATTTACCGCTGTAATTACATAAAAAGCTTTAATTATATAAAATGTTGTAACCTAAATAATCACATACGAGTATATTATCGTGTATTGATTAATATAGTATATTATCGTGTATTGATTAATATGTACACAATTAAAGTTAAATTACCAACGCTCAGAATTTGCCATATTCAATTTTTCCTGTTCCTCTTTAAATTTTGTTTACAAATATGTATGTATAAGCATTTTAATTGTCAAAACCAGTGCTGCCAAATGCTAGACTGTTAAGCGACGGGCAGCGTTTTATTCACACTCGCTTTGAAAGAAACACAGCTAATATCTAATTAGATTTTAAGTTGCTAATACATTACTATTTAAACATTGCGCTTACTTCTTCTCACATACACTAACATACGAGGGCGGATTGATATTGAAGCTACCTAGCGCTAGATGGCAGCACAAACACAAAAACTTTTTTTTTTAGAAATTGCAATCTGTCAAACGTCAGCTGTTAAAATTTCACCCAAATTCATCGATTTGTTTATTTGTTGTAGTCGTTTGAAGTAAGCAGCTTTTGTGTTCTTGAAAAATGGAAAAAAGTGAATTTCGTGCAGTGATTAAACACTATTATTTGAAAGGGAAATCGGTGAAAGAGACAAAAGAAAATCCCGAAATCGTATTATTCAGATGGTATAAAAAAGTTGGAATATCGTCTTACTAAGTGTGTCGAACTAAAAGGAGACTATGTTGAGAAATAAATGGTGTTTAAAAAAAAAATGTTTTTTTCCTACTTAGGTAGCTTCAATATCAATCCGCCCTCGTATCAAAGCGCTGGCATTGAGGGGTTCGTAATAAATGAATGAATCTATAAAAAGTGAATTAGTGAATATCAATTATGAAAACATATGGATGGTTCCGTTAAAACCATATTTTTTACTAATATTCTTTGTTACCCCAAATTCAACAAGATCTGGTATTTCTCTAAGCCAGAATGTTGGCTGGCCAGATTGTATCTTCGAGTCAAGTTTAGTAGAATTCCATTTCTTCATACCTAAGAACTTTCCTTCTGACTACTTGGTCATAATTTATAAACTCCAATTTTCTAGTGACCGTTTTGGGATTACACTTTTTTACATACAAATAAGGTGCTAATTTTTCTCACTAGTTGTTGTTGTCTTCATTGCAGTACTGACTAACCTAACAAGTAAAAAACCATTTTTTTGGCATACTTATAATAATATAAATTCTATGGGAGTATATATTTTCTGGATCATTCAAAAATGTCCGTATCATTGACTTAGATTTTGTAATACCCTTTCTTGTCTGCAAGGCTCCTACCGCTTCAAGTACATATATAAAATATATCTTTATAAAATATCACTGTGTTCGGAAAAGCACGCGTGTGCACCTTTGAGAGCCAAGATTAGGCTCTTGTACTCGAGTAAGGGCATTTTTGAATTATTATTTTAGCACTTGCCCCGAGCTGAGAGCCGCGAGTCAAAGCACTTTTTCATATTACTTCATCAATTTTCTAAAATAATTCTTCTGCATTAAAAGTAGCAGATTTTACCCATTTAAATGGAGAAGAACTCATTTTGTAGTATAATTATATTCGAACAGCATTTCTGCAACGCATCTACACTACTAAATATTGTTCCTATTTTCAGATATATAGACACACCAAATTTTGCTGAAACTTCCATTGGTTTGAGAGAAAAAGCTGTTCGCATTTTAAGATCAGCTCTTTAAAAAAGTCCTTCTCCGGTGCCAATGAAATAATACACAACTCGGAGCTCGATACGAACTCACAACACCAACTCGGCACAGTGCAGGGGCTCTTGCTAAAGGAAAAAGCTCGGGGCAAGTGCTACGACAATAAATCTAAAGTGCCCATACTCGCGAGATATTGCAACGGTGGGTGAGCCTTACTGAACTTTGCTGTATAATTCTCGCAATTCTTTGGCTCGTTCAATAACTTTCAAATCACTAACTTCATTTTCTGACAAAGCTTTTCATAATACAAAGAATTCTGTAACTGCTTCTTTTAAACAACATCCAACTAGCTCACTGTTCCAGCTATCAGATAGCCTCTCAAAACTCCTTAATAAGTGTGTATTGCTATTTTTCCATCATTGAAGTAGTTGTAAACTATGTCAAACAGCATTTAAAGAGAAAAAAACAAGTTGAAAGATAGTTAATGACTAATCATGTAGAGGGATTAATTTTCCTCGATTGTTAATATTTGTAAGAATATAATTGGTACTCTTTGGAATAATTCAGCCGGGAACCCCAGAAGGTGTGCTTTGCTTTAAAATCAGGTGCTGCTAAGAATGTCTTCCCAAGACTTTTAAAAAACTCAATAAATTGCTGGTTGGTGACGGAATACCTGGGGGGAGTCTCACAGTTTACAGAGTGGTTACCACCACAGTGACCTAATTTTTGGCACCAGCACTGGATTTGTCTGAAGTACATTGTGACAAATGGTGAAGATCACCGCAAGCAACACACTGAACGTAGGATACAATTTGTTTTTGGTTACCCTATTCTTAGCAGTTTGAGCATTGTGCCGGGCGCTTTCTCTTGTGAAGTTTCTCTACAGCAATTCTGCGATACAACAAGTATTCGTAAATTAGGTTTGTTTCATTTTTCATATCAGGTTGGAGCTCGACTCGAAATAGTGGCTGTGGTACTTTATTAACTAAAAGTTACAGCATAAATTTACAAAATATATCACTAACCTAGTTTCTGCTGTTTGCCAGCTTTGTTTTAGAGGATCAAAGAATCATTCAATATATTTGTATAACCTATACATAATATAAATATACTAGCTGAACCCGGCAGCCGTTGCTACGCCTCAACAAATAAAACATAATTCATGTTTTTATTTTTGATTGATTGAATATTTATTTATTTTTCAGTTTTTTTAATTTCATTAACATAACTTAAATAGTATATAGAGACTTTTTTCGTATTACAACTAGTACAAGCAATACAAACTAAGGTACTAACAAGCAATTTGATTAGGATAAATTCAAAAAAGATCAAAAAAGCATGGTGTATTTTATATACTCTATAAATATATTATATACAGCTGCTGCTACTGGTTTCCAATTAGGGCTTTTACTGTTTTGCGTTTCAGCCGTCGACGCAGTGCAGTCGTCTGGAGTAGAGTTGATGCTTCAACGTTGACATGACATCTTAGTCGCTGTTTGTGAGCCACGGCAAATTCTGTCGCCACGCTAATGACGGTTCGCATGCCAAGATCAAGATGGAGGTCACAATTTCTCATATAGTATGGACTATTAACAATTTGTCGTAATACCTTGTTTTGAAGTCTTTAGATAGTGCCAATAAATTTTTCACTGGCACATCCCCAAAATTGTATGCCATAAGTCCAGACCGGCTTCAATATTTGTCTATATATCAATAGTTTGTTATGGGTTGAAAGCGTAGAGTGTCGGCCAATTTGAAATATAATTTGTTTACTTTTAAGTCGAGTTCTTCCCGTTTTTTCTTGACGTGCGCCTTCCAGCGTAGCTTGGCGTGAAGCATAATACCAAGCTTCGTTAGCGTAAGGTACAGTTACCGCATTTATGTGAGCGGGTTTGTGCGGTATTTTTTTCAAGAAAATACTTTATGCACTGACTTACCACAATTAAGTTTAATGTCCCATTTTTAGGTCCATAACACCGCAGAATTCTCAGCTGATTACAATTTGATCGCTGCAGCTTTGATTGTTTTATCTGCTGCTAAAAGAGCAGTATCGTCTGCAAATGTTGCGGTTACATATTGATTAAGGATATGTTAATCATGTATATATAATGAATACAAAATGGGAGCTAGAATACTACCTTGAGGTACACATGCATTTATTCTATGCAAGACTGAACAATCATTTTCATATTTTACGCGATAGTATTTATTGTCAAGATAAGATGCTATAATATCGCAATATTTCCTTCAGCTTTTCTGTCAGTCCTAAATGCCATCCATACCTTGTCAAATGCTTGTGACACATCAAGGAACAATTGATTGAATATGTACAAATTTTGTTTATCGTTATGTTCTATACATGGTCAGGAAGCACTTTAAGTAATCTGCTATTTTCTATATATTTTGCACTCTGAACCTTCTACGAAGTTTCGTTGATAAATCTTGCACGGGGCCAAAGTAATGAATATTGGTTGATTTTAGGCGTGGCATTAGTAATGATCTGCCCATATTTGGCATGCACTCTAATACGAACCTTATGTATTCATATTTCGTCATTCGAAGCTTAGATGCAGAAATTTTAAGTGGGGTCCCCAAAGTTCATTATATAGGAGGAAGGCATCCTATACTTCCTAATATAAAATTTGACCACAAAATATTGTATAGAAGTTAGAAAAATATGTCAATAGTGGGCGTGGCTATAAAAATAACCTGCCAATTTTTCCTCTCCGTATTATCAAGCTCATGTGGTAACATTTTTGTGGCGATCGGTTGAACGGTTTAATTGAATTTTATATATATTTATATATATATATATATATATATCGTTGCTGGATTCGTTTTTTGCTTAAAACATTGTTTCGAAGCAGCCATATTAGTAATCATGCAACAAACAACCCGTCAATATACAACATGGAACATTCGACATTGATAAACACAGGTCTTGAATGAGGTTCCGTTTATTAACTAACAATATCAGCAAAGATGTGGCAAGGTGGAAAATTGGTCGAAATGGAGACACTTTCGAAAAAGGATTGTTTCTAATTATACTACGTGTATTCAAACTGTACCAACAAGCTCAACTGTAAAATTGCAACAGAATCAGATTTAAATATTTTGCTAATACTCTAAAGCAAATCACAAACTGCAAATTCTTCTTAGAACATATTTCCACAGACTTGTGATAACCAAATTACTTATAAACATGCATTTTCTATGCTGCTTGTTGGGTATTTAGTTTACGTACAGCCGCCCTCTGCGGTCTAGTGGTAAGCATGCTAGACTCACACACCGATTGTCGCAGGTTCAAATCCTGCCACGGGCTTGGTCTCCAAAAATGCTTCTTTCTATAAAATCCTTTTCTCTCCCAGTCGAAAGCCTCAGTAGCTAGTATTCATTCCCCAAACACATTGCACTCATAATTAATTATGTTAAGATATAATAATAATAATAATAATAATAATAATAATACTTTGGGTACTCTTGAGTACTCACTAAACCCCTTCTTAAATTACTACTTCTATGCAAGTGTACATGGTCCAAATTTCAGTTCGATTTTTCAATAGCTGGTGATATGGTTGGCATTTCCGATTTTCTAATATGCCAAAGGGAGCGTGGCAGTGGACTGATCAGGCCCATTGTTTTCAGTTTCTTTTTCCCCACACCATCAGTGATTTATATCGAATGCGGTAAGTTATAACTATCAGATTAGTTTCTAAAATTTTTTCCACTTTACAACTCAGCCTCAGTATCACTTTTGGGGCAACTCCAGATTCTATCTAAATATAATTTTTAATAATGCGCATTTGCTAGACGTTTATATTGCACTACTTTCGGGAGTATGGGAATGGTATTTATTTTACCGTTACATAAATCACATTATTGAAATTGAACCTGATTTATAGCGTCGATTGCGTTTTCCACCAAAATTAAATCAAACAGAAAATCTGTAATCTGAGCTGATATATTGACATGGATTGAATAATATTTCATGTACGTACATGCGTATATGTATGTTTAAGTGTGTGTGTGTTTGTTAGTGTCTGCTTGCGTAAACGGATATATATGACATAATGGCATTAATCGCAATTATTTACGCATGCAATTTAAATATCACAGGCAAGAGCAACAGCAACAACAACAGTAACAACAAAAACAACAACAACTGCCGCAGAGGCAGCGACAACATCGCAGAACTCACAGCCGTAGAACACCTCTGTAGAAGCGGTTAGTTAAATAACGGCAGCGGCAACAGCAATAACAGCAGCAATAACATAACTGAGCTGTACTCTGCTCGTCAATGCAAGTCTGGTGGGCGCAAAAGTTGGAAGTTGTGATGTGTCATTAATAAAAAATTTTAACTGAAACACTCGTAAGCGCTCCAACGCAATCATCCACATCGCATACACACTCATAACACCCTCTACCCGCTCATATAGGTTAGCTGAAGGAGGCACTGGGAGATTTATGCAGTTGCTAAGTGAAGCGAAAATAAATTTGGTAAAAACGTCCTCGTCCTGTTGACAGGGCCATGGCCACTGCCAATGCTACTATTGCTGATTCTACTCCTACGCCACTGTTAATCTCAACAGGCTTAAGCTTTACCGTTAGCTCTGTGTTTGTACTATCTGATGGCCAACACTGGCTCTGATGCCTTAAGCATAGACCAGCATTTGATATAGCATAAAGCATATTAACTTAAATCCTTCGCCATCCAATCCTTAAACAGTTAAATACTAGTGCTCTATGCATGTGTGTATTTATGTGTGATTGAGTGTGGGATTGTGTGTGTGTTTGTGCGTTTTTGTGTATGTATGGGGATGCGTGCACATGCGGAGTTATACACCAAGGATCAATTCATTTTACCGTACTAATGAAATAACAATTTATGCTCGGTCTTTACCCTCTCTCCACACTTCAACTGTTACTACCACCAAATTTCCACCTGTGTAGCAATTTTTGTTTGTGGGCTCGTAAAAATAAATTAAGCCGTACCACACCCCAACGGTAAAAGAAATGGTAGCACATATACACGCACTACTCGCAGAGGCGCATAAACAAATAAGTGCCAAAACTACTCCCCCGCGAGTATTTCACATATTAACGTACCTTTAAATGGGATAATAACAACAACAGCAAAACACTCAGCAGCTACACCAACAACTGAACTCATATAAAAACATATACAAGGACATTCCGCCACATTTACAGACACTTTCGATTTCATCACACACATGAGAGATGTTCAGCCTTTTTTCTTTGCCTTTAATTTTTTTTTTTTTTGTCTTAAAATATCCTTTATATGCCACCGTAGTTGTTTATTCGCGTGCGAGTGTATGGAATAGAGAGCGAGAGAGTGTATAAAACAACAAATAATTATTAATATGATTACGAAATTACGAAAATATAAGGAGAGAAAAGGGTTTGCAGTGGACAAGCGCATCACTATACCAATACCCATCGCAGCAGAAGCCAGCGAGCTCGTTTATGGGAACTGGTACGACTACAGGATTTTTTTGGCAATGATAACATGTATTTTTAATATTACGCTCAAGTGTCTTTTGCTGTGGTGCTCAATGTGCCGACTTCAGTTAAGCAGTGGAACAGATGAACTGTTGAATTGGACTGTGCTGGGTTGTCGTATAAAGTAACTAAAACACACACTTACTTCCTCGCACTTCGCCTCAAGAATGCGTGTTAGTGGCGGCGGGGTTGTAGTTGGCGTCGGTTGGCGTATTCCTGGTTGCCCTCGGGATAAATAACAATAAATGTTTTCGGTTTCGCTTACTTTTGTGCTTTATCGCTTCAGAGGATAAACAGCAATGCTAGCAAACTAAACGGAATATAATACATACTCATATGCACGAATGTAAGCGGGAGCAAGCAACAAGCGGCCCACAAAAATGGAGTCATTCTTACAGTTACAGCATAAGTGGCTAATATAAGTTTATAATGAGAATTTAGTGCGCTATCCCAGCAAAGCAAAGGGATTAGCAGACACGAACCTCTAGCGTACGCTTCTTCTGCGGCATTTAAAGTTGCTTCATGTAAGCTAAAGCTGACATCAGATGTAGAGTATATATGATGGTCTCTCATTGCGTGAAATAGAACCCTTAAATATTAAGAGGAGTTACAATAAGACCCTCCTAACATTATAGCCAAGCTTGGGAGACGTAGACATAATTAAATATTTATATTGGAATTCTACACATAAACTTTTACATGCACTGATGTTGTTATTTTCTTCCCGATATTGGCAAAATCATTTCTAATATTGCCTCTTTCTTAGCCACCAATGGTGCAATCATTTCTTATTATTAGTTCGAACTTTTGTTGTGTCTCACTTAATGGACTGATTACAGAACATGCTAGAAAAGTCTCGACAGGAAGTAGCATTTGAGTCGAAAGGGATGCTTAATTAAAAATTAACGGATTCATTGAATAATGCACTCTTGCAGAGTCTTGGATATATTGAAGTATCAGTGAAAGCCACCTTCATCCTTAATCATTAGTTTCATTTCACATTTTCATTGCAATAATTTTTGATATATCCAAATTGTTTGGTTTTTAATTGCAATACGAGTCATGTCATCAGCATTTGCTTGTTTACATCCAAAAAAATTATAATGCAGCTCATAAGCATTCAACCCTTCATACAAACTGTTATGTGTCTGCAAAAACAATTAATATTAATCGCCCGTCTATACAAAATATCCGTGCACATGATGATACGCTGGCAGCAGTTCCGTTCAGTTCAGTTTTTGTGACATCCTGACAGATTCCATCACTGACGGAATGGCCTCAACTTAGTGACAAATATGTACCCAGGCGACTAGATTGAAAGAGTGATACAATCAGAAATAGTTAGCCAGATGCACAGTGAATTAAGCCCACACAAAAAAATTAAAATATATCAACTGATTTTTGTTGAACACAATCTCATATGTAAATTCTTATTGGCTATATGCCAAGCAGCCTAATAACAAAAGTATACCAGAGCAGAACACTTTATCCTAAGCGGAGGCGTTATTTGAGGGTAGTAGAGTAGTAGTAGACATTAACAATTTTTGCCGGCTTCCGGTGTCTAGCCTCACAATAGGTTGGTTGCAGATTCGAATCTCTCCCAGGGCATAATCTTAATACTTATTTCTATATATTTTCTTCTTTAGTCGAACCCCTTAGTTGAATAAATAACAACAAATAATAGTTGAATAAATATGAACAAAAAATCCCTCAAAGAAATTTTTTATCTATGCAGCCTTCCGTAAAACCATTCCGTCCTAGGAATTCGATACGGTGGTTGGGATATTGAATGTATTGGAATAAAATTTTTAATGATAGATTTGTATAAGATTTCAGAGAAGGTTTTATATTTTCGTTTTAGACAAAAATCAAATAAGAATTTTTATAAAATATAACATTAGATTACAATCACATTTCTAACCATTATTAATACACTAAAATAACTTATATTTCGTTTCTGCTGAAGAAATGGAGTGTCCCCTATCAGCCGTGGTACACTAATTTGACAATTCGAATGAATAACATCAAATAGGATTGATAGCTCTCTCTTGAGCAATCAAGTGTCATTTGCACATTTTCGTTAGTTTATGAAAACTTTCTTCTTTCAAAAGTTTAATTTGAGTAAATATTTTAAATTCGGGCAACGTATTATTGAATTGTTTTTAGAATGAGTCCGTATATTGAAAGGGAGCACTGTACGACGCAGGAACCTATCATCCTGCTCGTAATGCTGCCTTTACCGCTTGTGTTGCAATTGCAAAAGCACTTCCATGCGTATTAACATAATCAAATTGGATTTGCGCACAGTATAATGATGAGCATTGGAAGCCTCAACAGCCTCCACAATCTCCGCAGCCTCCCAGGCAATAGCGAGGCGAATAACGACAATAATAACATGTGTCCTTATTTGTCTTGTTGCTGTTATTTATTATATTGAGCATGTGTGTATGTTGCTCTCCGTATGTATGTGTGTGTGCGTGTATGTGTTGTTACAAGGATACATGTTACAATTGCGTACTATTCTACTATAGTATTTTCGTCTGCATTTTTTTCCTCGATGCTTATTATAAATTATAATGACTTTACTGCTACTGATGATGCCTATGTTAGCTGCTGTTCTCAGTATAGCTGTACAGGATAAGCCACTTGTTGTCACTACAGTAACGCAATAAGTGGTGGTAAATAGCAGTAAGCAGCTACCTAGCTCCCTGCCAATGCTAGTAACAGTTAGCAACAGCATGAGCATCTTCCATCACCGTCGTATATAATTCTCATTTCGCTGGAATATTTGCGCTTGGGAAGTGTATAAAATCGAACGAACTTGTTAAACAGAGTAAGTAAAGGAAAGAAATTTGCTGAAGCAATATGTGCCACATAGTCGTATATACTGCCACATAACATCCAACGCCTCTCTCACTCAACGTAAATGCCTCGTAGGTGTAATGAAAAGAAAAAAAAAGGAATTGAGTGTGGAAATTTCCAAATTTGACGTCAAAGAAAAATAAAGAAATAAATAAAAATATAAGAAAGTCGCGTACGCTTATAACTGATTTCTACCGTATAAGCCCCTGAG
This sequence comes from Clusia tigrina, assembly GCA_920105625.2. Classification (NCBI taxonomy): domain Eukaryota; kingdom Metazoa; phylum Arthropoda; class Insecta; order Diptera; family Clusiidae; genus Clusia; species Clusia tigrina. The sequence goes on from OV050032.1 coordinate 170,014,449, forward strand.
CAAAAAATAAAAAATAAATAAAAAAAGATTCCACACATTTACGTACTTATACACCTATGCATTTATTATAGCTGGGAAAATTGTCAATTTATATTATACCGCATACAGGATGAATTTCTGTAGACGTAAATTAGCATTTTCATCAGTTACTTGTCTGCGCGTACTCCCAGGACCACTCCAATTCCCCGTTGTACTCGTATGTGCCTCGACATGACGCATTCGTGCATATAAATCTCTAGCCTTGGCAACATTCTTCTTATTTCTACCTCAGTTACCCAATTCGTATGCCTATCTAATTGCATTTTATTTCCTCATAATTGTAGCCAAAAGAAAATTGCTTAATTAAGTTTCCTGCACTTAACAGAAAGTCCTTCGAGATTTGCGATTTGTTTTGAATCAGCTTTAAATCAATTTTATATTTACGAGTATGTATAGGCGAGTACGTTAGAACGTGCGAACTCGAAAATTTTTTTAAGTCTAATTCCTTATTTCAGATTTAAACATAACGTTTTGATGCTTATCCAGGATTTTTGAACAATTGCTTTTCTTTTTTTTATTGTATCTTACACCATAATCAATTATAAGTGCAAGGTTTTGGGGGAATGAGTTCTAGCTACTGAGGCTTTCGACTTGAGAAAAAAATTTTATAGAAAGAAGCATTTTGGAGACCAAGCCCGTGGCAGGATTTGAACCCGCGACCCTCGGGGTGTGAGTCTAGCATGCTTACCACTAGACCACAGAGGGCGGCTTTGCTTTTCTCACAGTCTTATATGTGGTACATCTTCAACTCCTGACTTTACATCTCTTTAACCAAAGAATATCTAGTAAAGGATATACTTTGCTTTAACTCACTCACCCATAATATGAGCTGCAGTCGCTCTTTAAATAATCTTCTTCGCCCTATTCGCTTCGAAATTAAGGTATTTGATCAAGCCATGAACTCCAATTTTATACCTATATTAAAATAATAAATTATTTTGGTACCGAATTATCGGAATTGTATTTTTAAAGTTCAATTAATTAATCGAGCATTTCATGCAGTAAAATTCTCTTAAAATAATATATTCAAATTCAGTGTAACAAAACAATATGCCCACGTAGAAAATTTTAATATAAGAAAAATCCAAAAATCCACAACAATTTTTTTAATATAATGTTCTTCATTTGTTGCAACATGACGTGCTCCAATTTCTAGCAAACCCTTTTTCAAATATCCGGTGGACTATTTATTATACCAAGCAGTATTCCTAAAACTATTTAATTGCGCTCAAATCCCAAGACAAGTTGAAAACAACGTTCAACAATGTCACGCTGTGTGGGTGCAAATTTAATAGTTTAACAGCTTAGAACAAATGTATTCTTGGTTTCAGTCTTGATGCTTGCCTGAAGGCTCGAAAGTGTCTTCGTTTGCGCAAATTGATGCACACTAAATACCCCGGGAATCTCTAAAAAAGATCAGTTCAGGTGATCTGCTAGAAGTCAAGCCTTGATGGTTCCTGACTTTCACTATTGCTACTCTATTCGATTCTGTTTCATTGGTACCATCAAATTATGGATTTCATTACCAAGTTCCATTCCGGTCGCTTCTTGTGGCAGCGCCCTTAAACGTATAGTCACTGGACATTTCTCTACTCAATATTAATGTTCTTTGGAGCTGTGTAGATAGATAGATATATTTAAGGGTGTTATACACTGCGACCTGAAAGATCTATTGTGATGCCCCTATTTATTTGAAAGATGAGGATAGTCTCATCTATAAATCTTTTGTCAGATTAATTTTCGACAGGAATTCATATATTTTGGAGGAATCAAGATGTAGGGTCTTGCTCATGTCTAAGATATATTCTCCAAAACACCTGAGTCTATTGTGTGCCTATTGTCTGTGATGAGGTTCAGTGAGGTTTCGTCACTTTCTCCACAGAATCGACAGATGGCATCTGAAGATATACCCAACTTGTTCTTGAGTCTACAATGCCCGCTTAAAATACCTGTGCTGATTCTTAATTTACTACGAGGCATATTTATTAACTCCTTAGCTTTTTTAGGATTAAAATATCCCAGAAGAGCTTTGGACTGTCTTATTCCCGGAAGAGTTTTCCAGGTTTGACTTCTTTTTGTATCTGTACACATCTTCAGACCTCCAATGGTATTGGATGATAGTCCACAGAAGGGTTCAGGGCCGTTGAACTGAGAGGCCGCAGCCCTGGAGCTGTGTAACCGATTTAATTTAATTGTTTATTTATTAAGATTATTTCTCAACGAATTTATTGACACACAAGTTGCACACGGTAGATGCAAATGTATGTGTGTATGTCACCGTAATAATTGTCAGAACGAGAACTATCGAAACATTTTGGCAGATCTTCTAGCTATTTCGGACACGCCGTTTGTCCTCATCAGGGATCTTTCAATGAAAGGCACTTTTTCCCCAAGCATTTATTTTGTCTCAGAAATCAACAACACACCAACTATGAACCCTCCCATGAATCGAACGTGGTGTCATAGTACATTACTTTTTATTATTATTATTTATTTATGCGTTATTTTCGAGCCAATTTTCGGTTTATTGTCCTACTGGAAAATATGCTCCGAAGCATGAACATTTAGATTGTTCAACGATCTTTGTAGTTCTGTACTGAAAATATTTTTGTATTCGTTTATTACTGAATTGATTGTATTAATAATTCGGTAATAATTCGGTATATCCTTGCAATAATTACGGACGCCATACACCCTCGAGTCGTGTTTGACCCAATGCCACACATTATAATGTTGAAAATTCCATGGCTGTAATTGCAATGGATTGTAATTGTGTGCCTATACGATTTATTTCGGTTTCATCAGACAACACAATTTAAGCCTATCATGCTTGCATACATATGTTGCAGTATATTGTGGGTTGAAGATGTGTGTTGCCCAACAAAACTGTTTTTCAATCAAACTCCATCTGAGAGCCTTTTTTTACTCTGTTGACTATATCTAGCAAAAGCTTGATCTTCAGGCTGGCACTATTAGTGGCGAAGATGAACGATTCCAGATACACGGATTACTTTACCTTTTCACAGGGGTAGTGGTGCAACGTGACATGCTTTCTAAGACGACCCAACTTTGTTTTACATCAGCATACTTACTTGGCATATATTCTAGCGAACCATGCTGCAACTGTTTTCCACAAAACAGTCCTCACAAGTAAGTAGTGAAATTCCTACTAATATAGATAGTATTATCTATATAGCAATAGCAAGCTTGGAATCGTTTGGTTATTTTAGTGGTGATGGTTTTCCTGAAGACAAAGGACACACACACACACACACATCATGCACAAATTGCAATCGTCTTCTGACAAATAAGCGGTTTCATAATTGTCTGTCATTACAATTGCAAAAATTATTACTACTACCAATTTTTCCTGTTCTCTTTTTCAGTCTCTCTCTATTCTCAAATTATCTTTATTCTTGCCAAACCTCCCCGAATCTGCAAAAAAAAAAAAATTATAATTTTCAATTGTCGGTTTCAAATCCACACGGCAGCACTTAATTGGGGTTTCAATTTCTATGAGAAGAAAAAACTGCAAAAATAAAAACAAAACCTCGGAGCTTTCTTTCTTTCAGTTTCGCAGTTGAATATTGAGTAACTCTGACAACTTGCACGTAGTAGTACCCCCCTCAACTCCTCCCCGACAGAAAGTGGCTGAAGTCATAGACAGGATAATTGTTGCCGAAGTTGAAACTTTCTTTCATTCTGAATCGTCTTCTTAGCACAAAAAAATGAAGGCAGGGAAGCGAGCAAGATAAAAATCCTTTAAAATGCAATCGTTTGTATTGCTGATGTGAAAATATGGGCAGTGCAGTTGCCCCGTCCCACCTCTTTTGTTTCATTGTAAAATTTTTGGCTTAGACATTTTAATTAAGCACTCTTGATTGCTATTATGAGCGAGCGGCAGCCCGATAAGAGTGAAGCGAGTGAAGTTGCCTTTTGAAGGTTATTGAAGAAATTAATTATAATTGTGCTTGAGCAGAAGCCAGGAGTGGTTCAACTGATTGGTACGTGTTTACTTTTGGCCTGTTACAAATGTTCAGAGAAGGGCCTTCATTGTACGTCGAATTTAAACTGTTTAATTTTTTACAACTTTTTTTACAATATAACAGCTGTGAGGAAATGCTCAAACTCGGTATCTATTTTTGTAGTTCCATTGACTTACTATTTTTTCTATCTTACACAGTATTTTCTTATTGTCTTCTTTGATTAATTTGCGTCACAATTTTTAGTCCTGGATCAATAATGACGGTTTGCTTATCAGCCATCTCTGTGTGCGTACACCTGATAGCATGTCGTGACCTGATGTAAAAAATCAACTAAAAGCACCGCTAAAAACGACTAAAGTATCAAAATGAAACAAATTTATGATTCAGTGGTCACTAAAATGTTGGTACATTCTTCTTGTGGTTTTCTTACTTGGGCAAACTTGTGAGGCTCCTATAAATGAGTCATGGATATCATGAGTCATCTGTGCTTATCTCATATTTTGCAGTTTTAACTCTCTGTTTATGTTTTTATCGTTCATATCATTCTTTCTCTGATTGTATAATTAAATTATTGTTTCTTTGTTAAGGTTTGAATTGCTCCCTTAATCGCTTGTCATCTGGTCATCACATCAATCATAACTTCATTACTCTCATTGACCAAATTTCCCTCGCTATCCAATATTTCTGACCCTGATTTTTATTTTTTCGGCTTGTGTTTCAATTGGTGCACTTCGTTATTGAAGTTTATCTAAGCAATAAATCATATGCAGTCAAATCAGACAAGTGCATACGAGTCCCTGGCTACACCCATACTGCATAATACGTGTTTGCGCTAGTGACATGACAACATTTACTCCGAGAAATTAGCAAAGCACATTGTTAGTTTTCATAATTGGGTAACAAACGAATTATGCAACAAACTCACAGGAAGCTCGCAAATTGTGTTGCATTGCATTCCGTTGCTTTACGTTGCGTACGAAATTGTGCTGTCAGCCGCACACGCATATGCTGCAAATGCAATTTAAATTGCATTTACTGCTCGTACAAGCACAGTCACTCACATGTGGAGGCATTTACTTTAGCATAGCTCGGCAAGCAGCAAATCTAAAGGATATTGTGTATTATCCGCATGTGCAGTGGCGAGGCAGCATGCAATAACATCAGACGGCTTCAAAAGCATAACAGAAACAAAAAAAAAAGAAATTCATTTCAAAAAGACGTCACACAACTCTTGCATGAGCGGGTGCGTGTCACTTGTGCAAAGTAAAACGCTGACAACAAAGCGTCAGATTCAACATCGAGCGCACATCAACATCAGCACCAGCAGAAATCAGTATTGTCACGTTTGTCACATACATAACGCAGTGTCGTATGCTCCACGCATATACAACGATCGAGATTGCGATGACAGGCGGTGCAACATAATGCAGGACACAGCCAGGGAAATGACCGGCAGGAATAATAAAATGCCAAATTTACGAATGTGACGAAGAGTTGGCTTAGGTTGAGTTCATAAAGCAAGGCAGTTCAACCCACAAGTGACCGACCCACAGTCCAGAGATCTCACACATAAATGGGGTGTGAAACTGGAACTGGAACTGTATAAAGAGTCAAACCATTTAGTGCAGCCCCAAAATAACTATCCAAATTTATAACTCTTCTCTTTTCGAATGTGAAGTTTTTCGCCAATTTCATCAGTCAATCGGAAGAGGAGCACATCTTCTTCAATGTTTCTTCGATCAAATTGTTGCTCTTTATTTTATTTTATATTATTTTTCATATTACTTATATTATAATAACCTACACCATAATTAATTATGTCTGCGAGGATTTGGGGAATGAGTACTTGTAACTAGGGTTTCGACTCGAATAGAAAAAATTTAGAAAGAAACATTTCGCGCATTTTTAAAAACACACTTCACCAAAAGAAATTCATAATTAATTAATTCATTAAGTTGCATTTGGCTGCAATATTCGCTGTGATATAATAAAATTTTTAATTGTTTTTTTATCCAATTTGTTTACTGAACGAATAAAGTTGAAACAGTGGTGCTAAGTACACCACTTACTCTTGTGCTGTTTTATTCGCACAACTCGATACGAACTCGATATAAGTTACGAATTGAATGCGCCTAGCTCGATTGTCTTTATGCGGCTGTTCAATTGTTAAAAGTTTAGCATTTTGCCCAGAAATATGCTGTTGTTAATTTTTCTTTATTGCACTCAACACTCAGTCAACCCGACCAACATTTGAAGTTAGTTGCAAAGCGTCCAAATTACCATCTGGAAGATATGCACAACACAAAATTCTGTTACTTACGAACTGATGATTATATTTAGTTCGACGATTTAGTTTTTGCTATTTTCAAAGTTGTTTCTTACATGATGCATGCTATTTACTATATGGGTATACCAGGATATATGAGTATTGCGAGGCATTTAATCGCATATGTGGCGCCACACCAAATGCCATCATTATCCCAGCCACTTCTTAAAGTCGTTATTGTCCGCTTAGTGCTGCTGATTATATGGCACACACTTATACACACACACACTAACACATTCTTACTGCTCCGAGTACGCGTTTAGTTGCGTAGAATTGCGCCCACATGTATATTGGGACATCCCTTCGCTTATCCTTTTACTCGGCGAACTTCCTGTTCTAGAGGAGCTGTTTCGCTAGTTCCTTTTACCCCATAGCTCTCCTCGCCTTCTATCAACGCAACCCATTTAATTATAATTTTGCTTTAGTTGCATTTAATGTTTGTGCATTTCACAAGAAAACCACCAGCAGCTACAAATTATATGCCAGCAGCCATAGCAGGAGGAGTAGCAACATCAGGAAAAGCAACGAAGCTGTAACCAGGCGTACTCGTATATGGTAGCGTAAGACATGAAGCAGTAAGTAGCGTCATTGTCAGTTTGCACATACATAGTTGTATTTATGCTGTGTAACTCGGTATATAGCGCCATAGGGTGGGCGTGGCCATTGCTGCTTGGTTCTACTCGATGGCATGCATGGTCACTCACTGTGCTGACGGCTACGTCCCTGGCGGCGTTTATGGCACAATTAGAGTATCGATAAATTTCTAAATTAAACTGACAACGTGTGCAGAGTATGGAAATTTTTAATGATGAATGTGTGTGACGGGGCGCACACGTGCATGGCTGCGTAGACTTTCTGCGATACCCAAAACCAAATTGCGGCGATGTGGAAGAGTCGTCACCGATTGCATCGGCGACTCTATTTTATTGGAGTTATTTTTACTTGGAAAGCAAAAGTCCAGCTGCCATGTAGTTTGCTGTGCTAAAAAAATCGGTGACACCAATATCAAAATTGAGATCTGTCGACAGAGTCGTTACGTGTTTGATAATTGACGAGATAAATCGCAACATTTATGTGCCTGCTCAGCCAATAAAATAAAAGGAGCAAATATGAAAAACTATTAAAGAAAATATATTCTAACGCAGAGATCTGCGAACGACATCTAGTGCAAGAATCAACGCAACGAAATATTATGCAATATTGTGGAAGATTTGATTGTAATGCAGCAAACCAATTGCTCACATAAACACCCAGAGAAACACAAACAAAAGTTTTAGATCAAGCTTACAGTAGACCTCTTTAAGGACTTCTGTTTTTGTTGCTGCGTTTTGACATTTCATCATTGGTAACATGGAACACGCGAGCCAATTGTGGTACCATCTGTGTATGATCTGCTATCATCGGTGCTAACATCGGTGTATGTACTGAATCGGGACACACGTGGTACTTAATTTTTGAGACACTGTCTGATCGCATAGGCCGTCATCGAAAAGACACACATTTGGCCGAACAGATAAGTACAAACAAACGTATCCGTGAAAAGTATTTGCAGGAGCTCTATAGGTAGCTTCTGACAGTCTCTGGCAATTTCATGCTGGGTTGTTCTTGAGTATTTGGTAGTGTTATGCTACTCTATGAGCATGAGAATTCAATTCTAGTAGGATATGTAGCAGATCTTCAAATTAACTTCAATTGTCATGTAATGACGTCGTAAAATGCTTGATGAGCCGATTCTGTGTCATCGTAGAAGACGTAGTCCTCTAATGTAATACATCACCAGTTGTCAAATATAGAATACATGACATGAGTTCTGTGATGCTCATAAAGCTACGCATAGTAGCGAAAATTGCAACCACACATATTTTGTTTGCATAATGGAGCAATTCCAAAAGTGTCCACTATATTTCGCTGAGTGTGCGAAATATGCCACTTATCCCGCCCTACTTAAAAAATGTGCTATGTATGTCCATAAAATGCAGCAAAGTTTTTCCTTGCAGTACGCATTCCTATGTAACAGAGACCTTTGACAATGTTCTAATAGCCAGCATATAATGTATTATTTAATGTTGTGAGTTCTGTTCTGACCCGAATGCAATGTGGAATTCCCTGTGCAATATTCTAAAATAACATCCGGAAGACCTAAACATTTACTTTGCATTCATTTTTAATTAAAAATTTTTAAGTTATTACGCCCGTATAACAAACAATTTTGAAGGTAAGTATGAGGAAGATAATGCATATGCTTTAATCTGTGACCACATTTTTAGCTACAGTAAAGAATTTTCTAATAGAAGCGGTATAGACACTAGTTTTCCTTTTGGGTCAGTTTGCAAAATATTTCTATATCTGTAAGTAAGACCCAGGAAATTATAATGGAAAGGTATACTACCGTTCACCGAATTTATCATTAACATTTGCTTTTTCTTCGACAAATATTTCGTGGTTTAGATGTAAAATGGCCACCTATGTAGTCGTCAAAACCAATGTCAGTTCGTCTCCGTAGCACTCGAAATTCAAATATAACTGATGTTAGGTGCCTGTACCCAAATTTATAATGTCGCAGATGCTTGTAGGAACTGGGGTTGTCAACTACTGACTCCTGAGGAATTTTCAACTCTCCACGTGTGCAACTCAGTTAACGGAGTAACTGGAGCCGAAGCTTCGATGAATCCGGCCCCCAAAATTTTATTGCTTTATGTTTAACAACGAGTAAACAAGTCTGAAGTCGGGTTAGACCGACTTCGAAATACCCTTTACCCTTACATGTGCGTGCGAGCTAAACAACTGCGATGTTTGTTCAGATATCAACTTTAGTGCCATATGTAGGGTAATTTTCGGTAGGGTAACCTCCGTTAATTATAATGGAGGCAGGGATGGCCTTTATCTGATCATCCCCATTTCCTGTGTATGAACGTCCACATACGTGTTCAAATAAAATGTTGTCCTAATATATTAAGGCCGTAAGTTATAAAAATGTGCCGGTAGTGGGCGTAGATGTGATAATAACTCGCCCATTTTGTGTTTGGTATTTAATGGTATCTCCCTGTGACATTTCGTTGATGAAGCTTCGATAGAAACATAGTAATGAGTTTTTGTTAGTTGTGGGCGTGGCTGTAGTATTTTGCAGACATACTATTATAGACCCAATGTACATTACTTGGATAGCACCAATACGGGCATAGAAAGTAGGCTAATTTTAATTTTAGTCTTGAAAACCCCTTATATGGAAAGTGGGCGTGCGCTTTCTCTCATCACCGACATTTCTTAAAGTTGCCTTTATAATGTCCATTGCTTCTCATAGATAAATAGTTTTAAACATGCAACAATAGAGGATGTGGCTATCAAAATATAGTCCATATATCGCTTATATATCTTCAGCTACGAATATTTGTTAATATTGGGAGTGGCTGTTAATACATACCACCCAAATTTTGCACAATGTTTAGTAGGTCATCATAAAACTGCCACGCCTACAATTAGCCAAAAACTATTACTAGGTTCCTATTAAACGTTTATAAACGAAATTTCACAGGAATGTTGCGGGTGCTAATATTAAACACCACACAAAAATGGGCGTATTATTTTTAGAACCGCGCCCACTATTGACATATTATTATAACTTACTACCTATACAATATTTTTGGACTAAATTTTATATTAGTATTTTATACATATTGACACTACAAACCCATACACAAGAAATGGAGTCGATATAATGGATTCAAGGTACCCTACCGAAAATTACCGTAGATATGCTTCTAATGATGTCTTATGATGAAAACATCCCCATTGTTGAACTCGCACACACTAGGAAAGGTAAAGGGTATTTCGAAGTGGGTTTAAACTGACTTCTGTACTAGTTTGTTTTTTAATTTGCTCCAGACTATACTCTTGCAAAGTTTCATTAAGATATCTCTAACGGTCTGGAAGAAAAGTGGTCACAGACGGACAGTCGGACAGATGGAAGGACAAAAATAAGAATTGCTCAGCAATCGATTCTGATCATAGTTGTATATACTGTCCATAACTAATAGCTCCTGCTGGTAGTTGAAAAACCTCTTAACCCCAGAAACTTAGTATACACTTTCTACACTTTTTTAGGGTAAAAGGTCGATCGCCCGGATACTTAACCTTTAAATTTAAAAAAATGGATAATTCTTTTGGTACTTTTAATTATTGTATATATATAACATTACCTTGTAAATTTAATAATTAGCCAACACGTCGATGTAAATAATATTTTTTGTAAATACATGTTCATCTTTTGCTAATGGCCTTGTCTTTAGTGTAACAAATATAAAACTTGAGCGAATCCAATGGCCTAACTCTGCTTGCATCTAAGTATAACTTCCCATTCGTGACTACTGGCTTTCTCAATATACTGCCAACTTTATCGGTGGCCTTGTGATTTAGAAACAGTCATAGCGAAAGCAGGGATAATTGAATATTGCGTTCGTTGGAAATCGAACGGCAGCAAATTCCGTTTACCTCGTATTATTCCAGTCAAAACCTCACAATCGATAGCATTATTATGCTATACCTTGATACGCATTATAGCACCAGTAACCAAAGCTTCCTTTGCATCAATGTCATTTTATGTGGTGGTAGACCATTGACATACAAGGAATTTAAAACTCCACTGGAAAATTATTGACTTCCGCATCATTATCGCGAATTATTTTGTCGTAGCTATTATAACTTTTTTCTTCCCCCGATATTCGGTTGAGAACATCTCGGTTTATTGGTTGGTGCTAAAACAAGGGAACTCAAAATGCGCTCTGATAAAATAGTTTCCGCAATATTCCCAAATACATCATCAATTACGTTACTTTCATTTCCGACTAAGTGTTACGATTTTGCGATCACATTTCGACCAAACTATGGGAATTCTCTTGCCTCGGCATTACCGATACTTTTAAAAAATTCATCAAATTTGATTTAAGTAGAAGATGTACCATGTGGGTAATATTTGCCGAAAAACTCCACATAACAAAATTGTTTTCCCGGCAAACAGTTTATTTATATTTTGATAGTCTGTACACAAATCTCGCAAAAACTTATCTATGTATGGCTTTCAAAATTAAAACAGGGCACACAAAAATTTCATCGATAATAATTAACGATGAGGGCATTATATACCTGCTGCAATCACTACTTATGGAAATGTTTTGTACTGAAGTCTCGGAAGTTAGTATAGGAAAGTTAAAAGCATTGTGTAACGTTTTGCCACCAATTAAAATAGCAGCAGCGATACCACTGAAGGCAGTTGCTATAAATGTAACATTGAGTGCTTTTCATAATAATAATTATAAGAAGGGCAATAATTATCCCCTTCACACACATGTGCTTGCTTAGTTGTATTTTATGTTTACCTTAATAACTCATTTCAAAGGTAAGCAAAATCCAAATGTTTTACCATTTAGAACATCTACTGAGACTTTTCCAATGGTTCCCATTTTCTCAAAATCAGTTTATTTGCCACCGTGTAAATTGTACAAAAAGAAACACGCTTAGCCTATTAATATATAAATTTAAAAAAAATTTAAAATTAATTCCTTTGAATTGAAAAGGTGTGTTCTCCGATCTTGGTTCCTAATTGATAGATATATAATAAAATGGCAATATAATTGTTAGCTTCCCAGTAAGTTATGAGTGCCTTATATACAAGTGATTCTATGGATCCTCCAAATCATACACATTATGTTGATAATAGTAAACGTAGACGTAAAACGTAATGATACGTAGTTGCTTTTACATAAATCGCACGTTCAGCCAAATGCCAGTCACTGTATTGTTCTTCTGATTCTGAAAACATAATAACAAATATAACAATAATAAAGTATTCGGGACAGCAGTAGCGCTTTTAGCAAGTTCCTGATATTATTTTAATTTAATTTTTATCCCCGTTTATTTCTGAACACTGATATAGGTATTTTGTTGCTCAATTCTGTAAAAAAGATTAAGAGCTAAAATACCTTCAAACCTTCTAGAATCAAATAATTTTGAAACAAAAATGGAATGATCAAAATAAGAGAGGACATTTTTGAATGATGTGCGAACTACAATTTTGTGACATCCAATTTGCTTTTTGATTTTTAAAACTCGGACTTCTACAAAGCTTCCCTTCTTCAATTCTAAACTTTAAAACGGAGAAAATACTCCTATATGTGTTTAACAAATATCCATCGATATTTAAATCGTTAATGACTGTATGAAATATTGTCACAAAATTAGTTTACTTTTAATAGTACAAACACTGGAGGGTATCAATCTTTAAGCTGTAACACTCAGAAGTTTTTAATTCACTGCAAATGTTTAATAAGTTATTATAATTATATTCTACTTCATTACTGCTGCTTCCAAGTCACAAGTGAACTGTTCTGTTCTTCTAAATTGTTATTCTTATAGTCGCACGCTATTCTCCGATGTTCGATTAATTGCATTAATGCAAACGAAAACCATCATGAAACCATATAGAATATTCTCCATATATTTTCAAAATAGCGGTGATTTATAATGAGTTGTGAACACTAATTCCGCCACAATAATAACACTGTTGCGTTTGTAAAGCGTTATATTCGGTATTTCAATATAGGTAGTTCCAATCTTAAACCCGAGTAGATTTAATCGCAGGCTTATTGGAAAATACTTGATGAAAATGGTAATTCCCTTCTTCCACTTTCCATTTTCCACTTCTACTTTTATTTATAGTTTCTGATGCCAACTTCCGAAGAGAATTGAAGCAGAGTGCTAAAGTCTGCTGAATACCAAAGTTTATAATGGTGAATTAGAAGAAACTTTCTTCGAATTGCTAATTCAATTTGTACACTCTGGAAGAAATTTAAGTGAATGTGAAAAATAAACGAGGCTAACATTGTTAATGAGGTGTGAAATACAATGGACTTATTAAAGGATTCTATAAAGGCGTATGTGGGAATTTGAACATTTTGAAGATGTTATTTCTTTTTTTGAACTGCAGCTATTCCAATATTTTTATAAATTTTTCATTTACCTTAAAATTAATTAGTCTGCAAGTTTTCTGGAAATGAGTATTAGCAACTAAAGAGAAAGTAAAGCTGTAAAAATGCATTAAGCAGAATCGTATAATCCCGCATCAGCAGTTGGCCGAAAAGGGAAACATTTAATAGGTTCGAGAAACTTGTGATGTGGTCTGATTTAGTGTGATAGGAAAGGATGTTATGTACATATTTTGTTACGCCGTGTTAATACAGTCTATTATAATAAGACACTTTTCAATTTAGTACCCAAACAAGTTCATAATTTGGAACGTGCTTTCAGCCATACTTGCCACAACACTCTCTGTGTGCTGCTGCCTTCGCAAAATTTCCAAATAACTACTATTTGGACGTGTTCTTCAATTATCAAATAGATAAAGGATATCAACCAAATTGCAAATAAATTGCAGAAATTGAATCAAATTCTCATGCAATCGCAAATAAATCGACAGACGCAAACAAACAACACAGCTCCACAGAAATAGAAATGGAGCAGGATATACGAGTACAACAAACAAAAAGTGTTTCGTAGCTTGCCAAAGCGGCAATGGTAATGTCGGCGACGTTGAATGAATTTCACAACGAAATGGAAAGCAATTTTATGCTTGCAAAGGCGTGAAAGCCTTTGTTCGTGTCTATTTTACGTTAGGTTGGCTTCACACAGTGCATATAGCAGGCAGCGCAACATATGTTGCGCATAACATACCACAATACAGCGCAACGCAGCGCCCAGTCCTGCCCAGCACAGCCCGATGATACCCGTTGGCCGCTTGCAGCGCCAAATAAAAATATAAAACGAATGTGGAAAAAAACAAAAACCCAGCAGCAAATGAATTATTTATGAAGCGATTTCTGTGTTTCAACACTCGCCTATGCGTGTTTTGCTTTAGTTGCAAACACTACTTATTTTTTCTTATTTCTGGCTCTCGATATGGGAACGACATACCTCCCAGCCTCCCTACCTGCCTGCCATCCTCCCGAAAGCCTGCTGCAATGGCTCTACGCTCCGACGATTTTTGTGTGTTTTTGCTGTCAATTGGCAATTGTGCTCCTATCGAAGAAGAAACAAAAGAAAAAATTTAAAAATTTTCATTTATTTGCTATTTGTGCTTACACCTACTCGCACTACTTCCAGCTTGCACTTCCGATTCCGCATCCAATTTCGTCGGCTGGTGTCTAGCGTAAGAGCACAGCATATGTGCGATGGCATCGCACCCAACTGTTGCGTCAAGCAAAAAACTTGTACTTACTACACCACTCGATTCTATTTGCTATTTGCCTTTGGGTTCATCATACGTAAAGCTATTGAGTAGGAAATTCAATTTGTTTCTTTAGAATTTGTTAGCCAAGTGAGATCAAATCAAATCGAAACACTTTCATTTAGCATAACTCTATTGCAAATGAGCACAGCCCGAAGGAAATTAACATTAAAAAAAAGAAACCTTTAAATACAAGTTGTGTGTGGTTTTCAAGCAGAAATAAAACGCATATAATTTAATATTATGGTCAAGAATTTAGCTTTATTATAAAGATAAGGGTTTGCCATTATGTTTTAAAAATGATTTCGGGCAAGTGGCCGCCGCGGCAGCCTCGAATAAATTCCAGCCGAGAGGCCCAATTTCGACCTTTTTTGAAGCTTTTGGGGCCGTATGTCAGCATATATGTCAGAATATTCTCTTCCAAGGCGTCAATCGTCTCGGGCTTATCTGCGGAGACAAGCGACTCCACATAACTCCACAAAAAATAGTCGCACGATCGTGGAGGCCACGCCACAGGCCCACGACGCGAGATAATGCGCTCACCAAAAGTTTCCTTCAATGAATTGATTGTCTCGTTAGCTGTATGACATGTAGCGCCGTCTTGTTGGAACCAAAGGTCGTCCACATCAACATCATCCAATTCAGGCACGAAAAAGTCATTAATCATGGCTCTATAGCGTTCCCCATTGACTGTAACAGTATGGCCGGCTTCATTTTTGAAGAAATATGGACCAATGATTCCCTCTGCCCATAGAGCACACCAAATAGTGACTTTTTGAGGATGTGACGGCGTCTCAACACTGGCTTGTGGATTATCGTCACTCCAAATGAGACAATTTTGCTTATTAACGTACCCATTCAACCAAAAGTGAGCTTCATCGCTGAACAAAATTTTCTTGTGAAAATCGGGATCGGTAGACATGTCGTTTTGGGCCCATTCACCGAACTTGCGACACGCTTGATGGTCGTTCGGCTTCAATTCTGTGAAATGGAAAACTAAACTGAGCATAAATCAAGTGACAGCTCTCAAAAAGACCCACTCCGAAAAAATATTGCTAAGTTTAAAACCACACGTCTAAAAAAAACACCCTAAATTATATTTGGCTCAAGTGTGAAGTACACACAGTAACGTTCAGTGCAAAGAAGCACATAAAGTATTCATACACTGCTTAGGAAAGTACTTTTTTAATGTCTCATTATCCAGAGCCGGCCTTCTCAAAGTTGTTCGTTACTTTGCACTTGAATCGTATACTATTGTGGGGAAGAATCTAGGACCAAGTTCCAAGCATTCTGGCAGTAAATTTTCCAGATTTATTAAGTTATTCTTTTGTTCATCTAAATAACTCATACGAGCAGTTCAAACGACGTGTGTACTGACATTTATAAAGCTAGTAAGAAGCGAAACATACCGTATCAGGATTATTACTTTCTGCTCTTACCCTCCCGAATACCCTTCTGTAGACTATCATCCAATATCATTGGAGGCCTGCTGAAGAAGTGTACAGATGCAAAAAGAAGTCAAACCTGAAAAACTCTTCAGGGATTAAGATAGTCCAAGGCTCTTCTGGGAGATTTTAATCCTAAAAGAGCTAAGGAGTTAATAAATATGCCTCGGAGTAAATTAAGAATAATCACAGGCATTTTAAGCGGACATTGTAGACTCCAGTACCATTTGAACAAGTTGGGTATACATATCTTCAGATGCCATCTGTCGATTTTGTCGAGAAAGTGACGAAACCTCACTGCACCTGATCACAGACTGCGCACCATTTGCACACAATAGACTCAGGTGTTTTGGAGAATATATCTTAGATATGAGAAAGATCCCTCATCTTGATTCCTCCGAAGTATATGAATTCCTGTCGAAAATTAACCTGACAGAAGATTTATAGATGAGACTATCTTCATCTTTCAAATAAATAGGGCATCATAATAGATCTTTCAGGTCAAAGTGTATAACACCCTTAAATATATCTATCTCTCTACCCTCCCGAAAACATGTATTGCATTAATTTAATTACTAATATTTTACTTGAAAAAATTTATTTAAAATAAAGAATCACATTGAAAATGCTTGCTGTTGTAAAGTGTATAAATAAAGTATATAAATATTTTGTGACTAGGTGGGTGAACTATATACATCGCGTAATGGCAGAACAAAAAATTGTATATAGTTGTTCACTCCATTCCGCTCAGTTGAAAGCCATTTTGAAGATGATAGATTGAGTAAAGCGCCACTAATGATATCGTGCCTTTCATTAATATTCTCCAAATTTTAAAGAATAATAGTTGGAAATGTATTGGGAAGAGGATTGGTTGTTTAAGTCCTACGTGTAAAAAATATAAGAAAATAATGGAAATCACAGATTGTCCACACGGTCTTACATGCTCTGTTGAAATGCCAGTAGCACTAGTTCTAGTAATAGTGGAAGTGTCTATTCTGCTCTTTCCCAAAATTGTAGATCCAGAAAAATTTGAATGTCTGGTGGACCAATCATTCGATGATGGAGAAGAGTCGGAGTAAGTGTTGCTTCGGATTGCTTCTCTGCACAGGTTCCCACTATTCAAACTGTAGCGAATAGCATATTCACTGGTGCGATTTCTGCCAACACTATGACTCTGATTCATCGCTTCTGGCTGGTTCATAGTTTTATGAAAACCTCTTTCATATTCAAATTTAGTAGTGTTACTGAAATTGGCTGAAAACTTCTCTTTAACCTTGCAGCTCACGCCTCTAGGGATATCGCAGCCTGAAGTTTGCTCATATTTGGCCATGTCTAAGCGTTTGGTCGTCAAAGTATCAATGGCCGCCGTTTTCTTATTTTCGTTTTTCAGCTGCCTCTGGTAAAACTCGTTCTCAATTGCCAGATACTTCTTTTTATTGCGCTGCAGTTTGTCGATTATTGCTCTAAAGAAACGATTCTCATTTCTGGCTATATTGCTCTGCACATTGATTTTCATCAGCATTTTTTCGTAGTCCTGTATGCGTTCTAGCAATCGATTAGTATTTTTTGTCTTTGCGGTGAAAGTGGACTGTTCGGGAAGACAGTGAAGCAATGAGTTAGAATTAGTTAGTTCCAAATACTTACTTGGATGTGCTCCAAATTTCTTTGCTGTTCACGCAGTTGTTGCTCGCACATTTGCATGCGTGTTATCTCTGCATGAAAGGTTTCTTGTTCATGTTGTAGTACTTCCTGAAGATTATGCTGGTCATCTTTCAATTTGGTGTTTGTTTGGCGTAGGCTTTGAATAATACGCTTTAGAATAAGGTAATCAGGCAATAAATATGAAATTAAAATTTAGAAATATTTAGTGCACAAAAATTTAATTTGTTTAGCTTGTAGAAGCATGTATGAATTGTAACAGCCGCCCCTTTGTTTATATCGTAAGAACGTGGTATTGCAGTACCGACAGTCTTCAATTTTTTAAGGCGTCTGATTGTCATCCGAATGTTGCTCTATATAACGGCCAGTACTTTATATAAATATTTAGCAGTTTCAAATTTGAAACTATGCAAAAAATTTATATTTTAATAGTTTCAGCCACCCTCATATAGTAGTTTATGTGGTCAGATTAAGTTTTTAATAATCCAAAAGAGGGGAATACAGGTATATATACGAGTATATGATATTATCTCGATTAGTGCTACTTTCAGATTTAAGAATTCCGTCCGCATTGCTTGTAAATTCCATATTCTAGAATATAATATAAAATATTCGATATCTTCTCTATTTGGTTTTGTAATTTTTTATAAATTATTATTATTATTATTTTTTTATCCTTATCATCTAACAAATTTTTTGGTTAAACTCTTTCTCTTTCATCCGTTGAACTCTTTCCCACCGTGAACGTGAATGGTATCTACTCCAGTACTATATGTGTCGTGTCGAGACAAAAGTAAACTTTTCAACTCACCGCACTATTATCGAAATCCCTTTCCCTATTTTCTAACGTTTCCAATATTTCGCTATTTTGAAATGCGAGCTCCTTTAACTTTTCTTCATACTCTACTATGGTTTGATCGCGTTTAGCTATGATTTCAGTTAATTTTTTTACTTCAATGTGCATGCCACTTAGTTTGTCTTGTAATCCTTTAATTATCGTCTCCATTTCATTTAACTAGGAAGGAGATAATTAAATCATAATAATAGATCGCAAAGAACAAATCATTGATAATTATTATGCATTTAAAGTTTTTATTAAATAGACACCTTTTCATCTGCTGAGAATTTGTTTATAATATCGTCATTTGAGAGCAGATTATCAAGAAATTCATTTTTTGTTGTGTCAACCATATCTCGTTCCTTCTATGAAAAGGGAACAAGTTGAGTTTTTAGCTGATTTCATATAAATAATTAACTAGTGCGATGAAATTTATATAATGTAAAATATGTCTTACTTCTATACGCCTGATTTTTTGTTGCATTTCCTCAATGATTTCATTGCACTTGTCTTCTGTTTCCTTTTGAGATTTTTCCATTTTTTCTATGGCTTGTGCGGCTTCCTTAAGCAAGTCCTGTTTTTGTTGTATTTCATCCTTCAGCATTTCCATTGCAACCTGTTTTATATATTAAAATTGACGAAATATGCCTCCTTATTTCCCCCATGAATCTTAATATTTTTACCATACCTTGGAGTCTATCAGTTTTTTGAGAATGCTGTCGGGATTATGGTGCCCTGGGTGCTGACAGCCGGGTAAGGATTCTTCATAATAATATAGACGCAACTTCAAATTAAAGTTATCTTTTCGTAAGGAAGACATTTGGTCTTCGAAATCCCGCACCGTCCTTCCGCTATTAATGGAACCAGAAAGTTTCTCCTGAAATGGTTGTATACTAGTGCTGAGATTACCTATAGCCTCTGCGAATGAAACATGAAAAGAGAAAATGTGGTGAAGCTGGTACTGTTGATATCTTGGGTCTTGTACCACAGAGATGCTGCTCAGTTTTGATTAAATCGGACTCCAAATCCTTTTTCCCCGTTGACATAGCGAAATTTCTTTTCATTTTCAATGGTCGCGTACTATTTATAATTTGCGATTCTGTAAAATTTGGTCACAATTAGCTAAATGTATAAATTTGCGCCGATAAACAAAAAATATAATTGGAAACAAAAAAAAATAATTTATTGGATTTTCGATTTGATCATGAAACGTTCCAAATGATATTGCTAGGGAATATTTAATACTGAAGTTAAATAAATTCGAATGTATATTTAAAAAATATTATTTGAGTATAAAATCAAAGTAAAAACTTGCTGCAAACAAGTGTTTCTAACTGAAGCATTGGGGTTAAAGTTCTTGAAATTAGTAGTAGAATATATCGTCGGTTTGTCAGAAAAGTCCCAGTACAGATACCTATTTTATGTTTAATAATAGAAGAGAAGCATCGAAAATCAGTATATTGGGATATTCTTGAATCAAGAAAGTTCTCAGATTAACCCATTAACGCCGTTTGTTACATAAATGTGACACGACCATACAAATTTAATTCAGGCAAGTGAAAAAGAAAATGGACTTTGTTCGTGTTTATACATATGGAAACTTCTTTGAAAGGGATTTTAAAATCGTATTGGATCGTTTGTATTCAAATATAAAGGGGTTAGTGGAATGAAAATAAGGCACACGCAGTTAGTGTCGTGTGTTCACTGAAAGTCAAAAAAAAAATTGCAAATGGCGAACAGAAGAAGGTAAGCTTCATTGTTTTTATATTTGTGTAATTATAATTGTAAAATTTTTTGTGCAGTGGTGTTTCCGCGAACAAATTTGTCTGCATGTGTTAAACTTTTGCAGCCAGGTATTTATTGCCGGCGTCACATATATGAAACATCAGGCCTCATACCGTATTAGTGTGTATTTTCTTTAGCACATTCTTATTTATCTAGAGAAACGGCGTTTCTACAAGATGCAATGATTCAGATAATGATGAAATTGTCAAATTTTTTTGTGAACCACCACAGGGAGGATTCGAATGATGAAGATGATGCTGGTGATGTGCAAAATTTACACCCAATTAATTGCTAACTCCAAGTAAATTAGTTTGTCGGTCGGCAGAATACGGTGTCCTCTATTACAGTATTCCAGAAAAGGAAATTAAAGCATTCATAACAGATGTTGTGAAAAATTCGTGCAGAAACATATACACTCGTCTTTTGGAATCCCAAGTTTCAACATCAACATTTAGACCTATTTCACTACATTTCTTTTATGGTTCTAAAAAACCAACGTGAGTAAAAAGCATTCTCTGCACAGCTTTGGGTACATCAAATACATCCAGTCGATTTCGAAGCCCAAGAACTCGAAAGAAGGTCAGTGTTCCCTTTAAAACCGTTACAATCACTTCATTGTTTTCATTCTTCTGTTATACCAAATAATAAACGGCGCAGATGTCAAGGAAATATATATTACTTTATGAGCAATTTTGATTTTTGTACGTCTATGGTCACTTCTCTTCCAGATCTTTGCAAAAGTATAGTCTGGACCAAATTAAAGAACCAGAAAAGCCCCGCCAACCTCCCTAAAGTGACTATAACTTCGGTTCAATTGATGAAATAGTGACGGAATTTATGTAGATGTGGGTCCTATTACACACTATGCGAACTGTGGGTGGTATATATTAACAACCACGCCCACTATTGACAAATATTTATAACTTAATGGACGATAGGCACGCCCTCTATTGATGCCTGTTTAAAACTTAGGATCTATCTATGAGAAAAAACACAACGACATTACAAATCCAACTTCAAGAAATGGCGTTGATCAGAAAAAACGCACGCCCACTTTCCATATAAGGGATTTTCAAGACTACAATCAAAATTAGCCGACCTATGTTCGTATTGATGCTATCCAAGAAATGTACATTGGGTCCATAATAGTGTGTGTGCAAAATATGGGTAACAGAATTCTACTGCCACACCCACAATTAAACAAAAATCATTACTATGTTCGTATAGAAACTTCATCAACGAAATGTCACAGGGAGGTTGAGGATAATACTATTAAACACCTCACCCTAAATGGACGAGTTATTTTCACATCCACGCCCACTATGGACCCATTTTTTTTAACTACCTATACAATATTTTTCGAGAAAATTTTATTTCTACAGCCACGCTCACTATTCACATATAATTATAACTTACGACCTATACAATATTTTTGGACGAAATTTTACATTAGTACGTATATGGACCCTACAAAGTCATACACAAGAAATGGAGTCGATCAGATAAAGGACACCCTCCCATATAATGAACTTTGGGGACTCCACTTAAAATTACCCTTTGCATGCCTCTAATGTAGATATATGAATACGGCCACGCCCACAATTAACCAATATTCCTTTCTGGGGCCCTATGCGAAATTCGTCAAAGAAACTTCATACGAAAATTCAGAGTGCTACCAAACAACACAAAACAAAAAATGTGTGCTACATTTTGAGAGCCACGCCCTGTATTATGTAACATGTTTAGAACTTTGGAGCAAATATTATATATATATTAGTCTATTGACGCTGCAAAGCCATTCACAATAAATGGGGACGATCAGATAAATGCCATACCTCCCTCAATTTTAATCAACTCAGGGTACCCCATCGAAAATTACCTTAGACATGCTCCAAATGATGATATCTGAATAAAATGTACATTGTCATAGTTTAACTCGCACTCTCATGTAATGATAAAGGGTATTTCAAAGTCGGTCTAACCCGACTTCGGACTTCTTTATTCATTTTTATTACATTTTAGTATATATTTGCGTTTTATTTAGTCTCTTGTACACAGATAAACCTTTACCTTTTGCTATTTTTATAAATATAATAAAGACTGCAATTGTATAAACAAAACTTCAAACTTATTTACTTAACTTTTTTCTATATATATCCGGCCTGTTGCTACATGTAAGATAAGTAACAGACCGCCCCGTTAGAACTGATGGGAATTTTCTAAGCTATACTATACTTACTTCTAAAATTTCATGTCACTACTCAAAAATTTAGGATCTCGCCGTTAACGGGTAAAATCCTGAAATGTGAGTGTTTCGGAGTTACGATTCCACTAAAACTCTTAGTCTAAGAGACGCTCTTTGGAATTTTTTGTATTTTTCGAAGCAATTTTTTTCAAAGCTTGCGATGGACTGGCCTGGGCCAGGCCAAATTTAGTGGTTTCAGAAGATCCGCCGGTATGTGTGGCTCTGGATGTATGCCCACAAAGCCACTTACTACTAATACCTATAATATAGGAAAATTTTAAATACGAGTATATCTCCATATTCCGATTGCAGCTTCTATGGTATTTTACCTCAACTTTTTAAAACAGTACATGAGCACATCACTATCTAAACGTCTTTCATTTTCATACCAATGAAAAGGCTTCTGAATGATATGCCAATACGGACTTTCAACAAAAACTGTATTGGACACATTTTCTTAGAAACATTTTTGCTTACATCCCAAGATGTTGTTTTAATAACATCATTCGGTGCACAATTCCTCTGCTATATTTAAGTGTG
Source organism: Clusia tigrina (assembly GCA_920105625.2). Lineage (NCBI taxonomy): Eukaryota > Metazoa > Arthropoda > Insecta > Diptera > Clusiidae > Clusia > Clusia tigrina. Next base: position 170,037,587 of record OV050032.1, read on the forward strand.
CAGTGTGTTTTCGAAATCTCTTATACCGCTTGAAATTGATCCTTGTTCTAAAATAGCTAGAATTGTCCAGATGTATGGAAACTGTATATCTAACCATACAGTATTCATTCCTTCTCCTATATGATTTAAATTAGTCCTTTAGGCTTGTCAGTACCAATTTGGTTACACTTCACTGAATACCTATTTTTTGGAGCTATAACGGTATCAGCAATATGTACAAATCAGTCAGGAATTTTGCTATAATTCCATACATCTTCCGATAGTTACTAGATTGATCAAAGCAGACGTTAAAGTTACATTTATTTGTTCTCAGCAGGATTTACCCAGGGACTTCTATATTCCTACCGAACTCCAAGAGGTTTGGTCGCACAGACATGACACATAATCGTATAGGACATTATGAGAATATAATCTAAAACTATTATCTACTGACTTTTCATAGAACTAGATGAAACCTCCATTAGATTCAGAGCAAAATGTCTACCTTGTAACAACAAATTCCCAAAGATTCATTGACCAAACTAGGAGGCTATCCCATTGCAGATACTCTTATATTCATGATCCTACAACCAGCTGAAATGGTTGTTTACTGAGTAGACTGTTTCTATACACGATGCCTGCTCTGTTGAAGCTCCTGCTTTGACAAATTAATTTTACATAATTTATGTATTTTTACAACTCAAAGCAAAAAAAGGCTATCAAGGCCGTCACCATGCCGCAAAAAGCAGGTACAGATGCAATTAGTTTTCAAAAATTTCCTTCCATATTTTCAGTTTAGTTTTTTTAAATGGTTTTACTTGCCTGGAGACAGAATTGATCTGTTGCTTTCCACTGGAAAATGCGTTTTTTCCCACTCCCTGCTCTCTGCTCCTCTAGACAAATCAGGCAATGTTGATCTCTGGCTAAATTCCACAGCAAAACTCGTAATTAACTGCCATATAAAAACATGTAATTTTTTTCTTTTAGAAGTTATAAAATAAATTTATTTTCGCTGACCCTTGGAAACATACAAAAAAAAATATAAAAATTCTCGAATCGCAAGTAGAAACTCTTTTTTGAAAGTGCTGTGGACGCCGTTTAAACTCTGAAGCACCTGCCACATATTCGGTGCACAGACAAAAACATTCTATGGTAATTTGCGGTAGCTAATGGTAATGAATCAGAGCTAGTGGCCCTAATAGTAGATCCTAATGGTTCTTTGAGACCTGATAAAAAGGTATTCAGAGAGATTTCTGAGAAAAGGTCCTTGTTTGCCTTGATAACTTTTCTGTCTTCTTCATGGCTTAGGATACTATTGTAGAAGGCTGGTTGTATGCCTATAAATGTTGAGTACAATTCTTTAATTGTTCTGATTTGATGGAGCCCATGGAAGTAACAAATGAGAGCGTAGTGTTAAATAAGATTTGTCTTCATTTTATTCCATATAAGTGGGGTACCGAACAAGTTCAGCACTTCATTAGATTGTCCTTCAATTTTATTACGAATTACTCGTAATAATACTGTCTCTAATGTGGAGAAGGATTTCCTCAACATTTTTGATAAATTCATTTAATAATCTTGCGTTGTCGTAAAATTTCGCTAAATTTTTTTATTGCGTCCGGAATTCTGAGCGAATTAAAAATGTCCAATGGTTAGGTATTACCCGAGTAGGTCGATTGGCCATGTTTGTTTGGTTCAACTTAAGTACTGAATCCCAACTAAAAGTTTACTGACGATTGTATTGTTAGTTCTATATGTTCAGGGATTGAAGTGTTGCTTCAGGCATTAAATTTATTGGGATATGTGAAGAACTTCCTTGTATTTTTTAACAATTACTGTCATTAAACAATTTTTTTATGAACTTTTCACTTTTGGTATCTGTGTCGATAAGACGTCTATACTCCTTTTAGGATGAACTTAACTAAAGTTCAATATGCAATATATGTATATATATTAAATAAAACAGTTATATTTAATGTTCTTTTTTTAAATATATTTGTTGTTGCATTGAAGTCATAGGTCACTGTATCGATAAGCCTTCGATACTCCTTTTAGGATGAACTTAACTTAAATGCTATTCATATATTTTCTGTGATCCAAAAAATTTTTAAAGTAATTAGTTGTAGCAATGTGTGTATTTATTTTTTATACTTTTAAGTAATTTTTTCATAGCTTTATATTTAAATATATTCATGTAATTCATATATTCTTGTTACTAATGATGTAACAAAAAAGAAGTGTTAAGAAAATATTTTTCTTTAATTTAATATATGAGTATACATTATATACTATCCGACAGTCAGGCAGCCGTATAGGCGTTGCAAGTGTGAACATAAAACATCAATAATGGTCAAGGATTTCCGTAAGCTTTTAAATGAACTGGGGCATCACAATACATCATAATTGCATTGAATCCCAGGGCATGAAGAACAATCAGAGACGAACACGCCGACGAACTAGCCAAAAAAGGAGCATTAAAGCCCCAAAGTGGCCCTCAACCGATATGTAGACAACCAAAACCACACATCCAAGCATGGTTGAGGAACTGGGCAATTCTCGGAAATTCGCCGGGCAATGGACTAATAATTTAGGGCAACGTCAGGTCGAAAAATTTCGGACTCCAGACAGAGGAGCAGCTAAAAAACTCCTTATGCTAAAAGAGAAGACCTCCGAATCCTCCCTCACTGGGTATCTGACAGGTCACTGCACACTCAGATATCATCTCAAAAATTTGGAAAGTTCCTCCACTGATATTTGCAGATTATGCAGCCAGGAACCGGAAACCTCTATACACATTCTATGTGAATCGCTTGAATTCTTTCAGTCTGCAGACGGTGTTTCCTCCAAATGGGAAATGAGCTTTAAAATGTACGGTTAAACAATGGATAAGCACAAAATATTGAATTGGTCCAAGTGCACTATAGCCAACAATTATAATAATAATAATAATAATAATAATAATACTATATAATGCGAAGACCTCAATTCATATTAAATTTTAGTTTCCTATGAGTAACAGCGAAAATTTTCTAAAATTGTAAAATTCAATTCAACTTCGCGAATTAGTGTTGAAACACTATATAGCAGGGAAAATACAAAGAAAAATACGCCGAACTTTACGCCCCTCGACTATACAATATGTATATCAGACAGCAATTTCTCCGTGAGCAACGTGTGCAGGAAAAAGGTAGAGAAGCACGAAACAAAATTCGTAATTATCGGTTTGAAAAGTGGTTACTGCGGCAAATTAAGGCAAATCTTCATAAGAGTGTTCCCACTCCAGCAATGAAAGCTGAAGAAACATTTGGAAAGACAGGTGATCCAGAAACCATACGCCGAGTTTTTCGAAATCATGATTTACATGGCCGAACTGCACGAAACAAAGTGTAAGTGCTCGTAAACGCCAGCGCAGAGTACGATTTACAAAGAGTACCTTACAAAGACTGAACTGATTTGGAAAACACAGATTTTTGCTGACGAAAGCTAATTCAATCTGTTTGGATCGGATGGCAAGTATTTTGTTTAGCGTAAGTCCAATACCGAAGTCTACCAACAGAATGTACGTGTCACTGTCAAGCACGGTGGTGGTTACGTATTGCTTTGGGGTTGAATGTCATCTGAAAGTGTTGGTAACTTTTTTTTTATTGAGGGTACTATTGACCAAATCGGTTACTTGAATATTTTGAAAAATAATTCATTGGAAAGTGCTGACTAACTTGTTGCACGCGATCATTTTTCCTATCATCAAGGTAACAATCAAAAGCGCCAAATTGTCCAACTTTGGCTCATTTATAATTGTCCCTACTTGTTGCAAACACCAGCACAGTCGCCAGATATGAACCCCATTGAGAACTTGTGGCACGTATTGGAAAAAGCATCTAAAAAGAGAAAATTTCCGCTGTAAAAGATATTAAAATGTCGTTACAAGAAGAGTAGCGATATCACTAGAATAAAAAATAACCTTATTGGCTCTATCCAATCCCGATTAAATGCTCTTATTAAATAAAATGGCAATCTCACTATGTTTTGATGTAATAATATCCGGAATATTAATGTTTTTATTTACTCATTACAGCTGCATGAAGTAAGGTGTTACTTTATTTATAGAATTTTGATTTTTTTGCGATTTTAGAAACATATATGGATTGATTTTACTTTTATATTTTTTTTTTATATAAAGAGATCATCAAGCACTAAATTTGCATAAACATTTTTGTAATACCAGTTCATGTAACCGTTTTCTAGCTAAATTTGCCTGCTAAGGTTTGTAAGGTTTGTGCCACTGTATGTGGTTTTGTTAAGTAATTGAGGAAAGCATGGTTGGCTCTTAATATTCAAATGCACATATTGTAGTCTTCTCTTTAATTAGAAGGCAATCCAAAATTATTTCCAATAAAAAATTCGTCTATTTTGTAGAAACACTAGAAAACATTCCATATGCAATTTGAATTGCGTCGTCGACTACTATGTTAAAGCACTACAAAGTAGTCAACCGCAAAGTATCCCTGCTATCACAAAAATAGCACTCCTACAACATTTTGTATACGATGCACATGACCATCAAATTGACAAAATACCCTAAATCAATCGGTGCCAGAACAAAAATTTTGATAATATTTGTAAATTTAAGAGGTACAGGGTATAAAAAATTATGGAAAGAATCGAATAGAAGCAGGAATCTTTAAAATGCGGCCACAGAACAATTTTTCATATGACAAAACATAGAAGATGACAATAGCGATGAAGCGTTAGAGCAAAGCAGAAATTGTGAATAAAAGGCAAGTGTAACAACAACAACCAGTAGAAATTACAATGCAAAGCATGAGTGACTTTTGGTGATTGAAAATTTATGTAAGATGCAAAATCCACACGAAGCGTAAAGCGTGAGTGGATTGCTCTGGTGGCATAATGCGGAATAGAGAAGACACACAGTGACGGTAAAGAGTGGTTGAGTTGACTCACGACGGAGTGGGAGGAGACAATCGTAGCGTTGCGAAGTACCAACGAGTTGAGAACGCAGAAGAAAATGAAAAGTGTTAGAAGTTAATGGATTGAGCAATGTTAATGTTATTTGCTGAAAAAGATCAAAAGGATGAACACAAAAAAAAGAAAAAAATATTATCAAAAAGTAATACAAAAGCCAACAGCGACCAAGAGTAGGGAAATGCTCCGTCAAACGAACAAAAAGTATAAAAAAAATTTTTTTTTTAAATAAATGGAAAATGCATGCTTCTTGCTTGCTGTCCCTTTTACTTCTTGCCCTGTTTGCAAATGCGGTAACACTGGCGAGTACAGAATTTTTAAATAGGAATTGATTTTTGTACGTATTTGTGCATGTGTGAGTCTGTTGTATTGCAAGAGAAAAAAATGTTAAGTGTAAATTAAGCTGTCATGCATTTAATTATGCAAAATACATTTTCTTGAAAAACAAATAAAAAAAATTATATGTATAAAAAAAATAGAGTCGCACATCTCCAACGTACCGCCGCCAACTGCTCGGTTATTACATGTAACATGATTTCATATGTATTGCAACAGTGTGGCAACACTTCTACATACACACACAGAATATATATATATATATATATATATATATATATATATATATATATATATATATATATATATATATATATATATATATATATATATATATATATATATATATATATATATATATATATATATATATATATATATATATATATATATATATATATATATATATATATATATATATGTAACATGGACTTATGTAGTGTCATTTGGCTTGCTGTCCGCTTGTTTGTATGCATCGCGGACTATAACATTATTAAAAAGTATATCTGCGCTGAATAAGTTATATCTATAGGAGCATATCGTATGTATGTGTGCGTATGTGTATGTGGCTGTGTGTGTATTGATGTGCATGAGGTTTTGACCGCGTCTGATGTACTCGTATACACAAACGCTTACATTTAATTTCATAGTTAAAACTGCTACGAATCAACGTTAATTGAGTGTAAATTTCATGAAACACTCCACCATGCAACAGCAATCAGCAAAGCATTGGCAAGACAGGACAGGGGCAGTGAGGGAGCGACAACAAGTAGTAACAGCAGTAGTAGCACCAGCACCAGTAGCAGAAGCAACAGTGTGTAATAGTACAAATAGAGCAACAACTCTGTTGACAACTTTCAACAACAGCGACAACAACAACAACGACACAAACGGCGACAACATCGACGACAATGACATAACATGCAAATAATGAATTTTAATATGTTGCACGTGTATCCTCTTTCTGCACAACAGAACAACGATTAATAATACAGCAGCAAATGTAAAAAGTAATAAACCACACAGGCACACTCATTTGTGATATACAATAAGTGAGGAATATGGTATTTGATTGTTATTCCGCAAGTAGCTGCTGCATGCAACACTTGAGTACTAAAAATTTTCCTCACATATTTATACTCGTATGTACATTTATTATTTAAATTGCCTCTCGAGTATACAATTGTTTTTATTGGTTATTACACAGCAGAGCCATAATTTTAACACACACACGCATTTTGTTTTTAAGGAATTAATTAACAATTGTAGTTCCTACATTCTTGTATGTATATTCTACGTGTGTTTAAGTTTACGGGAAGTGATAATTGATTCATGATTGGTATTGGTGGATCGGCGTATGCTGTACATGTCATACGAGAGGAATTTGTTACTCCAGATCGTATAAGGTATTTTCTTTAAGGAATCTATATTCCAGCTAAAGCTGGCAGTATTGTTAGTGATATGCTTCGAGCATCTGCTGCAAAGGCTTAACTGCTTTTTAGCTGTTGTTGTGTTTTATGTCCTTAGTCGCTTCAGTTTATAAAGAGAAGAACATTTCTCAAGTTGCATGCTGCAACGCATGTAATTGGTTGACCTTCACATTTTGCAAGCACCTGCGGTAAATGTAATATTGTGGAACGTTTGTTTCTCTTCGTGTAGCTAGTTCCCCTTCCCCAACCCCCTGCAGTCATAATTAAGTATGGCATTATTATTATTAATAACTGTTTATATACATAGTTGTTTCGTTGTGTTTTTCAGTTATTGGACATTTATGTATGTGATTGTATTGCATTTGGAGAAACCCACGCGATTTTGTTCTTGTCCACGTGCCTAATAACTGCATATAAGTTAACAGCAATAAAACTACCTACTGCACTGCATTCCAACATCGGGTGGGACCAAACTGCCAATATTTCAAGTTCCCACAAGTGCACGGCATATTGCGCAGGCTGTTACGGGTCGATACACTTTAACTTGAAATTAATCTGATTTAGTCAAGTAAGCAAATTTTGAAAACGAAGGTGTTAAGTAGAATAAAAAACATTACATTACATTTTAATACAGTTGGAAAACAGTTTTAAATAGAGTTGGTTGAAAAATTATTAAATATTTGTTTATTTTGGAGTCCAATTAATGATACCTTAATTTTTACACGCGTTGTCGAAATTTATTTCCACTGTGAACTGTGTTGTTTATCTTTTGAATTACCGAAAAGAAAAACGTAGGGAAGTTTTGAATGCAATTAGGATCCGTAACCTTCCTGTGAAATTTCGTTGATGAATTTTCTTTATGAACCTAGTAATGATTTTGGTTTTATTGTGAGCGTGGCATTAGTAATAGTCTGCCTATATTTGGAATGCATGTTTGTACAGACCCAGTGTATACAGCTACCAATTTGTATTCATATTTCATCACTAGACGCATTGATAGGGTAATTGTTTCTAGGTTTCTAGGGAAAGTTCATTATATGGAAGGGAGCCGTATCCTTTATCTGATAGACCTCAAATCTGATAGATCGCAAATGTGGCTTGGTAGGGTCGGAATTCGCCAAAATTGTACCACCGAGTTTTAGATAAGATCAATTTGTGCATGAATATTAAATGTAAGGCTTTTAAATAGCTTTAATGCTGTAATCATAAATCATTTGTTTCGTAGATGAAATGTGACCAAATCCACATAAATCACATGTCTGAGAAAAGCGTAGTAAACAAAAAAGTGCTACTTTGTCATCATTAATTCATACCCAAGAATATTAAATGATTGATTTGTGATTTCATCTATAACCTTCAGAATAGCAGTCGGGCATATATGTCCTTTTGAAAATCAGATTTCAGTGATGATAATACATTAAATTCCCATAAGTTCTATCTGTACACCCACAGGTTATTTTTATACCTTGAAGAGACATGGGAGTAGACTAATAGCCATCAAATTATTAGGATCAAAGGCAGACGCTTCTTTAGCAACCGCAAAAACGATCGCTGATTTTTACATAGTCCACTTCATGTTGTGGGGCACTGATTAAGGATTGCCGTTAAGATACTCAATATAAGTCTCATAATTAATTTTATATTTTTAAGTAATATTCGATCTGGTCTTCAGTTTTCGATTGTATACGCATAATTTCTCTATATAAGTCACAATCAATAATAGCAGGAAACTCAACGGATTAAGTCGATGAACCTATTAAGAACAGTCAGCGTACAAGTTCCAGAGTTCTTAGGGTGACCCTTTTTATAAACGAGATTTTGAAATCAATATGCTATACAGTCAATACTATCGTTGCTTTGATTTCCAACGGTTTAAAAATTTTCCATAATATCCATCAAGCATAGCACAAAAATAAAATTTCTTAGCAAGCCTCTCAATGGATATAGCCTCATTACGAGCCTGCCTATAAGCATCCCAATACTTATTGGTTACAAAATTGTTCTATCTTAAATTGTTCTATCTAAAAGTTACTGTTCTGAAATAGCTACTTCACACGAGCGAACCAGGTTTCTTGTTTAAGCTGTATTAAGGGACATATGTGTTGAAGATATCACAGATTTTTCTCATGAAACTATCCAACTTCTGATCTACACAGCTAGAAAACCAAAAGTCATTGCATTTTGGGATACATATCTAATCAAGACGACTAAGTCAATTGAATTATAATCACGATTTGCTACAGAAATACTCACTAACATCTCATTAACTGCAGATTAAATCCTTCCAAAAATAAAAGTGAGCTGGTCAAAGATAAGTTGAATGGAGATGTCATATATATAAAAAAAAATCAAATTAGCAAGGACTATAATTAACAGCTGAGAGGCCAGCAGCAAGCTCACAAAGTGGCCCAGTAAGAGCATCAGTAGAAAGGAGATTTATTTTAAAACCCAAAGAATATTGTAGTCATAATCAGTCACATGCAAGCTTCAAGACTGTGATAATTATTAGGGCTATAAACGCATTCAGCCATGGTTTTAGAATTATTTACAATTATTTCCAAACTTAAAATATCAATTCAATCAATCAAATCTATCTACAATCGTTACATTATTACAACAATTCAACAAATATTACCACACCATCTGCTTTTCGACCCACTCCATCATTCATAAATAGCTTGTAATTAAATATACATATTCCAATATGAGTCAGTAACTCCACATCTATATCAAGTTGCAGACAAATACCCCTCATCAATCAACAAAGGAATAAGCAAAAATGTACTTCACATAATCTAGATTAGAAAAATTAACGCTTTTAGTATTAAAGTGAAACATTTTGAAGCCACTAATTTGCTTTCACAAATATCAACGTAACACTTTATGATGTCCCCTCAGCACATAGAATTTGAAATGATAATAAAAAGTAGACACAAAAGCTCTAAGGACAAGAAAGATAAAATAAAAAGGGAAATTTAGCTATAATTCCTAACATAAGTAAAGTGACAAAGAATTGGCAAAAGTAAGAAGCTAATGCGTGGCACCAATTAGCTATTCTAACTAAAAAAGTTTAAAACCAACATTAAAATTAAATCGTCGAATTCATCAGAGAGAATCGTGTGATCATCAGAGAGAAATTTTATATTATTATGTTCCTCAGTGCTGTTGATTAAAATACCTTTATCACTTTCTGCTTTAGATTAACGAAAACTGAGCCTCACCTAGGGAAGACACAATAAAATTTATTGTTCCGCTTTAGATTAACCACTTACTGAATAAGGGGCATTTTTTTATCTAGTCTTTCTTTTATATAAAAATTTATTTCCGAGAGACGATGGTTTTCTAAACCCAATGTTCTATCTATTTATGTCGATATGTCGACGTTATGCCTTTTGCTTTTCTCTCTTCATGATAGTATAAACCAGCATTGCGTCGACCAAGATAACAGATTATTAAGGAAGAAAATTAATATAAAATTTAACATGCACTTTGTTAGGCCAAGGGCGGAACCACGAATGGTGACAGCACACTGTTCCACTAATTCAATAGTTACTGCTATCACCAAATCGTAAAATTTCGCATCACTAGATACAATTTCATAAAGTTTTTATTAAATTTTAGGTCGCTGGTCCAGAACGAGCTATTGTATGTGCTTAAGTGTGCTTTTGCGTAGAAGGCTGCCACTTCTACCTAGGTCGCTGGTCCTGAACACATTATGCGTTTCTATATACAACTTCTAAGCATTTCATTTGAAAATAATTATAAATTCTCAACTTTTTTACTGAACCACCAATTCCATTTCCTTTCATTTGGATTTTAGGTGGCAATTACATGAGTCTTAAAGCGTATTATACACTAAACCTGAACACAAACTTAAAGTCCATGACCAAAATTTCAAGCGTTTTTCTCTTACCACTTCTGCTGCCACATGTTTCGTTTTTTAATTGTGCTTTGGATGTGACAACTTGGAAAGCGTTTTACTCGTTGACATTTTATAATTGGAACGCATGGTTTAATGTGTTCATTATAAAAGAAGTTAGTAAATTACACGACACAGAACGAATTTGGGAACTGGAGTATGCAAATGACCGGTCATGTTAGAAGTTAACGTGCGAAGAGGCACTGGGGAAGTGAGATGGAAAATGTGCGGCTTAGTGGCTGCGCGTAGTAAATCAAAACGTTTAACAAGAAAACTTTTTTTTTATTTATTTATTTGTGTAGTCAGGTTTCTTTAACGGTCAATCAACATGAATGAAAGTGTGCATATGCCCCGCGCCCACCAGTCGTATGCAGTTAATGCTGCACACAACTTTTTGGGCAAAGTTTTTAGTTTGGTTTGGTTTCAGTCAAGCAGCAGGAACATACATCCACATTCCAGCGTAGTTGGCAAATGACAAACTCTATAGCGGCAAAGAAATCGAGGATATGTGTCTATGGGAGAATAGTGAGTCTCCTCTGGCCAAAAACTTTAGCAAACATTTGTCAACTCAGTGTTGACAGTTCTGCCATTTGCTGCTACACGCAGCCTCCCGCCAGCCGCTTGACAGCTCAGCTGTCTGCTTGGCTAACGTCGCTGCTGCTGCTGGTGGTTGTACATTTTTTGTTTTTCTCGCCCGCTGCGCAAATTTGTCTTCTTCAACCACTCATACACAAACACACACAAAATTAGTCAATCAGGTGAACATTTAACTTTACTTTGGTGTCTGTATTTTCCCGCCACTTCGGCTGTACTGCCGCTTGCAACACTTTTACGCCAATTTTTATTTTCATTTCTTGAATTTTTTGTTAGTTTATGGTTAAGTTTTTTTTCTTTTTTATTTTTTGTTTGGTGCGCGCAATTTGCTTAGCTACTGCAGCAAATTGGACCTTACACTTGTTCGTATCGTTGCCTTTGTTGTTGTTTCTCTTGTTGGTGCTGTAAGTCAGTTCTGCACGCATTCATTTTTCGTTGGTATTTGCCTTTGTGGCTCTGTAAGCAGGACATGTGCATAAGTTTTCCGAAGGCACTTGTATGTGATACTGTTCTCTTTCATCGCATCTCAACCCTAGTTACTTGGTATTTTTCTTGCAGTGACTACAATCTAGTTACCTTGACTGTGTAAAAACACCTCATTTGGTGTACTTGTTTGTATGCGGAAACTTTTCAGCTGATGTTAGCAAAAAAATAATCTTCTGTCCTTTTGCTGACAAATAAGTTGCAACTAAGAGGAAATAGAAATATTTGGTCAATTGCCAAAATGTTCGTATCTCAAGAATTTAATTCTTAAGAGGAAGAATTCTCAAAACAAAAAATTTAAAATAGTTTACAAAAGTTACACAGGCGCAAGAATAACCAATTAAAGGCATTGCAGTACTTCAACATCAAAATATAGTGATCCTTTTCATTCCTAAATTAATACAAAATTATGCTAAACTCCACTTCTAGACTATACGAAATTCATAGAAAGCGTAGGTAGGGACTTTTGTGTAAACTCCGTGTATTTTGGAAAGTCTAACTAAGACATTGGCATTATAATTTAACTAGCCGTAATCGAGTCCGAATTTTATCTGAATATAGTTCAAAATTATAATCTTTCGTTTTTAAAGCCAAAAAACAAGCTGATATCCCTATACAAGCTCATATCTCCTCTAAAAGCTGACCTAGAATAAATGCATTAAACGAAATCATTTGGAATAATTATAGAAAAAAAGTTTTTAATATATTAGTTGAAAAAATGTCAGTTAAATCATCCCGAACCAATCCTGGTGAGTGTATCATCTCTTAAAAATGTACCAACGAATCTCAATTTGCTCCTTCTCTGAAAAGTTTTATCATATAGGTTAAATACTGGCTGTAGCACTGGACTTGGTATTTTTTCTAAGAGGTTAATTCGCTGATTGCGGAATTAAAGTTCGAGCATGATGGATAGAATACAATTAGGATGACAAATAAGTAAAGTCAAAAACAAAAATATTGTTAATAATTTAATAAAATAAAAGTAATTTCATTGGCACAGCTGGAGAAACTTTTTAAAGCAGTTCAGAAGCAATTTAACGAAAATAAGATTGTATGCATTACATTATTGATTTCCTGAAATACATTAAATTATTCGGTGCAATAGGAGTCATAAATGAAGATAAAATAAACGAGTACAAAACCAAACGAAATTTCCAAATAAATAAAAATATTCTGGCGAAATGTTATTTTCTTCTCTCATACCTATTCATGAGTAAATGTTAAAATGCTATTAATCGGTAGTTAGATATCTCCCATATTTAAAAACTCGTTCGCTAAACTTCATAAAAAATAATACATAAACAGGAAGGCATAGAAAACTAGCCATATCCCCAAATGGACATCATCTTACTTACTTCACTATTTAACGGCTTGTTGCGCTTAGGATACTTTCCTAATGCCTGGAGAGTTTCAGTAATCTCAATGATCCCGAAACCAGGAAAAAACCTTATCCAATCGCCATCATATAGACCGATTAGCCTCCTGCCTATCTTATCAAAACTCCTAGAAAGGCTATTTCTTCCAAAACTAATGCTGCATATAAACAAAAAACGCACTATTCCCACTCACCAATTTGGCTTCCGTGAACAGCATAGTACAATAGAGCAGGTTCATTGAATAGTAAACGAGATAAGAAATGCATTCGACAAAAAGCAATATTGTTCAGCCATCTTTTTAGACGTGGCGCAGGCATTTGACAAGGTCTGGCACGAGGGGCTTATTTACAAAATAAAAAAAATGTTGCCCACAAATGTACACGACATATTGGAATCGTATCTGAGGGGCAGAAAGTTCAAGGTAAGGTACAATAATGCTTAGTCTAAATGCTTTGACATCAAAGCTGGCGTACCACAAGGAATCGTGCTAGGTCCGGTGTTGTATCTACTATTTACCTCACATCTGCCTACCAATAAATACTTAACAACAGCAACTTTCGCAGACGATACAGCTATCCTTAGCATTCATCCGAATTCCAAAATCGCAACTGGTGACTTAGAAGATCATCTGGTTCTAGTAACAAATTGGTTGGCTGACTGGCGAATTAACGTTAATGATTCGAAAAGTACGCATATTACCTTTACTATAAAAAAAGGTACATGTCGAGCGATAAAACTCAACAACGTTCCTATTCCTGAAGCAAAGGAGGTGAAGTACCTAGGAATTCATCTTGACTCACGTTTGACATGGATGCGCCACATCGAAGCAAAAATAAAACAAATGACTTTGAATGCAAATAGCCTACACTGGCTCATGCACAAAAATTCCAGGTTCAGCCTAGAATACAAAACACTCCTGTGCAAAGCCATTATAAAACCAATTTGGACTTACGGTAACCAGTTGTGGGGCGGCGCAAGCAACTCTAATATAGAATTGATACAAAGAGCACAGTCCAAAATTCTAAGAACCATTATTGACGCACCTTGGTTCATAAAGAATACAAACATTCACAACGATCTGAACATTCCGCTCATAAAAAAGGAAATCTTCGACGCCAACTTAAAATATGCATAAAAAATCAAAGAGCATCCAAATCTTCTAGCTAGAATACTAGCATGTAACAGGGTTCCAAGTCGTCTAAAATGTATGAAATCACCAGGACAACTAACATCGACACTTTAATCATGTACAAACACTAATATAACATTTATTACAGTAACTAACATACGAGTATAACATTGTGATTACTAAAAAGCACTAAGCATTAGCAAGGTGTATTGTTATTAATTATTTAGTTTGTAAGATATGCTTACTTATTGTTAGTCTAAACTTAGAAGATTCAAAAAATAAATATATGGAGGAAAAAAAAATATCCAGCAAGTCATATACAATGATACAATGGAAGGTGCAAAAATTACCCCTTGTGTAGCTTAAACAAATTGAAAGGAAACTAGTGACGAGTCATTTATCATAAATATTTAATCAAACTTAGTTGTGGAAGCTGTAGGAATTACATTGAAGACATTAATGAAAATATCATAAGCAATCAGTCATAACCAACAAGTCATAAGCAACCAGTTAAAAGTGACTGTAAGAGTTTCGCATCAGTGGACTAAATTCTTGAATGTGTGGGAAAGCGCTGAAATAATTTAAAGGAACATGCCTCGTGGCGTTAAGGAACAGATATGGCTTGAAAGCAAAACATTTAAACCAGCACTTGCTGCAATGTGGTTAAAAAAAGCAAAGAATACATTTTGGTGAATTGCTATTTAAGTAAAATAATTAAATCAAATCCAAATAATCAAATAATTGTATTTGAATTTCTCAACACAGCCTAGTTTTTGAACTAACTAGAAGCAAAATAATTTTCGTGGCGTAATAGGAAAGAAATAAATATAGAATCTCAAATTGTCTATTTGGTTCTATAGGTAGATTTAATCAGAAGTTTGATAATAATCTTTATAGAGTAATAGAGTAATATTAACGTATCCTAAAATAATGGTTTCCTTCTCAAACTGACAATATGAAATAATTTTTTAGATCTTCGTTATCGTTAGTTTCGTTAAAAGTCTGCCTATTTAGCAAGTTTTGGGTTGAAATGTTTTAAAATGTCTCTCAAAGCATATCCCACTTCCAAATTTTATATATTGAGGTGGTATTTCATGGATTTCATATTTTGCTGCAGCGAGAAGCATGGTTAATCCGTTACTGCACTGGGAGTAAGTGTTGAACATTTTTTCTGATTTCGATTTTGATATGCAGGCCATGGCGTTCCTCCCGGCTGGTTGCTCTACATGATAACGAGCACAGCACCATGCAGTAATCCTTTCAAGAGGCACCTCAAATTTGCATTATGCAAAAGCCCAACAAAGGAAAAATAGATGTTGCATGAAGGTACACAAAAACTGTCTGCTGTGAGAAAAAGCTTGTTTACTGCTTAGAAAAAGTGCAGTCTAGCATATCAAAGCAGTAAACCAACAAACAACCAGGGCCGCAGCGTGACAAAAATACCTGTTGTTGTTTGTTTGTCTATTTGTTTGCATTTCCTGAGATTTTGCTGCAGCGGCTTCTGCAGCAATCTAGTGTAGCAGGCATTTTCCCCATTTTTCAATATTTTTGCTGAGACAACAAAAAAAGAAGCGCAGCATATAAACATAAAAGTCAAATGGCACAAATAGAGGCGTGGCTGGTGTGTTGCCGCAAAGTGTGATTGCAAAAAAACGTATTGTTTGCGTTAATACAGCCTGTGATGTTGCGCTGCTGCTGCTATGGTTCTGTTGGTGATAGGGTTAGAGAAGATGTCATACGACAGGGCATATGTATTAAGGACTAAGGACAGCATCTTTTTTGATATTAAACTTGAATTTGCAAAGTAAAGCAGTCAACACATACACAACCGTTCTCTTTGTCGTTTAGGTGTTTGTGAAGCGGAAGTTCACGCATTACGCTTCCTCATATTACAAGGCTAAACTAAACGCCTTTTGTGCTTAAAGGAACTGTTTGAAGTATATTTCTAAATGTAGAAGAAAGTGGCAAAATCTTTTCTCGTGTGTGATGTGCTGAGTCATTCTGGTAAACATTCCAGTTGTGAGTTAAATGTTCGGGATCACTCTGCTCTTTGTCACTGAATTCACAGTGCGTGATGGATCAAACAAGCAACGAAAAGGATATCGAATGGAAAAGAGGAGGTATTACCAATATCAACTGTATTCGACTTAATGTTGCTTATTATGAAATTTGTCTGGGAATACAATACCAAATCCTCACGAAGATCAATTCGATTATTTGGCTCTTTATTTAACACCTTTATAAACGAGTAACTAAGATGCTGACGTTAAAGACGCTATTAATAACGTGAGTATGACCACGCTCCATTAAACAACTTGATTGAGATCTTCCCTCCTTTCAATAATGCCAACTCATTATCTCTCGAAATCCACATTATTAAAATGACTCCATCTCTCCTAGCTGACCCTCCCACTCTAATATTGAAACATTTTATAAATTTATAATTAAATTAAAAATTAACAACCTTATGTAACTACAACTAATATTATGAATGTATCAAGCCGATAGCCCTGGTAGCTAGTGCTTATAATATTACTTTTTTATAATTTTAATTGTAGTAAATATATAAATAATAATAATAATAATAATAATAATAGTAATAAAATCACTCCAATCAACCTTTCTTTGATTTCCCTTCATTCGCAGTATTTTACCAGGAACTTCTGTACAATATTTTCCTTATGTATTGTAATTTGATTAGTTTGGCGTAGCTATCTGAATATCCCCATGTGCCTCTTTTAGCGAAAGTGCCTCCTAACCCTGATTAGGAAGAGTGATGAATGATTTACAAGACACGAGTATAAAAAGTACTTAGAAGCGTAACAAAACGTCAATCTCATTAATACTAGAAAAATATTTTATGTGTAGTGCAACATATTATTCCCGCAAGGCGCATTTAGGGTTGTAAAATGTAAACGGTTTTTTTTGCTAACTTGGGGTTATAACCGGAGGTAGCTTTTTCATTAAAATCTGCATACTCACTTATTTAAAAAAATTACTTCTGCAGGGACGCCAAAAAAAAAAAAATATTAATAAGGCATAAGAGATAATATAAGGTATCAATTGGAATAAGCACCCTATTCATGAACTAAGTAGAACTATTCATATATATGCGAAGGCTATAACTGAAACTGTGAAGGGTAGTACAAAAAAAGCGACATTAATATTACATTATACATATACTTGGTCTAAACATGCTGAAAGACTAGCACTGCCCCATAACGACTTCTGTCGGAGTTGTGGCTCTGAGGAGCAGGAAGAAACAGTACTTCATCTCATGTGTCAGTGCCCAGCTCTGGCCAGGCGAAGATTAAAATTTCTAGGCTCACCTTTCTTCACTACCTTATCCGAACTATCTTCCATCAACATTAAGGACATAGCCAGGTTAATTTCGGAATAACTGTAGTTCCCAAAACTCTAGACGGGGGTGTCGCGTCGTCTTAGTGTGGTACCACAACGAGCCATTGTATGTGCTTAAGTGTGGTTTTGCGTAGAAGGCTGCCACTCCTACCTACCTACCTATACTTGGTATGGTTATACTAGAATTAACTGAACAACAAAACTGGAAATAAGACTCACGTGAAACAAATTGCACCATAACCACACAATAACAATTCTACAGGCATATCAGAACCAAAAAAAAAACTCCGCTGATAGTTCCAAGTAAACAACGAGTAAAGAAGTCTGAATCCGGGTTAGACCGACTTCGAAATACCCTTTACGTTTCATTGTGCGTGCGAGTTTACTTCATAAATCATCGCTAGGAGCATATCTACGGAAATGTTCTGTAGGGTACCTTGAATTGATTATATTAGAGGGAGGCGTGGCTTTTATTTGATCGACCCCATTTCTTGTATATGCTTTTATAGGGTCAATATGCTTTTATAGGGTACTAAAACAAAATTTCGTCCAAAAATATTATATAGGTCGTAAGTTATAATAATATGTCAATAGTGGGCGTGGCTGTAAAAGTAACACGCCCATTTTTTGTATGGTGTTTAATGTTAGTACTCACAACATTCCTGTGAAATTTCGTTGATAAATCTTTCATAGGAACACCGCAATGATTTTTAACTAATTGTGGGCGTGTCAGTTGTATTATAATATACATATTGTGCATACACACTACTTTGGACCCCATGTATATTTATTTCTGCAAATTTTTATTCCGAGTGCTTCATTACGAGCATAGGGAGGCTAATTTTAATTTTAGACCAGAAAGTTCCTTATATCAAAATTGGGCCTGTCTTTCCCTGATCAACCCCGTTTGTTGCAGATAGCTTTATAATGTCCACATGTTCCTTCTCGCAAAATTTCGTCCGTAAATCTCATTTTTTGCATAGTGTTCAGTGGGACCTACATCTCTATAATTGCCAAATTGCGTCACTATTCCATTATTTGGACCAAAGTTATAGTCATTTTAAAAAAGGTGAGAAATGTTCCTTATATAGGAGGTAGGCGTGCTCTTTGTCCAAATCGGTCCATATAGCAATCTGGTTCTGTATCTTTGTCCAGACTATAGTTTTGCAAAATTTCATTAAGATAGCTCAAACGGTGTAGAAAAATAGTTGCCACAGATGGACAGACGGACTGACCGATAGACAGACAGATGGACAGCAAAATAAATATTGCTTAGAAAGTGATTCTGATTATATGTGTATATATATGTCCATACCTACCACTCCTTCTTCTTGATATTGCATCCCTTCTCAAAAGCACAAAATTAGTATACCATATTTACCATTTTTAAAGGAAAAGGGTATAAGAATAATCCACAAGACAACAATTGAAAACTAGCTTCGCGATGAAATCTAGTAAAGGACCACAACTCAGGTAACTCGGTTCCATCAGCGGCCATAGAAGAGCAAATGTAAACCGTGGCAAGTTGCACCGCTCTAGCGAGTAAAATTTTATTCATCGGAAGAACAGCTCCCCTGAAAAATTCTGTATTCAAACAAACCTGGGGGGAATCCAAATTGTTCCAATTTCATTTGCAAACAAGGAGTAGCTTCACAATAAAAATTATTACTTGTGGACAATGGGAAGAAATATCAAATCACCCAGTTGAATAGGTCAAGCAGCATACCCTATGTAGCACACTACACGACAGGTGGAAGCTATGTCTAAGATAATACACTCACATACACGTTAAATAATCAATAATGAAATTATACTTTGATTAGAATAGCAAAAAACATTCATTTGATGTCATAATTCACCATGTTTAAGTTGATTGTTTTTTCAGCTAGTCATCTGGTTACAGCTTCTAAGACCTGCAGTAACTGTATTGAAAAATAAATCATAATATCAGTAGCAATTTTTTCAAACTGATGATAAATCTTAAAGGAATATAATTTGCTATTTTATTGCAACCTTGTTTGGGGTTTCGTCCACAGACCCATCGAAAAGAGAATTCTTCAGAAATTCTTCACTAGAAATTGTTTTAATTTAGTTTTTAGGAAGACCCTCATAAGATACAGTAATCTTATCATATTCATTAGTTTTCTTTATATTGTTGCGGTTGTGCTGTTTCTGGTTTAACCTATATCTCAAACAGTGTTCATTTCTGCAATGAGCTTAAGAGCGGACTGGCACATGCAGCTATTTGCGAACATCAGCCATGCACGTTTTCTGAACAACTCGAATCCGCAGTGCAGACGCCTATGTCACTGAGTCCGTATGAGCGGGTATGACAGCCTTCGTATGAGCTTGTATGAGTGTGTGCAGAGAGTTTGCATATAGAAGAAAGGATTTCTGTCAACAAACTTTCGCCGGAAGTTTGATATGTTATATTAGCAAAAGAGGAAGCGCTGCATAAGAATCAAGTAAAAAATTTTGTTGGAAACCATATTTTCGCTTTTGCCAAACATTGAGGAAATTTTTATTCTGCACAAAGTTAAACAGTAAAAATGAGTTGAGTCTGCACACAAGCGAAACCATGTGCGTACTTATGGGTATGTGTGTTGCAATATGTGTATGTGTGTGTGTGTGTGGGTGTATGGCTGTCTGTTTTTGTATACTTGCAAGTTGGGGTTGAGCAGTCTTGTTTCTTAGCTTCTTTGTGCGCTATAAATTTAATATCCGGTGTGAATAAAGTGGATTTTAAAAAGTTAAAGACAACTTCCGCCGTTGAGCTGCTGCTCTTGGTATTGCAGTATCTGATGTTGTTGTTGTTTTTGCTGAAGCGACAGTAGCACCAGCAGTGAAGAGTAATATTTTAGAGAGTTGCAAGCGATTTTAAAATGCCTGTTGTTTTTATTGTTGTACCGTTGCTTAAAACCGGATATTGAAAAATAAAAAATTTTAATCTATTAAAAAATCAGATTAATGTAGTAATACTAAGTAGCATAGGCAAGCAAATTCAATTAGTTTAGTACCTAAGAAATACGACAACAAAGCAAACACGAACTTGTCCACTTTATAAGTAATCATATTTTGCTTTGTAATGTTTGATACTCTGAGCACATCACCAATGCTCTGCAGGTATTGTCAACAACTTCCAGTCGCACAGAGTTGGTACCAATATTTTTAAATCCCAGCTGCCTGTGTCCAGTATTTCACATCTAAATCACACTCTACGGATTATAACAATCGAAAACTAAGTCCAATCAGTTCTTAGAATATCATGCAAATTTTTAATTTTTTTTCAATCTATTCTTGTTTATTTGAAACCTTGAAGTTCTCACTTTTTTCAGTCGATATAACGATATCTGTGTTTTTAAGCAAAAGCACGTTTGATCATAGAAATTGCGTGAAGATATATCCCATTTTAAAAGAAGAAATAAGAAGAATTTCATTTTTGTTGGCACTACAAAGTGGTAACTTTGAAATCTTTCTGTTCAGTTAATTTTAAATCAGATAAGGGACTCTTATGTTAGGGAGGTGTTTCTTTTAATACTCTAAATGACATATTCATTGTTTGAGACCTCATAATTCTACTAATATTTGATACAATTAGGAATCTGCACATTATACCTAGTAAAAGTTTTTATTTTCAAAGTTCTAAAAGTTTATATTGGCATATTTGGTGATTTATGCTAAATAATATCTTTATCTATATTTTTAAATATTTAAATATCGTGACGTAAAAGCTATTTCAGTGTCAAAATTATTAAACTATTCAATGAATTGAAAAGCATTAAAACAAATTAAATCTAGATTATATCTAGCGCTTTGTTATCGTAGTTATCTCATTCTCCCCTTCATGCTAGAGGCAATAATTTATACATCATTAATTGTAATTATTATTTATACATATCAATTGTCTTTTAAAGTCATATTGGGAGGCTTAAACGACGATGCTACGACATTGAACTATAGTAATAAAATTTTTTTTTTTTTTGGGTAGAGAGGGCAAAAATGCCTGTCGCATCATCAAAACTGTCGTCACAGATTTGGTATATGAGAATTGCACTCACTAAAATATCCCCCTCCCTCGCTGAGAACATCTCCCCACACTGGAACCCTTTTTATACTTCCTTCAAGGTGGAGATTCTCAGTTCGTCCCTATTGGACGCTCAACATTATTCCTGCGTCCAGGTCCCGCTTTTTCCGTCGGAGCACATTTTCCACATATTTATCTACGTGGTCCCAGTTTTCTTTGCTGCTTAGCATAACCTCCACAATGTTTTCGGTGGCTAATGTTTTCCCGCTTTCCATTTCAAGCGTCATGCGCTCTGTTTGCCGCCATGTGCATTGCTATGTGTGCTCTGCATCATCCACATTGCTGTCGCCGTATATTCACTCAGGCCCTCCAATTTTTCCCATTCGGTGTAGATACTTGCAGAAGTATCCGTGACCAGACAGTAACTGCGTAGAAATTGACGGTTCTGACTGTTCCTCTTATCCAGCTCGCTATGTCGGGTATGAGTCTCGCTGTCTATCTTCCACGACTTTCGGCGGCCCATCGTTCTTGCCAATGTTGCACGGTTTGTTTCTTTATATCCTGCGCGGTTCCTCTGGTATTTTTACCCATCTTGGCTTTTCGTAGGTTTTTGCGTTCGATGGCCAAGAGGTCGATCGGGATTAAGCAGCAAATTACCAGAATTGCCGGCTCCGATACAATACGGTATGCTGAACCTACTCGCAGAGCTGCTATAATTCAATTGCGGATTGAAATTAGTAGTTATAAAAAGTGACGTATGTAGAAGTAAAAGTGGTTCGAGACAAAATATTGTATTATTCTTTAATGAATTACTATTTAATTGCTTTCATAAATTAATATAACTTAAGAAGGCTAAATTTTCATTCAAAGAGTTTTATTTTACTTACATTATAGTGATCGAACTATGCGAAGATAATTTATTTTCTAAAAAATGTTTGGCTTATTAACTTAACTAACTTTCCACTATTTTTTTAACTTCTCAAGCCTCCCTATTTTTTAGTTTTCTTCATTAGATTTTAAAAATTCGACTAAAGTTACTGCTTTAAAAGAGGTAAGAGAAAGTTATTACTTTTATGACCGTCAATGAATTTTGCAAGTTTTCTTTGCTTTTACTATTAGCATTGCTATTGTTTTATACCAATCCAATACCAAATTGTGTTTACTTCTATATTAAAACCATGAAAATATTGAGAACATTCAAAAAGAAAAGTGGTAGGTGTGGACACACATGTGCTCTTACTTCTAGTAAAGAGCAAAATTATGGAACGAGAAGGGATAATAAGTTAGACTTGAAGGTGCATTATTTTAACAGTACTTGAGAACAAAAGCACGTTAACTGCCCACACTAGCTTCTTGAAAACAGCATATTTTAAGAACCACAAGAGAAATTTGAATTAAGATTAAGGTGTACACGAATTTAAAGACGATCAATCGAGCTGTATAACATTTGGTTAAAATATGACTATCGCTGTGGTTACACGTCCCTCGAAACGAGCCCCATAAATTCTTTCAACAGAGATATTGATCTGAAATGTGTTCGCGAGTTCCTAGGAAAAATATAAAGTTTTTATTGAAACATGGGCATGGTGTTCATGAACGGAGAAGTCAGATATATAAATTTACATTTTAGGGATTAAAGGCAAAAATATAGTACCATGGGCACTTTTCTCTTACAGTTGTGAGTACATACTCCCTAAATTTTCCCACATTTATTTTATATCCTCGATCCGCAAATCCGGGTATCGCTGTTTTTCTTATACGTATTTAAATTTTATAATAAATTATACTAATAATATTGCACATGTTTTTTAAATATTGTATATACCTCACACCCTGGGTTCGTGGAGTATCAAACCCAGTTGTTCTTTAAATTAACATTACGAATGTTTATTTTTTATAAAAATTAAAATAAGTCTGCTGTGCTACGGCCTCTTTTAATTCTAGTATATAAAAAAGATGTAGAAAATAAAAATAAACAGTCCAGGAGATAAACGTGATATTTCACAGGCATAACGTTCTTCCAGGACTCCTTTTTGTAGGTAATCTTGTGTAACTCATTTGGTGCCACTAAGCGTATGAAGCAGTTTGCAGAAAACTTCTTCCTTAAGGTACTTCCAACTTTACCATAAGCAAGCATTTCTTTTTCAAATCTTCTGTTCTACAATAGTAAACCGCCTTGTCTCTTGCTTGAAATGAAAGCGTATAGCCCTGCGGTTGGTGATGGGCGAAAATTTTTTTAAACTAATGTGGCAATAAATTGAGATACGAGTTTATAAAGGGCTTGCAATCTGAATATTGCCTTATAAATTTATTTGCATGATAAATGATTAGACTCACAATTTTAAGCAAGTACTGGCAACCTACCTTTTTTATGATCATGCAAATTTGTTCTTTACTCACTATTTAAAAGAAAATAGTTGGAATATTTTTCAAAAAAGTTTACTTCTTACAATAATTCAATAAATATTCAACAAAATTTCGAGATCCCTTTCATGTCATAAGACTAAAGAGATTTACTATAGAATGTGCTATATTTACATTTGAAATTTACTATACTACTGCTTATATGTAAAATACATGAATAAAAGAAAAAAACCCTGGGATCTTAATGCAATCACGTTCCCAAATTACTCTCTCTTAAATATAAATCACATTCTTTGCAGGTATCTCTGCGAGTGCTTGGCCTATTAATATATCATATCCTGGTGCCTTTTTGTGGTTTATCCTTTTTTTAATACAATTTCTTATTTTTGTTGTATTTGTTTTCTTTATTTCTGTTACAATGTTAATATTTAGATCATTGCATTTTTGAATATATTTAGATGTATCATTTAATAGAACTTTTTCAAAGTGTTTAGCCAGTGTTGATGCCTTTTCTTTATTGGTATATGCCTATGAGGTGCACCTTTCCAGTGGAGGCTTTGGATAACTTATCTGTTTTATTAGCTTTTTTCTGCATTTTCACAAAGAGTAGTTACTACCGTGAGTAGGCATCAAGTTTTTTAGACTTCTATATTTTGTATTTTGGTTAAACTTTTCTAAAGATTTTTGCAGGGAAGGTTTAAATTGCGTTTATCCTTGGGTGATCTAGTTAGCTGCCAACTTTTCATCAGCTTTCTCAACGATTTGCTTCCTGATGAAAATATCAGTTGAAGGTTTTTTGCTCTAGATTTATGCTATTTGTTTACTTCCTGCGCTTAGGACTACATCGTTGAATTGCATAATGTCACATTCAATGTCTAATTGCGTTTTTAGTGAGGTATTCATTTCCAGTTGATTGTCAATATACTGTCGATACTCACTCGAATTAGTTCTGTTGTTGAAAATCAGCACGGTTGGTTTTACAGGCTTCGTGTCATTTGTGTTGACAAGTATTATAGGAGTGTGGTCCGAAGATAGTTCAAAACAGGATTGAATTTTTAATTGGTCACACTTTATGCTTTTTCTTATGCTAAAGTCAAGTAAGTATTGTATTTTATTTCTGTCTATTGACCAGTAAGTGGGTTCGCTTGAGCATAAAGATTTGCAATTATTTATGTTTATAGCATGAGTAAGATTTCCTCCTATTTTATTAGTTTACCTAGATCCCCAATCAGTGTGTTTTACAATCAGATCTCCAGCGTATCTTATGCCAAGCGTCTTGATGTAGTCATCATATTGATCCGTCGTTATCAGATGTCTTGGAGGACAGTAAATTCAGGAGATCAGAATTAATTAATTTTTATCTTCAATTTGCAGAGTGTGTAGATTGAACGTGAGGTATTACATATGGCTGCCTTTGATTATGTCTTAAGAGTGAATTTATTATAATAGTTGTTCCGCCATGAGCTTTTCCCTCAGGATATCTGTCGCATAAACTTTAGATCCAGGAAATACTAATTAGCATTTGTTCGTGAAATGTGTATCTGTACTATTTCAATGTTCTTGTTAATTAAAAGTTGCTTCAATTCAAGGTAATGTTAATATAAAATTTTGAAACCATTACTTTCGTCCATTTAAGTTTGTTAGTAACATTGGAATAATCTTCATTATATTTATCATTTGAGTGATTACGGATTTCACCATGTCCTTAAGTTCATCAATTATCATTAATTTTTGAGTTTTTTTAATATTCTTCTTTTGTTGTCTTTTGAGTAACCGAACTTTCTCATAACTTACACCTGGTATCACTGTTGTCTCAGTAATATTTTTGATCTGGAAAAATTACGGTTTCTTTTTGCGTAGAGATGGAAACCTTCCAATTTTTATGGCTTTGCATATTTCACAGTCTTTGTAGTTTGCAGTATGAGTTCCGCCGCATATGTCACATTTGATTTCATCCACGTTGTTTATTTTCTCTTGGCATTCACTTGATGGGTACTTATCAGCGCATTTGACACATACTGGTTACCTTGTGCAATAGTTTTTAGTACGCCCGTATTTCTATCCTGAAATAAATATTTCTATTCCGCTAAGGTTTAAAATCGAGTTACTTTAAAAATTTTATTTCTGTTAAACAGTGACAAAGAGATCATATATATTGTGCAAATAGTCAATTCTTTACAGAAACAGTTCATAAATTTCTTCTCTTTTCTTATATTTTATGTTTGTAAATAATTCGTATATCGTTACTTTCTTGAAAAATCTGGTTATGACTTAAGGAATAGTCGCTCATTGAATAAAGCCGTAGAAGGATGATGAAATATTGGTAATTTAAAAACGCTTTTCGAAAATGAGTTATATCGTTTCGGCATGGTATTAGGTCGACGCAAAATCAAGCTTCTCAGAGCACCACGCAATATCTGTTTTTACATTTACTCGTACGCACAGAACTGAACTGCAGTTACTCAGTTTTCGAACCGAATTATTTGCATATAAGTAAGTGCACTCGTTCCGTTCTGCACCCAGTCTAAATTGCTAGTATAACTGCATATAAGCCAAACTCTTGTAATATAAGAACATGTATCTGGGAGTAGGCGGAAATAGTTGCGGACATGCATGATTAAAAGTATAAGAGCAAACGTAGTATAAGAAACTTGATAGAAAACCGGCAAAGAAGAGAAAAGGAAGTAGCTGTTGAAAAAGTAGGTCGATACTTTAGGCCGAAATAAATTTAATATAAGATTTTTACAAAAACCTCTAGACAAAGTGAGGAGAATTATCTCCATCCTTGCATTGGTGCTTTTTCTCAATTCTCACTAAAGCACTCTTTACACTCCTCAATTGGATGGGATCCGCGAAACTCGCGGACGTATGATTGAGCGCTGTCAGCAAATGGTCCAGGACCGACGTGGGCCATACCAGCATTATCATGCATGATTATCTTACCGTGGAAGAAATCGACTATGCGGTCAATCTAACATATTGTTTCCGTTTAATGGACCATTTCTCTGTAGTATCACAACGAGCTAATTCTTGGCTAGGTGATCTTTCCCTAGCTATCACCTTAATCTAACTTAACCTAAGGTGCTATACGAATAAACCCTTCAAAATCAAGGTATGAAAGTTACTTCAATTTATATGACGCACCCTTACACAAATATACTATACTTTCCCTAATTATATTACTTTAAATATTGAATATTATAATATTAAATTGAATTCACACTTCAAACTTGCTCCAGAGCCATTGCTCGAATGTCTTTTTGGTTTGATTTGATTTTGTCCCACCCGCCGTCCGTTTATGGAAAATTTAATTTTACTCCGATGGAGATATGTATCTTAATAAAAATGCATTGCCTGGTGCTTAATGCAGAACCACATAAGTCCATGAGCCCAATGGGAGAAAGGATACGACTAACTCCCATGCATGCAACTACACCTCATAAAAAATGACGACGCTTCAGTCCAATTCATGATTTATTCACAAAATATGTGAGATTTGCAATTAAAACAAATGATGAAAGTAGTGATGAACTATATTATCTTTTCACTCGCCGCTACCAAGAAAATCCTTGTTAAATTATTTTGCTGCTCTCATTAATATGCTTAAATTCAGGGGGTATTGCAAATGAGTTGAGTTTGTATAAATAATATATATTTTAATTTTAATTTTAAAAAAATGTTTAATTTTGTTTTTGTGTTGTATCCTGTAATATTTTGCTTAATCACTCATGTGTTCCTATATATTTTTAAAATAATTATTTAATATACGAGTATATAGACCCAAACAATTAAGGCAGATAAATGAAAAATCCCTTTCAAAAAAGAAATTATATTCAAAAAACAACGATTGATATACCTATTATAAGACTATTTTTAATATATATATATATATACTCGTATATATATATATAAAGAAAAAAATGGAATGTTATAAGGATTCAAATTCTTACTTGTGCATTGATTATATCTTTGAGTTTCTACTTAATATGCATGTGTGTGTATAATATTATACTTTTATGCAATAATATAATATGGAATCTAGCGGAATGTGGGAAGTTTATGCATAATACTACGCCAGCTATAAACATATTATCACGCTCTTCATAAAAATATGTGCTAAGGCCTATACTAAATATATAGACGAAGGCCGAATATAATGACTATGTCGTAATATATCTGATATTATTTTTAATATTTTCTGATTCTCACTGACGACTTTAATAATATTTGTACTAAATAAGTGATATGAAAACACAGTTTTTAGTATACAAACTCCAACAAGATTTGTAAATATCTGAATATCTGTTCTTATGTCGAATTCTTTCAACTTCAGCTTTGGTAAGATTTTACATTTTCGGTCCAGAAGACCCGTTTAGTATATATTCAGCATCGCATAGTAAAATCATCGACGTCTCTCAGAATCCTCAATAGTTTTTCACAAGGAATAAGTTGATTTGCACGCAGCATTTCACTCACAGAATGACCAAAATATATCATATTGCGAATCGAAATCAAACCAGCAGAAATTAAAACTAAAAATAGTCTATGAATAAAAAGTATAATTGTAATACAATATTATCACAATACTATGAATTCTTTCGATTTAAGAAAGCAAGTATTTGGATGCATTTGCCCGCTGTTGTTGCGCTTCAGATTTCACTCACTTTCTGATTTCTTTCAACTATGAGTGAGTACACCAGAAATGTAGTTTAGAATTTTAAGGAACCTATATATTAAGACAAACTTCATACATCTGTTCTCTCCTAATCCAAAATAAGCAATACACAATGGGTCCTATTTTTAAAAACACATTTTTAATTTTATTTTACGTACGTACAGTACAGTCCGCCACAACCGTACTCGGCACTTTATATTATTAAATCAACTCATATTTGAAATATTGGCTGAAAGCGCAGGTGTTTTGTATGTGGTTCATGGCAAGGAGCAGAGCATTGACAACGCGAATATGTAGTTTGGAATGAAGAACTGCAAAAAAAAAAAACAAGTTAAAAAGACAGAAAGCAACAATAAAAAGAACTTAATTACCTTAAATGTGTATGCACGTAAATCAAATAAAATCGCAGTACTCCTATTGAACAGCGCTAATAATTATGCAACAGAAAATTTATCCAACGACAAGCCGCAGTCATACGCGCGCTCGCACACCAACACACACACATCCACGTAGAGATGGGCAAATACGCACGCTCATACACACACGAATGCACTCATTAATCATAGCGCAGTATATTTATTTAATTTCTGCTGGCATGCCGCCGCATTTAAAATTGGCAGCAAAAGACCTTAAGCATTATAAATGTACGCATACAGCGCACGGTGGCCACGCCCAAATGTACCCAATGCACCCCCAACCATACGCACCAGCCGAAAACCAACGAACTCAAGCTGCATATCACCGCTGCCTACTCGCACTGTTGCAAATAGGCACAGTAAGCATGCAAATTACAAGGAATATTTAATTACGAAAAATTGTGCATAATTACAGGCGCTATACGCGGTTAAAAATGAGAAATCAACCAAAATGAGTTAAGTCCTTTTAGTCCTTTTTCGCGCAGCTCGCAATTTACCCAAAAACGCACCGCATTATGCATTCAGCTTACACCGCCAGAGTGCGTGCGAACGTGGAGGCTAGTGTGGTCTTTGCCCGACCGCAAAGAGTTGTGCTGTGCCGTGCCGTAGTGGACAAAGCGGAGCGCAAGGGCAACGGAGATAAGTGTTGTGGAGGGTAGCGCCATAACACATTTATTATGTTCGACTGCTCATTTAAAACAAAACAGGGAAAAAAGAGAAAAATAATTGTATAATTTTAATTTGCCGCTGTTGGCAGTTTAAATCAGATCCTTTTTTTTGCTCGTAATTTTTTCAATTTTAATTTACATATGAAACGCTACCGCCCGCCGCTGTTGCATCGCTTGACATCTCATCTGCATAACGATAAACAAGCGATAAAAAATTGTTTAACATTTAATAAAGCAAGTCTGATGGGCTGCTCTGCGAGCGAAGGAGACAGCAGATGACCGTATGAGAAATGTTTGTAAATTAAAAATCATTGTACAATTTTTGCTGCAATTGCAAGTAAAAACAAAAGGATGACAGTAAATTAATATTAAGGACAAAGCAGAAAAAATTAAAAGCTACATAAAAAACCAGTGTCAAGTAAATAATAATACGAGTACACACGACTCCAAGAAGAGGTGTGGTCCGCATTTGTCCTTTGGAGCAAAAACGGGAAAAAACAAACATTGTAATTATGTATCGTGAGAGCACGGGAGGAGAATACTGTATGATAATTGTGATACAACTTAATTGGACAGTTTTGACAAATGACACAAATTCTGCCGATATTTCCGTTATTCGTTAACACTCGATTAAATCGTACATTAGGATTTAAACATTTCACTATTGCCTACAATTACAAGCTCGATG
Organism: Clusia tigrina; assembly: GCA_920105625.2. Taxonomy (NCBI): domain Eukaryota; kingdom Metazoa; phylum Arthropoda; class Insecta; order Diptera; family Clusiidae; genus Clusia; species Clusia tigrina. Next base: position 170,068,011 of record OV050032.1, read on the forward strand.
TTTAAATTCAGCTTTATATTAGAGCACAATACAGAACTTGACACAGAACTAGCAGTGATACTTCAGTTCCGACATTAGACTGGATTCATCCATCGGTCTGCTTACAGTGTACCTATCCTAAATTAGTTTCTTATAGAAAGAAATCTGGCCCTCCGATACTGCAAAGGCTCGTATTTTGCTAGATTTTGGAGAGTATAGATTTAAAGGTCAACTTCCAAAGCAGGTGGGAGAACCCATTTGGAGGGAGAAAATGTTAAATCATTCGGAAGTAAAATTTTTTTGGTTTTCCCCACACATTAAATTTCAGTTTGATTACTGAGACTCTTGTAGTCTACTAAGTCTTTGTGAGTCTAAAGCAAGGCCCAGCAAAGATAAATTCAGTCATGCAGCATTAATTGTGTGTACACTTCAAGGTTTTTGTCAGGGCGAGCCAAACGACTTGATTCGAGATTTAAATTTATCTTAGAAATCAGCTGAGCTGCTTGAGTCAAAACTAAAAGAAAAACAGTGCCTTCAGCCTAGCGTATCAATGATATCTTAATATTTTATTATATTAATATTTTTTTTTGTTTTTTATGACGAATTTTATTATTCTTTGAATTATTTTTAGCATTTTGTTTGTTTGAAATCATTTAATAACTTTAAAATAAACGTTTTAAAAAATGTTCTCCTCTTTATAAAATTTAATTTACAATATAAATGGATTGCCTTTATCTCAAAAAGTAGAGTCAATTCAACAAAAATATTATTATTTTTGTTATTAGGAAACCAAAATTACCTAAATTTGTCTAATAAATCCCATTCCGCAGAATCAGTGTTCTCCTGTGTTATCAATGTCGTAGACCACAATATAAAAATTGCATTTCTTATTATCTGCATCTCGCTGGAAGATCCATGCAAAAAACTTTACAAAGCGTGGGTATACGCGCTCGATATTTCGGGCCATCGGTAAATGAAATCGCAGAGTCACACATATTTCAGGAAGCAGAACAAGGCTTAAAGTCCATAAGAGAGTTCAGAGTGGAACTGATATCACTAGCGGAAAAGTGTATTTTTTAGGCTATCTAGATAGGGCACTGCGACGTCCAAAACAGCCAAATTAGGTCTAAGTTTCTTAAGGAAATTGCGTTAGCATTTAAAAAGATTTCACTCGCTTTGCATTGAATTGGCAGATGGCGGAAGGCGAAACGGAAGAGATAGGCAACGAGTTGCCTGGCGTCTATATTGTGCGTTGTTATCGAGCTAGATCCGCCGGATCGTTAATATTACAGCGAGATAAAATCGTATTATCCCTGTTGTCGAACAGCCCATCCCGATCATTAAGTGGGTGTGCTGTAAATGCAATAAAAAACATCACATTAGAGTAAATATGCCTCACAAAAAGACGACAGGAGTGACAATCTGCACTGTGAAACCGCTGAAGAGATGCTGGCAGCTGCAAAAATACAAGTATTTCAACTGAAGAAGATGGGTTACAAAATTATCGTGTTGCGGATGTTGCTGGTGTTTTTGGTGTTGTGGAAGTTATTAGATTGTTGGTTGATGGTCGATACTGAAGATTGTATTACCGTAATATCTAAAGTTAAGTATCTAGAATCTCTTAAAGATCAAAAGTTAAATACTGTTGGTAAAAGTTTTAATATCTGGAATATCATTGGAATGCGTTGGTAAAGTTATTATTGCAGTTAGCAAGGTAAGGTGGTAATAAGCATAATTTCGATTTGGTAGTACTAAACTCTGGTCAAGAAGGAACATTGTTAAACGTGTTTTCTGCAGATTGGAGGCTGGTATTTCATTGTAATAGTTTCAATAAAGCAGAATCCACAGATTTTGTTTTGCTAAATGGATTTTGTAAAGCTAAATTTCCGCCAAATTCCGAGAATTTTTTTGCTCTCTTTGTACTCTGGCCAGACATGCAACTCATTATTTGGAAGACATATTACGTGCCGTATAAACTGAGAAAAGACGCTGAGAAGATGAGTCCAATCGTTTGTGTGCAGATGGCATTTTAGAACCAACGGCTTTTAGAAACAACGTATCGCCGACAGTTATTGTATCGAAGCCAAATATCAAGTTAAGCACCGGCCATAAGGTGACTCTCAATCGAGTCATTGAAACCCAATTAGACGGGAATGGCAAATTTGCCTCTCGTCGTAACGGCCGCGCCTGCTACTTTTTAATCCGTTACGGATCAAGTGTTTCTGAGCGTATCAGGGTTATCATGATATTGGGATGTTGTACTTACGGATGGAAAAACTTACGGTTTGTAAAATAACGACTTTTTATAGTATTGGCCAAATTGAAAAAGTTCAATACCAAATTAGTTTAGATACGAGTAATTATTCCTTCTTCGTAACAGAAATAAACCCCTAAGGGCAGACTATCACACAAAACGAGCTGAAGCCCAATAATTAAAGCGATTTTAAATGCCCTAACCCTGCAATATTTCTCAGCTAAAACCCTATCTGGGTCAAATAAACTATTATGGGAACTTTGTAGTCTTAGGAAATTATATGATTTATGATATAAGAACAGAAAGTCTGTGTGATCGAAACAGGTAGATCAATGTTTTAAAAAATCTAAATCTTATTAGAATTATGTGACCCAACAAAACGGCAAGGGTGCGCCCAATAATACCCCACATGGTAAATAGCGTATACAAACCTGTTTTATTCGCTTCTAGTATACTATCTCAATAGGACAAGGAATATCGTCAAATTCACCGAGAAACCCTTGCAATTGTTTTCACAGTAAATAAATGTCGTAAGTATATTTACGGACACAAGTTAACGTTGTGTAGCGACAATGAGACTTTGAAAAAAATCTTCTATCCGAACAGAGATACGTCGAGTATTACGGCATCATGATTACAAAGGTAATGTTTTCTATTTACGATTTCGATTATAAATATCGTCCAGCCAGGAAAAATACACTGGAATATGCTATGTCGCGATTACCATTAGTATGCAAAACAAATATTGAAACAGTTAATCGCTGGATTACCGGATGCAGAAACAGTTCGAATAGGGCTGATAAAGTAAAAAATTAACACTTGAAAATACAGTTTTCTTCGGAAGTCAATCAGTTTATAAAGTTGGGTTGGTAATAATTATATTAATAAATAATAATTGCAATTTACTATAGAGATAGGTTAGTAAAAGCAATAAAATAACAAAACGAGATACTAGCATACTAGATATGAAAATCATGATGGAATAACTAGATGAAAAATGCTAGCGGTATGGTGCCCAAAAATAGATGAATGTATCCTGTAGGTGAACCTGTAGTCAGTAATGCCAGACCGCCACCAATTTACCTGCGCGAGCGTAGTTCTAATCAATTAGTATTGAACATCGCAAATATTATAGGCACAAATAATTTTCACATTGTGCCTCTTAGAAAAGGTAGTATTGAGGAGACAAAGATACAGGCATATAGTGAAAGTGAAGCACTATCGTGATATTATAAATTTTTTAACGGGGAACAAGAAAAGTTATTATTCCTATCAGCTAAAGAGCTCAAAAGGCCTTGTTATTGTTTTAAAAGGAATCGAAGCCACAGTAGATTCTGGCGATATTAAAGAGGCTCTTGAAGAGCAAGGGTTCCCCGTTAAGGTTGTGATAAATATTGTGAATAGAAATAAGGTTCCACAACCTATATTTAAAGTTGAACTGCTCCCCAACTCAACCCAGCTTAAAAAGAACGAGACGCACCCAATATATAACCTAAGATATCTTTTACACCGCAGAATTACGGTTGAAGAACCGCACAAACGTAACGGCCCAATACAATGTATGAATTGTCAAGAATTCGGCCACTCTAAATCGTACTGCACTCTGCGCAGTGTTTGTGTAGTTTGCGGTGATCTCCACCCTACAAGTACTTGCACCTTAGCTAAAACTGACACATCCGCAAAGAAATGTAGTAACTGTGGTGGTAGCCACACGGCAAATTACAGAGGTTGCCCTGTATATAAAGATCTAAAATCCAAACTGTCGCAGAGTATACAATTAAAACGTAACTTATCCCCAAATCCTATTTATATCCAGCCTGCCACCTCAAATCCTCAGATAGGTGACCCTATTATGCAAAAACCTAATTCTGGTCAAGCAACCTACGCAAGTGTTCTGCAGGGTAACGTACGGCAAGTTAACAATAACAATGCATCTAATAGTGGAGTAGAAGCCATGATCCTAAATCTTACTCAGTGTATGACTCAATTCATGTCTACAGTGCAAAATATGCTACAAGATTTAATTAAAGCTCAACATCAGATGATTCAAACTCTTGTAAATAAAAAATGAGTTTGTTAAAAATATGTTTATGGAACGCAAACGGTGTTAACCAGCATAAACTAGCCCTTAATAAGTTTCTACATGACCACGAAATTGATGTTATGCTTTTGTCAGAAACACATCTCACAAACAAATACAACTTTCATCTCCCAGGCTTCAAATTTTATAACACAAATCATCCTGATGGTAAGGCACATGGCGGTACGGCTATTCTAATCAGAAATCGGCTTAAGCATCATCTTATGCAATCGCATTCGATGCAATGGATGCAAGCTACATCAGTATCTATTAAAAATCGTGCAAAGACCTGACGCTTTCAGCTATATACTGCCCACCCCGTTTTACTGTAACAGAAACTCAATTTAAAGAACTTTTTGATTCCCTTGGTGATAGATTTCTAGCTGGCGGTGATTATAATGCGAAACATAAACACTGGGGCTCTCGCCTAATTAATCCAAAAGGCCGACAATTGTACAATGCAATAACTAACAGACATAGTAAATACGATTTTGTCTCACCAGGACAGCCCACTTATTGGCCAACAGACCCAAAGAAAATTCCTGATCTTATTGATTTTGCTATTTCTAAAAATATAGATAGGTCTTTAGTATCAGCGGAAACCTGTGTCGAACTGTCCTCTGATCACTCACCTGTAATAATCAACCTTTATGAACAACCAGAATATACAAGCCCACAGTTTCGCCTAGGGACCAACCAAACCGATTGGTTAAAATACAAAAAGTATATTAGTAGTCATATCTCTACAAGAGTTGAGGTGAAACATGCAGATGATATAGATAATAATATTGATATTTTCAACTCCATGCTAGCGACTGCAGCCGTAGTGGCAACGCCAAAAAATACTTCTAGAAAGTGCAAGTATACCTGTACAAATAGCCAAATTGAAAAACTTGTAGCACAGAAACGACGGCTGCGCCGAGAATGGCAGAAACATCGCTCACCCATCTCTAAATACAATCTTAAAGCAGCCGAAAGGGCGCTTAATGATGCTCTTACAAAGGAGGAAGAAAAAACCAAAAAGAGTACCTGAAGAAGGTAACCCCAAATTCTACCGAAAGGTATTCCCTTTGGAAGGCATCTAAAAACTTTAAGCCTCCAATGGAAGGTGTAAAACCTATAAGAAACCCGAACGGCGCGTGGGCTCAAAGCGATCAAGAAAAAGCACTCTGCTTTGCACAACATCTATGCAACGTGTTCCAGCCGAATATGGCTACAAACTCCTTTGCACTGCCTGCCTTACCTTGCAGTACTGAGATTGCTCAGCCTATTAAAATTTCCCTTCCAGAAATAACCAAACAAATTAAACAACTGAATCCAAAAAAATCACCTGGATTCGATAATATTACCCCGAAAATGCTAAAACAGTTACCAGATTCTGCATCAGCATTTCTCTGTAAGCTTTTTAACGCAATCTTGGGCATCGGTTACTATCCGAATGCATGGAAGAAGTCTCAGATATGTATGATAGCTAAACCTGGAAAAGACGCAACGCTACCGTCATCATATAGACCTATCAGCCTGATGCCTTGCCTTTCCAAATTGTTTGAGAAACTACTATTAAATAAACTATCTGCTTTTCTTCATGAACATAGCGTAATACCGCAACACCAATTCGGTTTTCGCGAAAAGCACAGCACTATTGAGCAAGTCAATCGAATTTCAAATGAAATAAGAAAAGCATTTGAACTCGGTGAGTTTTGCTCTGCAATATTCCTTGACGTGGCTCAAGCATTTGATAAGGTATGGCATCAAGGACTGATGTTCAAAATCAAAAAGTTTCTTCCAAAAAGCTATCATAAAATTCTTGAGTCTTATTTATCCAATAGACGTTTCAGGGTAAAAGTAAACGAATTCATTTCCGAAGATTTTCCAATTTTAGCCGGTGTGCCCCAAGGTAGCGTTCTAGGCCCTACATTATATGTAATATTCACATCTGATACTCCTATAAGTGAAAGCACGCTAATTTCAACATTTGCGGATGATACCGCCATACTCAGTTGCAATAAATGTCCGATAAAGGCGTCGAGAGCTCTACAAGAGCACTTAGTTAGGGTAGAAGAATGGTTAGGAATGTGGCGTATAAAAGTCAATGAGTAAAAAAGCAAAAACGTAACATTCTCTTTGAGGCCTGGTACGTGTCCAGCCATTCGGCTCAATAATATTGAGATTCCACAAGCTAATGAAGTCACCTATCTCGGCATTCATTTAGACAGGCGCTTAACTTGGCGTACGCACATTTCAACTAAAATTTTAAATATGAAGTTGAAAGTCGCCAAGCTGCATTGGCTAATAAACCACAAATCTACCTTAAGCCTAGAATACAAAAGCCTCCTATACAATGCAGTTATTAAGCCGATATGGTTGTACGGGATTCAACTGTGGGGTAATGCATCCGCTTCTAACATTGCCATAATCCAAAGGTTTCAGTCGAAGATACTAAGGTTAATAACAGGTGCTCCATGGTACATGCGTAACGAAAATATTCACAAAGACCTGAAAATACCAACAGTTATCTCAGAAATAAATGCTAGAAAGCAGATATACATAGCAAAACTGAAAAATCACCCGAATCCACTAGCTAAATCCCTCGCAAAACCGATAAGCCGATCCCGCCTGCAGAGAAGAGACCTTCCGGCCTTTTGAAGAGCGAAGCAGAACCGAAATTTTGATGGCCAAATACAATTTGGGTTAAAATTATTTTTTAGTGACTAGTTTTAAGATTTGATATACTTATTGTTAGGCTTAATTTAAGCAAATTCAATAAATAATAAATTCTTGTAATAAAAAAAAAAAAAAAAAATCCGAACAGAGATACGTCGAGTATTACGGCATCATGATTACAAAGGTAATGTTTTCTATTTACGATTTCGATTATAAATATCGTCCAGCCAGGAAAAATACACTGGAATATGCTATGTCGCGATTACCATTAGTATGCAAAACAAATATTGAAACAGTTAATCACTGGATTACCGGATGCAGAAACAGTTCGAATAGGGCTGATAAAGTAAAAAATTAACACTTGAAAATACAGTTTTCTTCGGAAGTCAATCAGTTTATAAAGTTGGGTTGGTAATAATTATATTAATAAATAATAATTGCAATTTACTATAGAGATAGGTTAGTAAAAGCAATAAAATAACAAAACGAGATACTAGCATACTAGATATGAAAATCATGATGGAATAACTAGATGAAAAATGCTAGCGGTATGGTGCCCAAAAATAGATGAATGTATCTAAAAATATGTTTCGCATTGTTACGTTTGTCAATCGGTGCAAAGAGTTGCTAATGAGGTGATTAGCAGAAAATGGCCAATGTGTAACAAACCTTTTCTAAGAGCTAATTCGAATTTTTTTCAGTTTAATTCGAAGATATATTATATTTACATTGGTGTTTTTTGCAAATGTATTATAATCAATGGATACTTTTAGTTTAAACAACAGCTTGTTATACATTTTTCGAATTCTTGGATATCCAGACGAAATTTTCTCTGATAATGCTCCCTCATTTTAAAAGAGGAAAATAAGTATGGTATGGTATTGTATAAGAATCATTTCAAAGGTATTGTTAAATGGATTCCTGCTATAATTAAATATCAAATAAGTCCTTTTAATGTTCAGATTAATATTAATAGCAGTTTATAATTACGTTATTATAATTAACGAGACATTTTTTCCTGTATTGCCCAATGATCACCGTATGGAAACAAAACATACAAACTGTAAAACTAAAATTATCAAATGGAAAAAAAGAAAATAATACTTGTAAAATGGTTTTACATGAATCTATCCCACTTCGAAGATAAAAATGTATAAAAAACAAAAATCGTAAAAAAATAAATTCACTTAATTTATTTCAATATCAAGAATTATGTAGCACTAGAGTATTAGATTCTCACAAATTAAATTGGATTCTCTTCTTTTCGATTCGAAGGCCTTAGTTACTAGTACTCATTTCACCAACCCATTGTACCTATAATTAATGAATTAATAATTATAATAATAGTTTCAAGTTTCAAAAAGCTAGTTGCCTTAGTATCTTCTTTCTCCAGTACTCATACTCATAATATTGTTACGAAATTGCCCTCTTGAGAATTTACTCTGTTACAAAATTGCCCTCCTGACAATTCCTCTAACTCTCTGTACTCGGACTCGTACCACTGGATTGTGTAGTAATCAAACAATCGCTGGTTAAATTAAAATAATTAGCTTTATTTAATTATTGCTATTTACACATTTAATATTAGGCTTAAAGTTTACTTAGTTATTATTTGCACTTTATTTCACAAACCATTAGTCACTTTATTTACTAATGAATTTCATCACTTTACACAATTACAAATACTGCTGCTTTAATTATAATGCTAGCTGTACACACTGTTACGGTCTCTGATCTACTGTCTTCGACTTTGAACAGTCTTGTCGCTTTTATAGTTTTCGAATGGTTGGAGTCGAAAATTCTACGCTATTCTCGTATTTTCTAGAAGCTTCTATCCACTTCGACAGAAGTCGAGAATATTCTTTTTGATATTACCGACAGATGGTTCTTGAATAAGCTATTATTCGAATAGTTCGCATCTTGACTCACAGGGGGCACTCATTCTCCAGATGGGATCCTAAAAGTATGCAATCCCTTTTCACTGAGCTATCACGTTTCACTGCCCTCCGCTTAGACTTGTTCGTCCCGAACAAGGATAGTACTGCAACGTTTATAAGGAGATACTCTCTCTAAATGAACGACTTTCATTTTTCTCCTGACATTTCTCGTCCACTGGATGCGGTATCTAACATCGTTGATCCGTTTTATCACCTTATAAGGTCCTTCCCAGTGTGTTTGCAGTTTTGGCGATAATCCACTTTTCCTTTGCGGATTATGAAGCATAACTAGTTGCCCTTCCTGAAATCCCTTAGAGTTTACTCGTACATCATATCTCGCTTTCCTTTTATCCCTCATCAGTTGCGTACGATCTCTGCTGTTTCCATGAATTTCATTCAACTGTCCTCGTTTTTTAGGTATACAATTGCTGCATGGAAGTACTGTATATGACTCTTTAGACCATTCTTTCGCTAGATCGTCGGGTACCTTTTTATTAGCTCGTATCTTGCTTTTCGTGACTCGCGGTTGCCTCTCACAGTTTACAATTGCTGAAATTCTGTGGCACCTTACCTTCTTTTTCGCTATGGTTTCAGCGGTATTTGAAATATTCACTACTTTTTCTGGTATGATTCGGCTCTTATGCTTCCCAACATCTCCGCCCATTTTGGCCCGTATAACTGACTTGGGTGCGATTTTTGTCCGTCGCGATACAATGGCTTGTTTAACAGCTCCATACTTATCATCACCTATAAATAACGGTATTTCGGTGTTCGCATATTTCAGTACTCGGCTTTTAAAATCTAGTGTGAATCCATTCCGAATCATGAAATCCACACCTAAGATTACTTAATCCACAATATCCGCAACTATAAACTCGTGCTTCACTGTTGTGGTGCCGATAGTGATTTTCCGTGTAAGTTTTCCAAGTACCGGTGCATCATCTCCAGTTGCCGTACGCAAACTTATTCCCTGAAGCGGCTCGATTCCCCGAACGAGATCCCTTCTGATTATGGAATGTGATGCCCCCGTATCCAATGTTACCACAACTTTTCTTCCGCTTATTACACTGTTGACAGATAGGCTGTTATTTTTCCGCGCCATCTGAGAAACGAAGATTCTTGGGCCATCAGTTGTGCGAGTCCGGTCATTTCCCGGCTTGACAATCTTTTCCGATTCCCTAATTCGGACTTTGTCTTGCTTTGGCAATCTTACCGGAGCGTGTGTTGCATAATGTTTCCATCTCAACTGACAATCACGAGCCATGTGCCCCACATCACCGCAGGTAAAGCATTTGCCCGTGAAACTTTGTCTGTTCTCGACTCTTATCTGACGGGCTGTGCATTCTGACCGACACACCAATGCTGCTGTCTCTGATAACAAAGCGCTAGCTACTGTCTCCATATATGTAGCTTTCGGATTAGTTATTGCAGAACGCTTTATCTCCGCATCGCGAATGCCATATACAAAGGTGTCCATCATACACCTCTCAGTGATCTCTCCTGGGTAGGCAAGATGAGCCAACCGTTCCACTTCCGCCGCAAACTGTTGTAGAGACTCACCACTCTTCTGTACACGTGTTCGTAGCTCTACTTGGTACATCTGCTTCCGGTGTTCACTACCATACTTGCGCTGAACGGCATTCATTAAGCTTTCATAGCAGTCTCGCTCACTTTCTGAGATAGTTTGAAGCACATCAGCGGCAGCACCTTTCAATGAAACGGTTAATGCAGCCACTTTTTCGCGAGCACTCCAACCATTTGTGCTAGCGGTAGTCTCAAACTGCATTCTGAAGACACTAAATGTCGTGGTTCCATCATAGGTAGGAGGCTTCAGTTTTATTGAGGATAAAGCTGGCACAGGCAATGCACCTTCCTGTAGTAGATTAATTCTTTGTTCTATTTGTTGCTTAAATTCATTCTGCCTTTGTACTAAAGATTTTTCGAACGATTCTTGCCGTGTCTCAATTTCACAAACCTTCCTGTCTACCATCTCGGACATTTCTTTCATCTGCTGTGAGTTCTTTTCCACTAGTTGAGTAAGTCGTATTTCACTCTGCTGTAACTGTTCTTTGACATCCTCTTTGACTGCTTGTTTGAGCGATTCAGCACTCTTTTCTACGTCCTCTTTGACGGATGCAACACTCTTTTCGACAGTTTGAGCATTTTGTTGTAATTGTTGCTGCATCTTTTCATCTCGCTGCTGCATCCTCTCTTCGGCTGCCAGAGCGTTTTGTTGTAACTGCTGTTGGATCCTCTCTTCAGCTGCTTGAGAATTTTGTTGTAACTGCATCTGTATTAGCCCGATAAGTGCACTCATGTCAAAGTTACCCGTGTTAGTTTCTTGCGGTGTTTCTTCGTGTCGAGATGTCGTTGGCTCTTCACATTGGAATTCATGCTCATTGACATCTATACCCTGCTCCTCTAAAGCGCTTCTTAATCGCACCTGCAGCTCCGCTTTAAGCCCTTGTGTTTGCAAATTTAAGCGCTCAAGCTCCTTCTTGAGCTGCTCCAATCTCAGTTTTTCGAATTTAACCATTGTTTATTACAGATACACAATCCCACTTCTGACACCAATTGTTACGAAATTGCCCTCTTGACAATTTACTCTGTTACAAAATTGCCCTCCTGACAATTCCTCTAACTCTCTGTACTCGGACTCGTACCACTGGATTGTGTAGTAATCAAACAATCGCTGGTTAAATTAAAATAATTTGCTTTATTTAATTATTGCTATTTACACATTTAATATTAGGCTTAAAGTTTACTTAGTTATTATTTGCACTTTATTTCACAAACCATTAGTCACTTTATTTACTAATGAATTTCATCACTTTACACAATTACAAATACTGCTGCTTTAATTATAATGCTAGCTGTACACACTGTTACGGTCTCTGATCTACTGTCTTCGACTTTGAACAGTCTTGTCGCTTTTATAGTTTTCGAATGGTTGGAGTCGAAAATTCTACGCTATTCTCGTATTTTCTAGAAGCTTCTATCCACTTCGACAGAAGTCGAGAATATTCTTTTTGATATTACCGACAGATGGTTCTTGAATAAGCTATTATTCGAATAGTTCGCATCTTGACTCACAGGGGGCACTCATTCTCCAGATGGGATCCTAAAAGTATGCAATCCCTTTTCACTGAGCTATCACGTTTCAATATTATGCTTCCACAGTCGCCTGAAAGTATGCAACAGGAAATTATGTCATTTTCAATGTGGTTAAATAATAATAAGTAATCTACTCGTATGTTTTTGATCGGTTTAGAATGGCTATTATTACAGGTAATAACTCTGGTAACGAATGAAGAAGGGCCGTTTTTACTCTTAGTACGCTTTACAATATAACTGATTCCATTTGCAAAGGTTTTCTGGGCTTTCGCGTCGAATAGAGAAACATGTAAAGAAAAGCGTTTCCAGGCTTTGCACTGATAAAGATTCACATCCTTAACACCACGAATGGGACTATAGCATGCTTACCACAAAACCACGGTGGCGTATGAACTATTATTTTCATTTCATTTGCCGAAAATTGTTAGTATTTGTCTTCATAAATTCTGTATAGTCATAAAATACTGTTACGAAATTGCCCTCCTGACAAAAATATACTGTTACGAAATTGCCCTCCTGTCAATTTATTCTATCTCTCAATACTCGGATTCGTACCACTAGATTGTGTAGTAATCAAAAAATCGCTTAACTTTATTTAATTTTTGCAATTTACGCACTTAATATTAGGCTTAAAGTTGACTATAATACAATTTTGCACTTTAATTATTCATTTGATCCCTATATTATTTTTTAATTCTGTTACTGTTACGATTACAATGCACGATGTACACACTGCTAAGATTGATCTTCAACTGTGTCGACTTTCAATTGCTGGTACCTTATATACCTCTCCCTTATTGAAGTATAACTTTCTAGAACATTATCTACACCTCGGAAGAAGTTTCAAGAACATTCAAGAACATTATCTACACCTCGAAGGAAGTTTGGAAAACATTCTAGAACATTATCTACACCTCGAAGAAAGCTTTGATAAGGTTCTGGACTATTATCTGCATGGATTGTGTTTTGGCTTAAATACATATCTGGGCTGGTGCACTTATTCTCAAACTTTAAATGGGATCCTAAAAGTATGCAATCATTTATGTGTCAGTACATTCCTGATTTTTTGTTATATTATTATGTTAATTTCGTAAATAACTAAAATATTTATCTTATTATCAACAATAAAAATATAAAAGCTACTACATTCAAAGCGATTTGCTTCGAAGAATGGAAAGTCTTACGAAAACCAATATAGAGCGGTTAGGCAAATAATAATGATAATAATGAGCTTTAACCTGCAATTTTTTTTAAATATCGTACTTAAATTTTTTAAAATTTTTTTTGAAAAAGTGTACAGGCTCTGAAGAAATAGTCAAATTATATTCAAATAAATATACTCGCAGCCAAATGTGTAATGACCATGAACAGGAACTCAACATTTTATTGCAGAAACCCGCTGCTGAGTATTCAAAATGTGATATACTCGTATATCTATTTTATATCGCACATGCTGACATAATTCCTTTCTGATATTTTTTATTCAAGGCTATTTGACTTATTTCTTTCGCACTTTTGCACATCACCAAAATTTTCATTTTTTGTGGAAAGTTTTCATTGACAGTGCTTGATGTGTCATGGCATCATCATGTACGTATCTCATTGTGTGCTCACGGCCACCGCACGAGAACGTAATTGCTCAAGCCACTCATGCACATACATACACCCACACCCGCTTACTCACTCTCAAGTGCACTCATTGGCATGCACGTGCATTGAAGGCAGGCGTAAAACTTTGCAGCGGAAACGGAAGCTGTTGCCAAAATTGTTCTTCTTTAAGTTTACTTATGAAATAAGAAGTTTATACATTTTGTTGTTGCAGCAGTTATTGTTTTTGTTGTGTTGAGTAGTGTACAATTTGAAAGTATTTTGTATTTTGAAATTCTCTTTTTTGTGCTTGCATTGCTTCTCTTAGATGGGGAAGTTTCGACTGTATCGATTGAATAGACGGAAATGTATTTGTAGCATACTTTGTGGCAGCAGTGTTAGCAGCAAGTGAAAACGTGTTTCAGCATGTTTCCTTACCTGCGCAAACAGACGTGAAAAAGTTTCGAATGCTGCCTTGTCTTTTCTTTCCTTTCCTTAAAGGAGTCGATTTGTTCGAACATGTGTCGAGACTGGCTGACGTTAAAAAAAAGAATTTTAAAGCATACTTCTAAGATGATATTTCACTCATTATTGAGTGCATTTAAAGTTTCCTTTTGAGTAAGTTAAGTAAACTTAAAGTCGGTTTTTAGCAAAGTAGTGCAGCGTTCGTTATCAGCAATACAGCTACTATGTCTCTATGACTACATTAATGAGAAATGGAAAATTATTAATGGGGAGAGGCTGAATGGATTTCACTACAACGACCGGTTAGTAGTGATGGGAGCTGCCAATTTATGCGATAGTTTCGAGAAATTCATTCGCTGAGTGATTTTCGGTAGATTCGAATTTGTCAAATTATTTTCAGGGGTTACGGGTGAATAAATAAAGGAGTGAAACTGTTCATTATTTCATTATAATCTGTAAATGTTGTATTGAAAAAATTACAATTAACAAACTTTGCATTTTTTTAAGAAAACTATCATAACTAGGATATTTTTCTGATTTATGTAAATTAAATAAAACTAACACATCAACTCAAGCAATGACAATTTGTAAGGAAAATTAGACAAAAAATTTATTAAAATAAAATTACAAAACCAGGGTAACCATTCAGGGTCATAATACGATTGCTTTTTTATATATATGAAAAATCATTCGTTGTTTTCATATTGCTTAAAAATATATAATTTTTCTTTTTTTAACTTTATCACACTGGTAAAAATGTTTCTTACCAAGTTTACGCTTGTCTTGCAACACCACAAACCACGATCTATCAACGAAATAACCCTAAACAAATTAACAACTACCACAACTATAGCCATAAAGGAGGTAGCCGTCTACTTAAATAGACTTGCCGTAACAAAAAATATTATAAATATCTACTCGGATAGCCAGGCGGCCATCATATCAATGAACTCGGTGGCACTGAAATCAAAGGTTGCTCAGGACTGCCCTAAATAATATCTGTACCGTTGTTAGTGTACACCTTATATGGGTTCCGGGACATTGAGGGGAACTGTAGGGCTGATGAGTTAGCCAGACGGAGCACCAACCTTCCTTTATGCACTGACAGATGCGAGGTTGAAATACCAATTACCACCTTTAAACTGATGCTGTAGGAGAGGGTCGTGCGTGAGGCTAATGGGTCTTGGGCACACGAGGGCACTTTCTTAACGATCAGGCTAATGTGGCCGGAGCTTAATAGAAGGAAATCTAGAGATTTGCTTGCCCTGTCGAGAGAGGATATCTCTAATGTCGTGGCTCGTGTAACTGATCACTGGCTGTTCGGCAGACATGCTCTCAGGCTGGGAGTATTCTCTCAAGAATACTGCAGAGGCTGTGGGGATGAGGAGGAGGAGGAGACTGTGCAACATCTCTTCTGTATTTGCCCCTCTCTGGCTAGAAGCAGAGCGGGCTCTTTAGGCAAATACGCTTTTAGCTTTTTTACAGAGGTGTCTAGCGCGAAGATCAAACAAATCCTGCGCTTTATTAGGGCTTCTAAATTGTTCGACGAGTGAATCGGAGCGGCGTTGTTGCGCGGTGGTATCACAATGAACCCATGGTGGTCTGAGTGTGCTGGTCATTAGACCGGCTGCCACGTTAACCTAACCTAACCTAACCTAACAACTACCACCTAATCTAAATTAACGCAATTTAAGTGGAGGCTTTAGCTACTATGGGTCCCCCCTGTTGCTTTGTTAATTAATTTTTAATTATAATCGACTGTATTTTCAAAATAAATAAAAACCACCGAAATAGAGAAAAAGGAGAAAAATATAAAAATGTGAAAAAGTGATAAGCAACAAAAAAGACAGACACGAAAAAAAAAAATGAAAACAGAGAGAGAGAGAAGAGCACAAATCATTGCAAGAAGAACGAGAGAATGAGTAAAAAGAATGTAAATATGAGGAAACAGAGAAAAATTTATACAAGAGAAGGAAAACGGGACACTCAGAACACTGGAACCGAAAACACGTTAGTACAAGAACATGGCCAGGCGAGAACAGGCGAGACCGAGAATAAAGGAGATATATCAAGAATGATAGAGACAAAGATTACGACATCCCGCGTAGAAATGAAATGTTCTGCACATGTAGCACAAATGACATCATGGTAACTGTGTTCCTATTGGCTACTAATTTCCAGTAAAATATTTGTGTAAATATGACAGTGGGACAATTAATTATGTTTCTTTTCAAAATATTTGATGTGAAAAATGAAACAAATTTTTTTTAAATTTGTTGTTCTTTTATTGAATTTTCTCTTCGTGAATTGGTATTTTGGGGAATTTCTGAATTAAGTAATCTTATTCTAAAGTACATTCTACACACAAAAATAATTTTTTCACTTTTTCATTTGTTATATATAAACTAGTCCCCTGCTTCCGTCAAATGTTTTTGCAAATATCCGCTAGTAAGGAATAATTTCCAAAAAATTGCAGCGCATGATTTCAGCGTTTCCATTAATGGATCTGTTGGCTTATTTAGCCCATTTTCACTTGGATGTTTCACCCATGAGAGGGTACAGTGCTGCAGAGAGAGAGAGAGCCACAGAAAATTACATTTTGTGTTTCTAGTGCCAAACCGTATGCATAGCATAGCTCTCTTGTATCTTGTCTCGGAACCCTTGAATTCATTACGTCAAACCAGTCATTTGTCTAGTAAAGGAAAATCACAAAAAGAACTTTGCTATTACTTGCATACTGATTATATTCGCTCCAATTTTGATTCCTCAAAACTCCTAAACTGGCAGCTTGCGTAATAGATTGTACAATTGTATGTAAGAAAAGTTTAGTGACCAGTTTAACCTTCTGTCTCTCAGCTCCAACCACACTTAAATTATGTGCTGATATTTTATGTGTGATCAAGTCATTGGATTGGATGGACAAAATGTTCATCTATATATATTTTTTAACTTCCTTGCTATTAAAGATGAATCCACTGTCAATAAAATGATTTCTCAGCAGTTTGATCAGATGTGGAACATCATTGAATACAAATATTTTTGTGACATCGTACAAATTTAAAAATATATTTTTTTTATTTATTTATTTATTTACTGAATCTTTCTTTGTCAAGAAACTAGTAGTAATTTTTCTAAGCTGACAAAATACATTTATAGATTAGGTAATATCCTCAGCCACTGCATCAAATATAAGACTGTACTAAATCACATCTAAGGTGCTTGAAGTTCACCTTCAAGGATCATGCAGACCTGTCGCAAGTGAGAGGTAATCGGACACTTTACCTTCCGAATGCAACCCCGTCACCTGAATCTAAATACATGAACAATCCGATAGATGTGTATTTGTATAAAACGTACCAAGCTTCCTATGCGCTGCATCCTTCGGACACCTGTGAAAGTGTACAGTTTTTCCACTAACTATAGCAAAATATTTTCCGCACAATTTCTCACTTAATTTTTTACTGTTGGTTTGCTTGCATTTGCACACTGCACACCTCATGTTGACATTTTAATTGCAGGGTTGCCAACTCCACACACTAAATACATTTTTTTGCACGAAATGATAATTTTCACGCATGAACCAATTTCTTATATATAAAATTTAAATAAACAGAGAAAAAGACTGCATTTATATTTATCAATGATTTCGTATGAAATTCAATTGATTTGCTATATAAAAATTGTTCTTAGTAAATTTTTTAGGGACACACAAAGTTGGCAACACTTGGCAAACTATGCCCTTGGACAACCTACGTCATCTAACGGGAAATCATGCGCATGTCGTAATCTTTATTTGTATCATTCTTAAGATATAGTATATAAGAAGAAAGAAAATGAGATAGGGAACACATGTGAGAGAGAAAAATTAAAAATGGTGGACTACGCTGGAGGGAGGAAACTCAGAAGAAAGAGAGGAACCACGAGATACAAAAAAAATACAGGAAAGAGAGAGTGAAAATAGAAGAGAAATATTGAAAGAGGGAACAGGAGACTGAGAGAACAGGTGACACAGAGAATATGTGACTGATATAACAAGTAACAGAGAGAGCAGGTGACAGAGAACAGGGCTGAGACTAAATGGAGGATACCAACAAAGAGCGGAAGAAAGACAAATACTGGAAGTACTGTCGAAGAAATGTGAATCTCTCTCAGTTACTAACATACAGGGTACAAAGAAGTTATAAGGAAAGGCAATAATTAAATATATAGATATTAAATAAATTCAGAAAAGTGGACTAACAAATTAATATAGTTAAAAAGACATACGAGTATAGAGAGAAGAGAGATTGATAGCGCTGTCGACTTTGATGTCCATGACAGTTATGGAGTCATCTTGATTGTAAATATAAAAATATTTAAATATATAAATAAATATTTCTAAATTTGATGATATAGTTGCAGTCATGCTGTATATACAAGTTATAAATTGAGTACATTTCCCACTCACTTTTTCGAATTTATTTGCGGAATAAGAATTCAATTATTTTGTTTCTTCATGCATTTTAATGCAACAAGTTAATCAATCAAATTCTTTTGACCCACCCCGCCACATGACGCACGTACACTCGTATACTACTTTATACCAGGCATCTCTTTCTACAAATCCAGTAATAACAGAAATGTCACATAAAATGGCAAATGAATTCATTTCGCCACTGACAGCCGCACTGCAATCAAATATAATTAATTTTTAATGCCATTTTCTTCAATTTCAACACTCTGCGGCCCGGGGACCGATTGCGCCATACCACAACACACCACACCTCGCCTATCGCTTCGCCTCCTTAAATGCATTTAAATTATTGCAAATTGAAAATTACTGCTCTGTGCCATGTACGGATATCGCAACCCCGCCTTAGAAACCACCCAAACCCCAACCCCCAAACCACCAACTATCCTCAACCAACCAGCATACGCAAGAAAATAAGACGTAGAGCAGATAAAGAAAAAAAGAAATTGTACGAGTAAATAAAATAAAAGAAATTAAAAGGAAATTGTGTCAACATTCGCACTGACAAATGTCGCAAAGTAAAGCAATTTCTTAGCAAACTCCCTTCCCACGGTTGGCCGCAATTTTCCCACTTTGGCCACTGCTTTTCCCCAGTTGACACCAGACCAACCGTAGACCGAACGAACGACCGCACTAGGCACACATTAAACTGACACACGCACTTACTCAGCACTACTGCACTATCGGGTGTGTTCAATAAGAAATATCGAAGAAGCCGGCCTTAGAGGAGCGCTCACTCTACTGCACCGCACTCGTTCCGTTGGCCCACTTGGTTCTGTTGCGGGCTGCGGTTGGTTGCCTTGTATCCATTGGAGCTGTTGCTTCGATTGCTGCAGTTATTCCTCCGATGGCACATATTTGCTTATTTCCTTCCTTCCGTTTCGTTTCGCTTCGTTCCATTTGTTCTTTGCCGCATGCCTGGCATGCCTGTCGTCCTTGTGTTTACAAATTAAACATCCGTTTGTGTTAAGAAATCCATTTGTTAAATTACTTAGCATGTTAGGAAAATTAGAAATTTTCAGGTTATAGTTGTATTTAATGTACGTAAATATGCGCAAAAATGTGTCCAGGCACGGACAGGTTCAAGTGAGATATGAGAGGTGTAGTCGTTGTACAAAATAAGTGTGAAGTACAAAAATACTACCGCCGATAGGGGCTCAGCAGACGTGTGAGGCAACACTCTGCTAAATTAAAACTATAATTATGTACCATTTGATTACATTGTTTATTCTACATACACACATTGCTGCTACCTAGGCAAGTTTATCTGCACCGATTTAAGCATACCATCTATCTCCATTAATATTTCATTGTAGAACAAACGGTTTCTCTACCTCCCACCACCTCCGACTATTTTCTTTACACAAGTTTGATATGGTTAGAATTTTATTGTTTCTATCTTTCCTTTTCATTTTAAGTTGATAATGTTTATTTGAATCTGCCGTCTGCTTCCCCCGCACAAGTATCAATTGACTTCGATGCTTCCGGATTCCTTTGTTGTTATGAACTATGTACTGATGTTATATCTGCTACAATGTTGTCGTGTCTAAGTTTGATTTTCATACGCATCATATATTTCATTTTTTAAGCAGGGCCACTAGTAAAGTATATTGTCATGTTTTCAGTCTATCCACCTGTTTTCACTGTTTAAATACAAAGAAAGTTTATTGATCACAATCAATCAGTTAAGTCCCCCCTTTGTGTACAAGTCGTTTTTCTATAAATAATTTTTTTTAAATGTATGCCGCCAAAAATTTGTATTATAGGTAGTCGACTATATTCACAATTGTTAGATTATTTTAACCATACAGGTCTCTACATGGCTGTCAATGAAGCACCACTAGTTTATTATAGAATACATAAGTCGCAGACCAAACATGCGTGACATGCATCGGCATTTTTGGAATCCAAGCCCTTAATTTCTCGGTCCGCTATCATATTAATAAAACATTGATGAAATCCAAAAAACCGTTTATAAAATCAAAACTACAAAGAAATGGAACCGTGCATATCCGTTAAAATCATTTATTCCCCATATCCTTTCTCTTTACAACTTTATCAAATTTTAATAACCGGTGCATCCTATTTTGTCTTCATAGATATGTATATCGTCCATTCCTTTCACTATATTGGTATTTTGCCGTAGCATCCCTTCTATTTCTATTCAGTATTTAGACTTCAATAATAAATGAATATAAATATGCCTAATCAACTCAATTTTATAGCTGTGAGACACATCAAGAAAAATTTGATGGGTAGCATTAAAAAATGTTTTAAAACGCCTTCGGGGTTACCTTACCAATATATACATATGTATATATTTAAAACTAAGAGAAAGCTCAAACATTGGGTCTTATGCATAAAAATGAGCAACATTTTTTTTCTTAAATTTTTAAGTATACATTTTAAGTAAAAACTTTAGCTCCCCCGAGGTTGATCCAAAGACAATATACAGTATATTGTCATGTTATATTTTTTGAAAGCTTCCTAGCATTTTATTGTTGTTAAAAAAATCATTAAGAAACTAGCCAGCAAAAATGCAGGTTAAAACAAAAAGCATACACAAATAAGATAATTATATTAACACGATGGGAGGAAGCATTTTTAAATTGCATGAATGACACAGACAATCCTAACATTAACAGAGTTAAAGCTAAGTACATTTGTGACTGCATTAATGTGGAAGTGACTAAGAAGTGTTTTTTAATAAAGGTGGGCTGTCACTACCATCTATCTCCATTAATATTTCATTGTAGAACAAACGGTTTCTCTACCTCCCACCACCTCCGACTATTTTCTTTACACAAGTTTGATATGGTTAGAATTTTATTGTTTCTATCTTTCCTTTTCATTTTAAGTTGATAATGTTTATTTGAATCTGCCGTCTGCTTCCCCCGCACAAGTATCAATTGACTTCGATGCTTCCGGATTCCTTTGTTGTTATGAACTATGTACTGATGTTATATCTGCTACAATGTTGTCGTGTCTAAGTTTGATTTTCATACGCATCATATATTTCATTTTTTAAGCAGGGCCACTAGTAAAGTATATTGTCATGTTTTCAGTCTATCCACCTGTTTTCACTGTTTAAATACAAAGAAAGTTTATTGATCACAATCAATCAGTTAAGTCCCCCCTTTGTGTACAAGTCGTTTTTCTATAAATAATTTTTTTAAATGTATGCCGCCAAAAATTTGTATTATAGGTAGTCGACTATATTCACAATTGTTAGATTATTTTAACCATACAGGTCTCTACATGGCTGTCAATGAAGCACCACTAGTTTATTATAGAATACATAAGTCGCAGACCAAACATGCGTGACATGCATCGGCATTTTTGGAATCCAAGCCCTTAATTTCTCGGTCCGCTATCATATTAATAAAACATTGATGAAATCCAAAAAACCGTTTATAAAATCAAAACTACAAAGAAATGGAACCGTGCATATCCGTTAAAATCATTTATTCCCCATATCCTTTCTCTTTACAACTTTATCAAATTTTAATAACCGGTGCATCCTATTTTGTCTTCATAGATATGTATATCGTCCATTCCTTTCACTATATTGGTATTTTGCCGTAGCATCCCTTCTATTTCTATTCAGTATTTAGACTTCAATAATAAATGAATATAAATATGCCTAATCAACTCAATTTTATAGCTGTGAGACACATCAAGAAAAATTTGATGGGTAGCATTAAAAAATGTTTTAAAACGCCTTCGGGGTTACCTTACCAATATATACATATGTATATATTTAAAACTAAGAGAAAGCTCAAACATTGGGTCTTATGCATAAAAATGAGCAACATTTTTTTTCTTAAATTTTTAAGTATACATTTTAAGTAAAAACTTTAGCTCCCCCGAGGTTGATCCAAAGACAATATACAGTATATTGTCATGTTATATTTTTTGAAAGCTTCCTAGCATTTTATTGTTGTTAAAAAAATCATTAAGAAACTAGCCAGCAAAAATGCAGGTTAAAACAAAAAGCATACACAAATAAGATAATTATATTAACACGATGGGAGGAAGCATTTTTAAATTGCATGAATGACACAGACAATCCTAACATTAACAGAGTTAAAGCTAAGTACATTTGTGACTGCATTAATGTGGAAGTGACTAAGAAGTGTTTTTTAATAAAGGTGGGCTGTCACTATGCAAGATTTTGGCAACTTTGTTAATAACTTCAAGGACTCCTCTCCTGGCCATGATCGGATTACTTATGTAATTATAAAAAACTTACCTGACTCTATTAAAATTAAATTATTAAACCTATATAACTGCATTTTTCTTCTGGTATCTTTCCTCAAAGTTGGAAATGTGCTATTATATCTCCGATTCCTAAGCCCAATAAACCCGCGGATACTCCGTCGAACCTTCGCCCGATTTCCCTACCCCCATGTAACAGCAAGGTACTGGAGAAGATAATTGCCTACAGTTTGATGTGGTTCGCATCTAAGTATAAGCTTTTAAGTTTCAATCAAGTTGCCTGCAAAAAGGGTCATAGCACCATTGACTCACTCTTATCTTTTGACCATCTCTCTTCGAATGCTCTATCTAGTAGAAAGCATGTCACAGAAATTTCCCTAGACTTTGAAAAAGCCTTTGATCGTATTGGAGCACATATTGATCTAAGGCAATTAAAAAAATGGAGAGTTGGCCATAAAATATACAACTTAATTAAAAATTTTCTTACAAATCGAAGATTTATGGTTAAAATTAATGGTTTTTTTTCTGACAAATATGATTTACAAAATGGGATTCCTTAACGTTCGCCTCTTTCGGTTGTTTTATTTATAATTGCTTTCGATGAAATCAGTAAAATTTTCGATAAGAAGTACAATTTAACCTACGATATTTTCGCAGACGACTTGCTGATATTTACTAAAGAAGATAATTTGGGAAATGTTAATAAAATCCTTGATGACATTTCTGTATGGTGGCTTCAATCTGGAGCGATTATTGCATATGAGAAATGAAATATTCTGCATATTTGTCGGAAAAAATGCTGTCCAAATTTACAACTATATTATAATAATGTATATATTAACAATGTTAACCAAATGAAATTATTGGGGGTTTTCTTTGACTGTAAATATACCTTTAAATTTCATTGCAATTACATTAGAAATAAGTTGGTTAAACGCCTTAAAATACTTTTCATCAAAGAAATCATTTGTACACAATTCTACACTTTGTTATATTGTTAAAGCAATTTTTTTATCTCTGATCGATTACGCGCTGCAAATTAATAGAAGCTGTGCCAAAAGTAACACAAATCTTCTTTGTGCTCGGTATAATTCTGCCCTTCGGAAAAGCTTACGTGCCTTCACCATCACTCCTGTTTACAACATTCTCGCTGAATCTGGACTTCCTTGCCTTATTGAGCGGTTGGATTACATGACGGCTAGTCTTATACACAAAACCTTATCTTGCAATAATTATGGTATTTACAAAAACATCTTTAATGCTGCAAATCGAAAATGTCCCCCAAAGAGACCCTCTGCGTTACATCGTGTGTTATGCCTGGCCAAGGAAATGAACCTCCCAGTTAAACCTGTTCGGAAAGCTTATTCTAAACATCCCCCTTGGCTTCTATCGGACTCGGCATTTGTAAATTGTTTTCAGGATTATCAGAAGAAAAATAGCCCACAACTTTATCTACAATTTTTTTGGAGTATAAACAGAAGCTAAGCTTCAAATCGTTCAAATTTATCTTCACCGATGGCTCAAAAAATAACTCTTCAATATTATTCGCGGTAGTATCGGAAGACCTAGTGGTTTTGAAAAAAGGACCATTGTATAGTCTCTGTTCCACTTTCACCAGCGAAATATTTGCCATCTATCAAGCTGCTGTTATAGCCTCCAAAACCAAAGGTAATTTTTGTATTTGTGCTGATAGCCAATCTGCCATCGATGCCTTACAAAACTTCAGAAATGAGAGCCTTACCACGTTCGAGATTTGCTCATAAAAGAAGAAAATAAAATTAAATTGATGTGGATACCTGGCCATTGTGGTATTCAAGGCAATGAATTTGCTAACTCTGTTGCAAAAAGTGTCCACAATGCACCTGTTTTGTATTTTAACGCTCTTGAGAAAGTTGACTTGAAACGTCTTATAACACAGTACCTACAAAACAAGTCCTTATTGAAGTGGAATAATTACGTATACCATTACTCGACTATTAATCCTACTAGAGTTCAACCTATCTTTCCCACTGGATCTAGGCACACAGATATTTTGAAATTCACAAGGCTTCGTTTGGGGCACACGGTCACTTGCTTAAATCTGAAGATTCGGCGTGCAGTTTCTGCAAGTCTACTAGCACATCAGTCAAACATCTTTTAGACATTTGCCTGAATTTACCTATTCAAGGCAAAGGATTTTTGGCACAGCTGTTCCATCGAAACATCTAGTTGATGCAACTTTTTTAAATATAGGTCTTATATCTAATTTTATTGCATTATGTAACTTATCTCATTTAATTTAATATGAACTATCTATGTAAATACTCGGCATATTGAACTAGCAATTGTAACCATTATAATTAATTTATTGTAACAACCAGCTGATGGCCTTGAGCCAGTGCTGTTATTTTTATTATTTTTGGTATATTAATATACTTGAAATAAATATGATTATTATTAGGGAAAAAATTTATAAATTAATTCGATATCGCTCGTCTCCCTGCTTCCAGCTGACTATTTTGCATAGCTCGAAAGATACTGCTATTTCCCAAAATCCGTGAACCGATCGTGGCCAAGTAGCATAAACGCTTGTGAACTTTCCTAATGCGTCGCAAATCGCCTGAACTTTAAGGGAATGATATCTCTTTCTACAAATGTACTCGTCGCTTTGGGAGTCGAATTTTTTTATTCTGATAAGTTCTATGTATAATAAGATCTATTGCTACAACAGCAAATGGAAACTCGAACTTTGAATTCCACTACACTTTGCAGTTTCAAAGTTTTCGCTCGTTGAAGGAAACTTAACCCATTGAAAATTTTAGCACTCTTCACTCGAATCACCACTCAAAGCGGCTGCTAGGAAGCTTCACCTCGCTTAGATTCAACTTTTGAAGCTCTCCCGTTGTAAATGTTTAGCCAGAATACGGCCAGATCTTGACCTCAATTGATCATCCTAGATATTTGGTGTCAACGGCCAGAACTTTTTATTTACAAATTTGCATTCACTATTGTCACGTTTACAAATAGTGAATTTTGATAGAATAGAGGCGTTAATCTCAGAATCGTATGCATGAAATGCAAAGAACAAAAAGAACACACAGTTGATATGAATGGATTTGTGCGAGTTCTGCTAGTCTAAGAATGTTTTAAAATTGATGTATGTAGTGGTAAAAATACAGTGAACCCCATTTAATTCTAACCATCGTAATTCCTTAATTCAGCTAACTTCTCAAAATAACCCGAAACAAAAAATTTGTGTGTTCATTGTCAATGAACTCTCAAGATCCACAAGTCGAAATATTGCAGTTGCGTTTAGGCATAGAGTAAAGATATAAGAGTCAGAGAAGAAATAAGTACTCTATCAAGACGCAGTGGTGTGTTGAAAAAGAAAATCGTAAAGCGATTCATCGATTTTTTATTGAAAATGTAGAGTAGCTCATTGACTATTTTCTAGGGCCAACAATAAAAACCAGGGGTGGCGCCTTGAGCAATACTCAAAAAACTACGTCTTTTCTTCGTTATTTAGCAGATCCCGGTTTCCACATCGGAACAGGTGAATATGTTGGTGTTCATCAGACATCAGTTTCACGTTTATGATTAATTATCGTTTTGCATAAAAATATAGTCAAAACATCTTTTTTCTGCATTATTCTCCGAATAATTCATGTTTATATTCATTTGAACCCAAGAGTAGCACGTGCTATAAAATTTGTTTACTTTGAAATGTGCATACAAAGAAACCCAGACAAAGTGTATTTTTGATTACAAAAACAAAATACTACGAGGCTTTCACAAAGCTTGGCGATCTTTCTCACATATGATAGAAACCTTGAGCTAGATTCGACTCATTTTTGTGCATGCCAAATTGAGTTTGAGATCGCACTTTTCTACTAAGCTCCCCACTTGAGAATGATCTCACTACTACTAGCTCAGAGTAAAAACTCATTTGTCTGCAAATTTACATAATTTGCATAAATAAAATGGGGAATTTGAAATAAAAGTTGAATTCAAAGTAGAGATATTTATGTATTTTTTCAAAATAATATTTTATTTTTTGAAATATTTTCAGTTTAAGGTCAACACACATAGTCTAATGATAGTCAGGTCAACATACATAGTCTAATGATATTCAGGCTTTTGGATCCCTCTGAATAATTCGTTTTCTCAAACTCTTCAAAATAGCAACTTGATTCAGTGATAATCTGAAATTTGGGGAAACTTTTTCAACATTTAGCCATTTCTTAAGAAATAGGTAGAAAATCTGGAGTATGTACCGGATTTTGAGCTATTCATATCTTATTTTCTTATTATCTTATTTTATTTTAATCCAAAAATTACAGAGGTGTGCATCCGTGCACTGTCTTAATGGATTATTATTTTTTGTGTGTAAATTTGGAAATTTTTCCTTCAAAACATCGTTCAATAATTCACAGCTAATCGTTTTCTGTTGTCAAGGTAATCGGTTGTCTTATTTCCGCCTGATGCCTCAAAACTGTGACCATAACCTTATAAAGGTAGGGTTGATCTTATTCGCACTGCATCGACTGTTCCTTGAATTCTGGTATACTGTGTTGGTTGCACTGATGCATTTGCGTTTGAGGTCAAGTGTCGCGGCGAAAACCTTTATGACATCTTAATGATTTTTGAACGACCTTCTACGCTATATCGCTCAGATCGAAACATTACGTGTTTCATGATTTCTATTGTGTTGACCTCAATTGATCATCCTAGATATTTGGTGTCAACGATGGTGGCGCGACCACAACGGAATTCGCGGAACCACTTCTGAATCATTTTAATTGATGGAGCCGAGTCCTAATAATATTTATCAAGATTCGCGTTCGCTAAAAATTATGTTTCACAAACCGGCGAATTTCACTATTTTCCATTCTTTCATGTAATACACGACGTTGGCGCCAGAACTGTTTAGAAATAGTAATGGATTTTGTGGGCAAAATTCGTACATACCAGCATAGGCAATGCAAACAGTGTGTTTCAACCCGAGGTTAAGCTATTGGAGTCTGGTTCAGATAATAAAATTTTTACTATTATCGAATTAGACATTACTAGCATCTACGGCCTTCGACTCAATATGATAAGATTTAGAAAGAAGCATTTTGAGGCGATAACGTGGGCAGGATTCGATACCCGGCTCTACAACTGTGAGACTAGCTTTCTTACCACTGCCCACTGAGGGCACGAAAAGAGCCACAAGGCGCTTATGTACAAACATATGAGACAAATTAGAATCTACCCATAGCGACAAAAAGTTCTGTATGCACCCTATTCATGAGACGGAGTAAGCAGTGACTATTAACCGAAGTTGCAGGAAGCACATCTGAAAAGAATATAGAAACCATAGGCCATATAAAAACCATAAAAAATAATATAGAAACCATAAACCATAAACCATAAACCGTAATAAGTACCTTAAAGAACGAGTATTCAGAAGTCTTAGTCGTTTTGCCACAGACATCCTCAATGTATCCAAAACAGGTCAGCCATGGCCGCCACATGCGATTTCACTTTGTTGAACTGACTACGACACGCTTTCGTTCCTTAGTACTGTTTTATGGAAGATGTATCCAGATCAAATTCAGCATCGCATATAAGCATGGTGACTAACCTCCAAGAGGTCGAAGTTGTTTCTCTCCAAAAGGCCATTATTCTCTCCTGCATTCATCTGTCTATCTACATATGCGATTGTTTGTCAGTTCCATGTCTCTACAGAGTGCACAGGAAGCGCATATTTTCATTTTCGTATTTGTGCGTACGTGTGTTTGTGGTCTTACTGTCGCATTGTTCTATTTTTGAAGAAAATTAAAATTTTTGTTTGGGTTTATTCCCCAACCAATCATACTCTGCGCTGCAGGCACTAATCATATGGAAATATGTATTCTTGTCTAGGGAGCAACTGCATATAAAATATAGTTACGCATATGGTCTTGAGTGTTAACTATATGAGGAAAATTTTTTAATTAAAGTATATTCAAGCGAATATGAGTGAATGTGGGTGAAATTACAGAAGCCATTGAGAACATTTTTAACAATTATCCATCCAACATTTAAATTTGTTGGAACCGTATAAAGGGGCACAAAATGAAAAAAAAATAGAAATGAATACTCACACAAAAAAACAAAAGCAACAAAAACAACTTGCAAAGCGTTGACAAATCCCAAAAAAAATAATTTGCATGTCCGCAGCACTGTTTTGTGTTTGTGTTTATTTTTATTTTAAGTTTTTTGGTCGATTTTTCAGGTTTTTTGGTTCTTTTGTTCCGTCATTCCTTTTTTGTACGAATTTTAATTCTTGCATTTTTCAACAACCGCATCCAAACATGGTGCCTCTTTGTGCCCCACCACACGATTCAGTACCTCACAACTATTTCAGGACTACAACAACAAGAACAACGGTCGCAGCGGCTACAGCAGTAAGTCCATTTATAGCCAATGCGAGCCCTTATGGAAATTTCCCAAGTCTATGGACGTAGCGGAGCCGGTTGGAAGAGCTGAAATGAAAATGGACAGAAACAGAAAAAATGTGGAATGAAGTGAAGTGGTAAAGAAAAATCAAGTCAAGTGAAGCGAAAGGACAACACTGGCTTTTAGCAACGTACACATGCAATTGGTAAGTGAATTGAGTTGGGTGGCCAGAAGCCGACGCTGGAACTGGTGGTGGAGCTGGCGGTGGAGCTGGTGGTAGAGCTGGTGGTGGTTAGTGTTGGTTGGCTGGCTGCTGACTTGAACTAGGCGACTCGCTGGGTGAGCGCGTTGAAAGTGATGAACAGTTGCTGCAGCATTGCAGCTGTTGACTGTGTAGCAGCCTGTGAGGAAGAGCGCGAGTGGGTGCGTATGGAGAGTGTAAAGAAAGCAGGCAAAAGTTTCGTTCCGGTCGCACTGGATGACAATAAATTTCCATTTAATCGGATTCATTTGAAATTCTTATTTTTACGCGGTTTTTACTACGTTTTTCGGGTTAGCTGATTTTTTGTTTTTGCTTTTGGATTTTATTTTGGCTTTTGCTTTGACTGTTAGATGTTCGTTGTTCGCTCTTTTCATCTCAGTCCTTACGTGGTTTTAACGCTTTTCGATCATTTAAGCTGCCATTTGGCAATTTCGTAACTGCGACTGAACCTTTTCATCTATCGCAACATTTGTGGCATACTCTGCAGATTAAAATTTGATCATTTTTGCCTCAATACGAGATTGAAAAAATTTTGAAATTTGACCACCTCCCTCACCGAGCTAGAAAGTGCTCTTTGCTGTGTAAATTGTCAGCCCCCTCTGCCCACTTCATGTTGGTGCATTTCTAGCGGGAATACTTTTTTTTTGCTTTCTAAATTTTAGTTGTAGCTGAAGTTGATCAATATATTTTTGTTTGCATAATATTTAACAGGTAGTAACGCTAGAATAAAATAGAGAGTCGAACAGAGTCGAATTTGTTACGACAAAATGTTTGTTTTTGTTTTTGAAGCGCCGCTGGTGACAAGGAAGTGTGGTCATATTTCCAATTGTAACGACTGTCGCGAAAATGACTAGATTTACTTTAAAAAATGGGTAACTGAGAAGGACTTATCAGAAAGTGATCACTTCCCAATTATTATATCCCTATTTCCACAAATCAGACAAAATAACATTCAAACCAACAAACCTTAATTCAAACTCAGACTAGCCAACTGCCCACTTTTTCCAGTAACATCAATTCAACTCAATACACAATACCCACCTTCCTCAAACATTAACAAAGAAACTGCAATAATAAAAAAAATCGTTTTACAATCAGCACATGCATCAATCCCACAAGCATCACTAAACTCAAACAACCGCACTGTTCCATGCTGGATCCATACTCTCGAGAAACAGAAAAAATAGATACTGGAACGCATTCAATAGAAATGCCATTCAAGCAAATCTACTTAAATACACAAAAGCAAGTGCCACACTCAAAAGAGAAACCAAAACCGCTAAAAAAGAATCAGTGAACGATTTTACTTCATAAATAAACTGTTCAACACCAGTTCCTACAATTTGAAACAACATCAGACGATTCTGTGGTTACAATACCACTCATGGCATCCATTGTGTAAACTCACTCCAGACCCCATCCACACCCATAACAAACCAACGAACAACAGCGAATGAATTCTGTAATTTCTGGTCCATTTTCTCTACAAATTTCCAAAACAGTAAAAGAACTACACTTTCGAAAAGGCTTATTACAAAATTGGTGACCATAATAGACCATTCTTGGAAACTTGGACAAACATAATCAAATATGTTATAAATTTCATGACCAGAAGGAAAATTATCACTAGAGTAGGCAAATATCTATCAGATATCCGCCCATTACAAAATGGAATCCCGCAAGGTTCCCCAATTTCAGTCATTCTATTTCTTATACACAAAATGCAAACACCTCCACATCTGCTGTAAACACAATTTTACCACCGTGATCCACAACAGTTACATACAGATTGAGGAAGTTGAGAACATACGTATTCTTGGAGTAATTTTTAACAAGCGTTATAAATGGAATACCCATATACTCGTAGAAAATTTGAATTCAACATTAACAACAAAACTAAACGTAATAAAATGCTTATCTAGTAATAAATTAAACTGCAATACCCACTGTACTATTAACACGGTGAAAGCACTTATCGTCTCAAAAATTAGTTATGGAATATACCTTTAAGGATTTTCTCCCAAATCAACATTAAACAAAATTAAAACTCCATTTAATGCAGCCGTTAGAGTAGCCCTTGGCGCCTTCAAATCAGCACCAATTAACCACTTACTCTTCGAATCCAATCTGCGAACAATCGACGATCAAAGAGATTACACAACCACAAAACTCATTAAAACACTTTTGAGATCTCATAATAGCCCTAGTCATAATAGTCCTAGGCATAGTCAAAAATCAGCAAGGTGTACTGAATTCCCAAAAACTCATACCAACAATCATACAATTTTCCAAACAACTCGACTTACCAACTTGCCCTCTAAGTCTCATAAACAATATATGTATCTCCACTATGGACAATCTCTTCTATTGACACCTCTCTACGCCGTTTTACAAAAACCGACGTCAACCCTAAAATATTGCAATCAATAATAAAAGAAAGCCTTGTGAACTACTCCTCCATTTACACCGACGGCTCAAAGTGGAGAACAAAATTAGTTTCAGTGTAACCTCCCTCAACCAAATCATTAAGATCTCAAATCTACCAAGTTACAGTTCCATATTTACTGCTGTAATCATAGCTACCCATAAAGTGCTAAAATACGCAACTAGAGAAAACTCGAAATTTGCCATTTGCACAGACCCACTGTCTGCCTTCGATGGTATAACTAATATAGAGAACAACGAATATTATCCACTATTAATTATAAATACCCTAATAAACCACTACCCAGCAATCACACTAATTTCGATTCCTGGACAGATGTCTATAGAGGGTAACGAATTCGCTGATAAATTAGCAAAGGACGCTAACAAAGCTCCACTACTTGCAACAAACAATTACAATACAAACGACATAACATATTACATTAAAAACATACAAAACTAAATCCATGCTTTTATGGCAATCCACAACTAACTGGCATAAACAGATAAACAACGACAAAAAATCAGACAAATATATCCAAAGCACACACAGTCCTAACCTGACTAGACTAGACATTATAAATTTCAAACGCCTATGACTCGGGTATACCAAAAGAGCACACGAACACCTGATGAACAACAACACTCATCCCTCCTGTCTCTTCTGCAGCCTACTCATTCCCATTAACATACAGCACTTGATCGCAAGTTGAGACTTTCAAAAGTGTAGAACACAATTTTTCCAGAATACTAACTCCTTAAATCTAATCTCTTCCCCTAATCTGAACAATATAGAAACAATGATACAATATCTAAAAACCACTAATTTATACTATCATATTTAACAGAAATTAACAGCACAAAATTTAAAGTTTAAAAGACATTCAAACATTGAAAACAATATTACTTATTAGACACATCTACTGTTAGCACTTAAGAATCCTCTAGCATATAAACGGAACTAATTAAAACAAAAACTAACACCCCGAGGGTCGCAGGTTCAAATCCTGCCACGGGCTTGGTCCCCAAAAATGCTTTTTTTTATAAAAAATCCTTTTCTCTTTGAGTCGAAAGCCTCTGTAGCTAGTACTCATTCCCCCAAAACTTTACACTCATAATTAATTATGGTGTAAGATATAATAATAATAATAATAATAATAAAACAAAAAAAAATATGTAAAAACCATATCATACTGCACACTAAACATTAAAATGTAGCCTAGATATAAGATAAGCTTAAGGCCCAAGCTGCCAAAGCTTAACATTTTTAATATTAAGTTAATTTTTACTAATAATAATAATAATAATAGATTTAAAAAATCAACTTATCTTAGACACTTCGTTGTTGTGTTGAGTTGAGCTATCAGAACAATACTAGCTTTGTTGAGAGATGTACAAGGGCTTGAAATAAAAAGAGTACGTGAAATAATAGGAAAAGCAGAACAACGACCGTAAAAGATTTGGCAATGGAGTAAGTATGGGAAATTAATGCGAAATAAATTGCCGGAACCATAACGGTACATACATAATTCGGCAGTTTCCCTCTTGATCGCAACTTAAAAAAAAAAAAACAAAATAACTGCTACAGAACATCGATGTCCACGCCGAACAAAATTAAGCTCCAGTAGCTCCGAGCAAATAGAAGGTTTCCTCACATACTTTACACAGATTGAGCGTACCTCACCCTTTACCCTGAAGCTCCGACTTCACTTCACCCACATATCAATTGCCACAAGCAAATTTATTCTTGTTTTTTGAGCATGCGAAAACCGAAAAAACAAAATGCACTTTATGTACAGTAGGACCTCGTTAATGTGTCTACAATAGGAAAGCATGTTAGCGATAGTCACAAAAATATGTATAATATATTATATGTTTAATAAAAAAATATATAATATATTATTAATATAAAGTAAAATTTATTTGAACTTACTGTAACGATAGCATTCACATAGTTTGTTGACTTTTGCCTTTCTCTAGCAGTATTATATTATTAATATTAGCTCGTTCAAATTTGTACATTTTATAGGCAACTCTATGCAAATATTTTTAATTGGCATTATCGAGTGTTTACGTTGACTTGAATGCGTGTGTGCTTATGTGCAAAAAGAATATAATTCTTGCTTATGCGGTATGGTTTTGTTTTTATTGTCCTCTCTTTGTTACTCGTTTCGAGCTTGCTAGTGAGCTTTAAAGAATTTTGTTGTGATAAATTTTTGTAAATTTTTTGAACTCTAAAAGTAATGTCGTCTGGTAAGATTTTGAAATTATATTTGTTTTGTTAGTATTTTATAGAAATTATATATTAAATCAAAAAATCCGGAAAAGATGCTGTACCACCAGCTGGGAGTACGAATTCTTTTTTGTGGAGGAATAGAAATCGTGGTCTGCACAATGTCTTAAGCAAACAATAAACGACAGGAGATGTAGCAATAGGATAAGGCATTACAACATAATGCATATGGGGAATTATAAAGATATATTAGGACCTCCAAGGCGTGAACTTATCGAGCGGTACGAATGTCATTTCAGCTCATTAATGACTTGAAAAACCTAAGCGCAATATGCACAGATGGTGCTGCGAATATGCGGGGTAAAGAAAATGGATTACTCGGACATTTTAAGAGCCTGAACTTAGATGTTTCATTCTATCTCTGCCTAATTCACCAGGAATCATTATGTGCAAAAACTATTGGGGTAGAGGAAACAATGAGCGATGTTATTAAAATCGTCAATAAAATCAGAGCGGGACACAATGCACTCTCACATCGCCAATTTCAGTCGCTTTTGGCGGATTTGATGCAGAATACGGTGATTTAACATTGTTTTCTGAAGTTCGCTGGCTAAGTAATGTAAATGTACACATTGACCTTTAAGGCCGGCTTTATTCCATTTTGCTACTACTCTTGTGTTTTTTGTTCGCAATTTATTTTTAAACATTTTTTGATGCTCATGAATATGTAAATGCGTAAATCATCACATCAAAGTAATTTCCTTTTTTATTGGATGCGATATTTGCAAATTTAATTGTCAAATGATGAAATATGAGATAAATAGACATAATTCTGGTCGTCAGGTCGTCAGACACTCATGGGGAACAGCATGTATTACCGGTAGGTGAGTTTAGTTAAGTAAGGTAAGTTAGCCCTTCCAAGTGGTGACTACTGGTAACACCGTAATCCGAGGTGTGAATGGACAAAGAAAAAAGGACAAAGAAACGGACAAGGACAAACTAGGAAAGGACGGATGGAAGGAGTTGGAGACTTTCTCGGAGGAAAAGAATGCTGCTAAACTCGAGAATACTGCTTTGGCAAAGGGCCAGCAGAAGCTCGCTAGACCCAAAGAACCGTGTAGGCATAAACAGTACCGGAGGACCGTAGATATCCTTGGCAGGATCAGCAAAAACGCACTGGTGTACCAAGCGACACTTCCTAAAATCGAGGCTGTTAAACGAAAGAAGGCAGGGCAGGATAATTTGAGAGATCACCCAAAAAAGCCCCAGGTTGCCGGGGCAACAGAGGCAGAGGCTACGAACAAGAGGGTCTACAGCGGTCCGGGACCACCTACAGATAGCGATAGTGAACGCCGACAATAACCGCGGCAAAGAAGCCCTGGAGAGTTGGGGAGGGATGGAGGCCCAGGTTGTCACCATGTTATGGACACCCTGAAGGCAGAACCGAAGGAGCCTCGACCCGGTTTCGACTCTGCCTAAATTGTCAGGTGATACGGGGTGATCAAATGCGATGAAATTTCTGGAAGGCTGTATCTCGAAAATTGGGAAAGCAGATGGGACCGTGAGGATCAAGCCCATCGTAGCCAACGAAATCCCGAAGATGCCAAGAGGACGCATTTGGTTGCCCAATATGACTTTGGACAAAGAAAAGTTTGGCCCCTACCTGCAGGCCCATAATCCCGACATTCCTATGACTGACAGGCAGGTTATCAAGGTGGAGGCTCCGCAAAAAATTAGCATTTCCTTCTTCCTGGTTATAAACGAGGAAAGTTTGCCAGCCTTGGAGAAAGCAGAAAATAAACTTCGTTTCGGCGCAAAGCACGTGAAGTGAAAAATTTTCCGCTCCTCCAACCCGGAAGAGAAGGAGGAATAGGTCGATGATCTTACCTCATCACAGCACTAGTGACACCAAGGTGGTTGAGCTAGAAGCGGTAGACGGGGCGACGCTGAGAATGGTCTCGGCATATATGGAGCATGATAGATCCGCCCCCTTGAGTTAGGAACGTAGCGGCCGACGACAGCGCTACAGTACTGATAGGGTGTGATGCCGATGCTAGGGACAACCCTATGGGGAAGCACTGGAAACAATGAGCGTGGTGAGTACTTCCATGAATTCCACATCAATACTAACCTGATTGTGTGTAATAGTGGTAATACACCCACTTGTTCCTTCCCTAGCAAATATGGCTTTGTGGGGTGGCAGGAAGCGTTTGAAAATAACCTAATAAAGGTGGAAAAATGGAGAGTACCCAAAGAGAGGTAGACTCGTGGATATTATTTAAAATAAATATTCCGGTTGAGACACCTTATCCAGATCGTAATCCAAAACGGACCAACTGGGAGCTGTTTTCCAGTATAGTCCGTAAGAGAATGAAGTGGATACAAATTTCGGGCGGTTAGAGGGGCGATGGGAGCAGCTTTCAAAACCAATTGGCCGATTATATATTTTAAAAAATCAAGAGTGGAGGGAGTTCTGCTCCTATATCGAAACTACCAAGGAGTCAACAAGACTAGATAAGATTTTCCCCAGGGACCAGACAAATCCCTCCTTTATTAAGAAATCGGACAGCTTCTGGACAACGTGTTCAAAGGAAACACTGCAACTACTCTTAGACATGCACTTTCCGAGGTGCACGGATGACGGGTCTAACCCTGAGCACACCGGAATATTGAGATCAGGGGCCGATACCAGGAGAAGTTGGCATGGGCCTTTCAAAGTTTCGTCCCCTGCAAATCACCTGGACCGGGTGGGATCATTCCAATGATGCTGAAGGTCAGACAAGATTGGATAATACCTTGGCTGGAGGTCATTTTTAAGGCCTGCCTTGCACTCAACTACGTTCCTTCCAGCTGAAGACGAGCAAAGGTCGTATTTGTTCCAAAAGCTGGAAAATGAGGTCACGAATCGGTTGGTTCAATGAGCCAGACTTCGTTCGTTCTCAAGACCCACGAAAGAGTGCTTGACCTACATATAA
The DNA here is from genome assembly GCA_920105625.2 of Clusia tigrina. NCBI lineage: Eukaryota > Metazoa > Arthropoda > Insecta > Diptera > Clusiidae > Clusia > Clusia tigrina. The sequence continues at coordinate 170,105,115 of OV050032.1, forward strand.
GGATAGAGGTAGAGCATAAGCTTTCTTTTGCCCAACTAGCTTACCTGATAGGGAAATCGACATATACCGTCCTTCATTAGGTAGTGAGGACGGTGGAAATAAACAATATACACTAGCAGTTTTTGTGACATTGCTTTTACAATATCCAAACAGAAGCGGTACAAACATCGCTGGAAAACCTTGGTTTGGAGGGGCATGCCCGTGGATGGATTAATGCAATGCCCAAAACAAGGACGGTGACCGCGGAGCTTTGTAGTAGCCGTCCAACTAAATATGTGAAAAGAGGTGTACCCCACAGGGAGGGGTACTATCACCGCTATTGTGGATATGTGCCCTGGATGGCGTTCTCAAAGAACTAAACGAGGGAGGTAGTAAGGTAGTGCGGAAGAAGTGGTAATAATGGCACTAGGGGTGTGGCCTGATGTGATTAGCGGAATCCTCCAGAGGTCGCTAAACAGATTAATTGCATGGTGCACGGGACATGGAGTAGGCATTGATCCCAGCAAAACTGAGCTGATGCTATTTACCACGCGAACCAACATACCGACTTTTAAGTTACCTCATTTAAATAAAACTACACTGTCTCTATCTTCGAGCGCCAGGTACCTGGGTGTAATCCTGGACTCGAAACTGAACTGGAAATTAAACATGGAGCAATGGATACACAAAGCAGGGTTTGTACTTTACTCATGCAAAAGGCTGATTGGTAGGCAGTGGGATCTTCGACCAGAGTTAATGCTATGGATGTAGAAAATGGTTGTTCGTTAAATTTTGACATACGGAGCCTTGGTCTGATGGAAAGCCCTCGAAAGGAAATACAACATCATCAAACTAAGCAGAATACAAAAAACACCGTGCGCTGTAACAACAAGAGCAGGCCCTAAATGTATTAGAACATCAGCTCCCAATGGCCCTAAATGTATTAGAACATCAGCTCCCAATTGATTTATTCATCAAGAATACCGCAACCCTAAGCGCTCTTAGGCTAAGAGAATTATTATTATTATTATTAACAGGCTAAAAGAACACCGCGACCTAAAATATCTATTGTGCAGCCTCGTACCCAACTAAAACAGTCCTAGACTGTTTAGAAATCTCGTAACTGCTGTGGGCTTAGTTTTAACTAGGTGATTTGGAGATATGAACCCACTGCCTAGGTAATTATGTCTGCGTCTTGCCACCGCTGGACAAGTGCATAGAATATGTTCTGCCGTTTCCTGCTCCTCTTGACAGAGTCGACAGCAATCGTCTTCTACCTAAGAGAATTAGACTGCTGGAAAGATAGACCGTATGGCCACGGAAGTATACTACTACGTACTCTAGCAGTATACGAGGCAGAAACAGACTACAAAGTATCTTCTATGGTTTTTGGAAAAAATTACAGTATTCGCACCCCCTCACGCAATTCAAGTCCACAGAGCTAATTAACATTAATTAAATTCTCGCGTTCATAAATCTCTCCTACTGCAATACAAGCCAAAAGAGCGATATCAAAACGGCGCACCTGCGCTAATTGGATGATGAACAATCGCCGCTGAAACCAACCAACCAGACATAATTTTTGCCACATGATCGTGTTCGTCCTGGCGCTATTTGTAAGGTTTATTACTGAAACATTTTAGTTTCCAGCGCGTCTTATCAGAGATTTTCCATCTGCATGATGTACAATTTATCAAGTGTTTTGACAAAGTAAAACATTCGTCAAATAGGTGTTTCCATACCATAATATGGCACTTCTTTATTGTTTTGGTTAAGCTTTTAAATTCATTTCCTATAATGAATGTAATTTCTAATGAACAGTACCCTAAAAATAAACAAATCATATTAAAATTAAAAAACAAAAACCATATCAAAAAGAAACAAATAAAAAAAAAATTGGCTGTCAAGAAAGTGTTTTTACAAATGATAATTTACTTATTTATAAAAATGAGGGAAAGAAAAGATAATTAGTACTAAAAAGTAATTTTGTACTTGTATGGCCCCCACTCGCATCTACCACGGCTTGTAGTATTCTTCTCATGGGATAGATCAACTTCTGTTCTTCTTCTCTTGGTATTTTATTCCATTCCTCCAGAATTGGATTTTTCAGCTCTGCGCGAACTTTCGGTTGCGTCTGGGCCACATTTTTTTATTCAATTGTACTCCCAAATGTTCCATGGGGTTCAAGTCTGGTGGGCAAATATAAAAGGTCATGTACTTAGCATATACGCTCTATGTTTTGGGTCATTATCTTAGGACAGTATGAATTGCGGCTTGTTATCCACATTTGAAAATCTCCAAATATTCTTTTTTTATTATTATCCCTTCCAGCATAATTAATTTTGTCTGCAAGGGATGGGGGAATGAATACTAGTAACTAAGGCCTTCGACTTGAAAAGAAAAATATTTAGAAATAAGCATTTTTGAGACCATGCCTGGGTCAAGATTCGAGTGTGAGTCTAGCATGCTTACCACTGCATGCTTACGGAGATCGGCTCTCCAAATATTGTTTTCCATCCATTGTGTTATCTATGAAAGCTAGCTCACTTACTACATAACTGTAGGTATACTCACCCCCAATACCATGACAGAAGCTTTGCCGAATTTAACAGTTGAAATTATATTACGCTTCTCCAACCATATTAACAGTTGTCTCCAGACTCAATCATTATAGTAAAGCATGATTTTGGCCTCATGGCAAAATATAACGTCATCCCAGTCATTCGGTTTGCTAACGTACATCCTAGCAAAAGACAATCGATTTTCAATGCGCTGTGTTTTCAAACATATTTTTACGTGTACTTATTCTTCATCAGAACCTGGTTTACCGTTTCGTAAATATCAGATTATTTTATTGTTTTTCAAAATATTTCCCTTGATGATCAATACACTTTTGCATTCGTTCAAACCATTTGTCATAGCAGTTTTTCCATTCCTCTTGAGACACCTCCAAAACATGGTTTTTGAACTCTTTAACTTCTTCTTCGGCGCTCGTAAATCGTTGACCACGCAATTTGATATTCGGGAACAAGAAGAAGTCTTTGGGTGCCAAATCAGGACTGTACGGAGGATGAATTATCAATTCGATGTTTTGACTCCTCAAAAATTCCCCTGTTTGACGAGATGAGTGAGAGCTCGCATTGTCTTAATGGAGAATGATTCGTCTTTGGCGGTTGGTTTTACAAATTTCTCCGAAGATTTCCGGCAAACAAATGGTCGTGCACCACTCAGAATTGACCGTCCTACGTTGCTCAAGCGGAACAGTGGCCACATGACCCATTCGGCCGAAGAAACAGCCGACCATTTTCTTCGCTGTGCTTCTTCCACGAACAACTTGTGTTGGATTTAGGTCCTCTTGGAATACCCACACGGTCGATTCTTGTTTTGTTTCCGGCTCATACGCATATATCCATGATTCGTCACCTGTAACGATTCTATACAAGTCTTTTGAAGCACCGCGGTCGAACTTTTTAATAATTTCCTTGCACCAATTGACACAAGCCTTTTCTTGAGCGATTGTCAAATTATGTGGGATTCTTTACAGCCAAATGTTCATGCAATATTGAATTTATGGAAGTGGAAGTAATGCCCAAGGTGTCCTCTATCTCACGATATGTCACATGACGATCTTGAATTATCAGTTCACGCACTGCATCGATGTTTTGTAGCACAACAGCCGATTTTGGACGACCTTCACGGAGTTCGTCGGTGACCGAACTACGACCACTATTGAATTTACTATACCAGCGATATACTGTGGTTTTTGATGGTGCTTTATCACTACATAAAGTACTGATTTCATCGACACTTTCTTGTTGAGATAATCCACGTCGAAAGTTATGCAAAATAATCCAACGAAACCCTTCCCTTGAAATTTCCATTTTTTAGCCAAATTGATTTTCTTACCTCACTGTAAACAAAACAAATAGCACTTGTACATCAACACTTTGTGAGTACGTTTATGCTAAAAAATGTCAAAGTTTATTATTGTGTTGCCAGATATATATATATATATATATATTTATATATATATATATATATATATATATATATATATATATATATATATATATATACATATATATATATACATATATATATATATATATATATATATATATATATATATATATATATATATATATATATATATATATATATATATATATATATATATATATATATATATATATATATATATATATATATATATATATATATATATATATATATATATATATATATATATATATATATATATATATATATATATATATATATATATATATATATATATATATATATATATATATATATATATATATATATATATATATATATATATATATATATATATATATATATATATATATATAACTGTATATATATATATATATATATATATATACAGTTTGTCAAGTAATTGTTTGCAAAATAAAAAATGCAACGAAATTTTCACTTTAATATTGATTTGAAGCAAGAAATGCATATATTTAATTTAAAAAAATATTATAATTTAATATTTGCCAATCTTCCTCAACAGAAAACAGAAAAAAATTATTAAATAATTACAAATAGAACCGTTTCTGAGGCAAAAGAAAAAACAATAGCCATTTCATGGTGTCAAATAATTCTTTGCAAAATTCATGGAACATACAAATCATCTAATAAATTAACAGTAAATCTTTTAATACTTAGTGTGACTACCATTAGCATCAATAACGGCTTACAACCTTTTTGGAATAGACGCAATAAGTTTTTGTATATCGTGTTATTCGGGCACCTTTTCCCATTCCTCCCTCATAACTCTTATTAGAAGCGTTTTTATTAGTTGGAACCCGTTTTGCAACTGTTTTTTTAAGGTGTACCCATAAATTTTCGATGGAGTTCATATCAGGGTTTTGTGCTGGTGTGTCTATGACTGTATGTATGCAATTATATCTCATCCAGGTCCTGCACAAGAGCGATTTGTACTTAGGGTCATTGTCCTGATACACATTCAATTTTAACTTTTCGGAATTTTGTGGGCCATTGAAGCCAGAATTCTGAACACTTTTTTTCAATTCATATCAACACGTTGTGAGTACGTTTATGCTAAAAAATGTCAAACTTTATTATGGTGTTGACAGATTTTCGCTATGACATCAGTGTTGCTAGTTCCCGAAATATAAATAGTACCCCTCGTATTTGTAATTGATATGCTTAAAATGTGCAGAAATCATAATGAAATGTCGACGCGATGACGGTACATACTAGAGACTTGCATGAAGGTAATTGCTTTTTCTCTAACCCGCTGTACTCCACGAACGACTACTACTTAAGAGTACGACTCTTCGTAGCTTTTCTAAAAAAACAGACAACTAGAAGTTAGAATACAAAACCCGCATTACTCCTTTTCAGAGAAAGAATACATTTCTCTATTATAATTTCATATGTTTTGCTTCCCAACGTCATTTACAATGAATACTATGAGTACACCAAGTAAAAAAGTTCTCAATTAAATACATACATGAGCGTGTTTCAGGTTTTTGATTGCAAATTAATCTATTAAAAATTAATTAGCTACTCTGTCACATTCAACATATTATGTTAAGGAAACGAAAACTTAGTCATTTTGATAATATTAGTTTTTAGTTATATATGCACTGAACAATATTTTTTGAAGCCACCATCATTTATTGAGTAAATACCAGAAAAAAAAATTGTTTAAATCCATCTACGATTCGTTTTAAGTGACCATGATTCCTTTAATTCATTCCAACTTTTTTCCAATGGTTATTTTTTCCTGTCCTAGTGAAATTTTATAATCAATTATGAATACCGCCTCGTTGAGGTCGATCCTCTCCAGCTGACTCTTACTTTAAATATGGTTGGCTTAAGGTGTGCCAGCGCAGGTAACAATGCCATCTGAAAGCGAATAAAATGATTGCTTTTTAAAGATCGGTACAATCTACTGCCTACGGAAGTAAATCTACCGAGTTGAGAGAAATGTGCCTTTTGAATGAGCACCGCTGCTGCGTTCTGATATTTTAGAGGCTCACAATTTCCAGCCTTAACTGCGACTGGCTATTCTCATCCACTGCTAAAAGAACAGTGCGTCATAATTGATTCTAGCAATTACGTTTGCCATGTGTTCCAAGGAGCAAGTGAATAACTTTTGACCCAACAGTTTTCTTTTACGAAATCAATAGATTTTTTCGTAATTTTTTTCCCCCATTTTCTCTCCACTTATTGTTTTTCTTTAGCACTTGTATTTTTACTTTATCCGCCATATCCAACGCTCATTCATTGTCTTGGTGTAAATAAAAATTCCTTGGCAAAACGAAGTCTTTGAAAACAATTGTGCACAAATTGATTGATTATGTTCGATAGACGATAACTTAAACGTTCTGGTGACATTTCGCTGCAGTAGCAGCGTCCTGCGTCAATGCGTCCGACCCTCTGTTCACCATTGGGTGGCATGAACCGAGCAGATACAGATTAAATGCTTGGCAATGAAAGCATTTAACTGCGTTTAAAATGTCCCCGGACACATAACAGCACAGAAATGAAACTGTCTTGTGGGGATTATTTAGTCACTCCCATCCTCCAGCTTTCTCGGCGGTTAGTGGATAAGTTATGGCAGGAGAATTAAATTGCTCTTTGCTCTTTAAATAAGAGATGATAAAAGTAAAGAAAAAGCCGACGACATAAAACAACGGAAAGATTAAAATATCTGTGCATTGCCTTCGGTAGCATTTAAACAAAGAAGAAGCAAATATGAAATAAATCAGTTTCAAGAAAATGGTGTCGAACAGTTCCAGAGTACTTAAAAACAAATATCAAGTGGATCGCACGTACATATAATAACTGGTGAGATTCGAAGGCAGAAAAAAATCGTTGTTTGTTTTGAAATTGCAGTATTGAAGACAGAAAAACTCTAATTAATATTGTATGAACTATTCGCTTCTCGGAATTTCCCACTGTGACGTCCCTCCTCAAGGTTACTTAATTTTAAACATTAAATCGTCCTCGATTCTGGGGAACGATGAATGGTTTTTGTAAAATTTCACACCTAAATCGATATTGCGATTGTTAACGAGCCAGTATATAAATAGAAATTAAAAATTGAGTCCTTTTTTTAACAATCACCGAATTTTTTACATTTTCTGGTATTTGAAATCTAAAAAGAATTATTAATCACAAATCTGATTGAAGGACATACATTCACGGAATGTTCTTTCTCTTGACTAACTCCATAACTCATCAAAGCGTGTATTTACCACTATTACTTCCACGAACACTACACCAATAATAACATTACTTGATGAGAAAATCAATAAGTGCAAACAATGTTCACCAAGTTTTGAGCAGAACTGATAGTGTACGCGGGAGAAATTCCCGTGTATACTATGTGGTTATGCCCTCAAATAAGCACCTTCGACTCTGCACAGCACTTCTTTTTGCTGAAGACTTCAATTGGTGTCGAATTTCTTTAAAATTAAGCGCTTGGTTCAATTCTTTTTCTAACATCCACCTAGATTTTTTTTCTTATTAATGTTAGAATGAAAGTATTAAGGACTGCCATTTAGTATTCTAAGCAAGGCTATGTTTTGCTGAACCAATTTTGATATACAATATCTGTCGTAATTAATATTTGATGAATTATTATATTCTTAATACCAATTTAGTGGCAACTCTTTCGAAAATTTCACTGAATACTATAAAGTGGAGCTGATATATAGAAAAGAATGCTTCTGATGGATTCTGTAGATTAAGTTCGGATTCACTGTAGTTTCTTTAATTTAATGAAAACCTCAGAATCTAATGTTAACTCGTCCAGTTTTGCCATTATGTATTTACACTTATCGCAACTGTTTCTTTGGAAACTAGTCCTAATACCATACCCAACATAATAATGAGCTGCGGCTATTTCAGGTGCGAACTCTGTCTCATTTGGAATGTTTGGCAGAGAGGATGACTGCTCCTCATCAAGAATAGATGCATGTTCTTCAATTGTAGGACACGAATTTTCATCAAAATCTAATTGCAAATCCAAATTAAGATCTTCATCATTTTCACAATTTTTGTTTTTGATAAAATTTTAGTTCTTAACTACATTGACATTAATTTGCTCGTTAAATTTTGTACCTCTCTAGCATACGGGTTCGTATTGTTACCTAGCTTCGATCGAAATGCTGCGAACAAATTCTCTAAACTGTCTTGATTTTAAACAACGTAAGCACAAACATTTTATTTCCTCGCTTTCATTAAACAGATCTTTGGCCAGATCGGACTTGGCAGTTAAAGTAAGCTTCAAACCTTCTATGCAAGATGTACGGAAATTCGAAAGAACTGATCTAATTCAGAAATAATTCAATTTCCTCAAACTTCTTACCATTTCTCGTCAAAGGGTGCTTCTTTCTTTTATTCGAGAAACTTTTTGAATCACAAATGTCGAAACCGTTATTAAATGCTTTAATAAACTGCACTGTCGCTTCTACATTAACTGCTAAATATACTCTCATTTTATCAAACAATTTGAGATAAATAGCTCTAGTAGTGAGTTTCGGTGCTAAAGGTGTGGTCTTCGATTTTCTGTCGATTTAAAAAAATTCCCGTATAAAACTCCAACTAGCAATACCATCAGCTGTACGAATGTCACTTGATAAGACAGCATTTCTAAGCCTTTTAAACATGTGGCAATAATCGAAAAAAAATAAATTTTGTTGGAATTAAAGACAAAATAATTATCAAAAGAGTTTTTTAAGTCTATTAAAGCAATTAATATTGTTTGTATCCTGGTCCGACACCATCCCTTTAATGTGCACACCACATTCTGTAAGGATCTGTAGGTTTTGTGTCACGATTTTTTGTAGTTCCTCACCTAAGATAATAAGAAATTATAAATTAATTAATATAATATATGAATGTTCCTAGCAGTCATCGAGTTCTTTGAAGAGTAGAAACTGAAGACATATTACCATGTATCGAAAATACCTTTTATCATAAAGAAAAGGAATTTCGACGCCACATCCTTGCCTCTGTCCTCTTTTCCATAATCGGTGAAACCATATATTTAGTTCGTAGCTGCGTTGTACTCCAGCTCTCTTCTACCACCAAACTCGTCCATCAGTAATACACAACACTTTTGCGTTTTAGACATCGCTGACACAGCCCTTTTTAAAATTCATAACTTCATTTATGCTTGCTGTTAGTTTAGTGATTGGGCTCCATCTGTACAATATTGACTGACATGGTAGATTAAATTTAAGGCCATCTCTCATAAAATTGTATGCCTTGATCGATTGGTGATTTACTGATGAGAGCAATTGTTTTTGGTACTCAGTATATTTTTTCGGATATGAACTAACAATTAGTTCTGCAAATTCTTCATCCTTTTTTTTAGTAGCATCACCTATTTCGATGTGTTTCTCAAATTTAAGTTCGGTACGATGTTTCCAATCATCTAACTCTTTTTCAAAATTTAATTTACATTCCCGCCAATCAACTCTTTCTTGTTTCATTTTTGCAGTTCATTCCTTCGAATCTTCTTCCTTCCAGCTTACTGCATTTGAATTGGTAGAAACTTTGTAGCCTACAGAATTTTCCACAGTTTTCAGGAACCGTTTCTGTAGCATCGATCTGGACTTTGTCGTTCACTGCAGCTAATGAATTGATTTGTGAAGGGAAATACATGTTTTTTGTGATTTTTTATTTAGCATTTCCGGCTTAAAATGCTTCTCACAAATGTAAATGTGCTGAATGTTGCAACTCTCTTCCGCAATGCCGCAAATTTCAGACCAATCCCTTCTTTTTTCCTTAGGAAATTCGAAAAACAAATGAGGCGGCGAGCTTTAGTTTCTAAGGAAAAATATTTAGAAGCATATTTTTGCGTCTATAGCGAATGTTTCTCAATCCCAAACCCCCTTATACCACCTTGAAGTATATTGGCCTATACAAATATATGATTCAGTGGTTCACGTATGAAAGCAACAGGTCCGTCGTTTATGTTACTTATTTGCTATACCGCCTCCTCTATAGACCCGGAGAATCACAAACCAGATGTTTCACCGATTCACAGATGAGCACCGTACTTGGCTGCCATTCGGCCTATGATGCAGTGCTCTACTGAGCCGAAGAGGTATGTCAGAGCCAAAATAGGATCTCAGTTTCGGTCACATGTATCGAGATGGTAGACACTCAGTGGTACCACCATTCATTCATTACTCTTTTTACAGTGGTTTCAATATTGTTTGTCGATTCCTCGAGAGGTGGAAAGAAGTCCTCCACTTGCCTATCTTCCGACAGTTTCGATCCGAGTCAGGCACATTCGTCAGCTTTTTCGTTGCCAGGGATACTCCGATGTCCAAGCACCCTCCGTAGTTCCCTCGTATATTGTGTTGTTTGATCGCAAATAGTGATTTCCTGCAGTCTTTTAAACACTTGGATTTTACAATATTAGCCATTAGAGCTGTTTGGCTGTACAGTGTACACAGATGATTATTGTCGAGGGAGTAAAGTGCCTGGCACTTATCTTTTATGCAGCATTGTCAATGGCATAGATCTCAGCCTAAAAGTCGCTACACAAATTTGGTAGTCTAATAGACCATTAAATTTCTAGTTTGTCCAAGGAGATTTCCGCCCCTGTACTTATATCCATCTTTTACCCGTCAGGAAAGGTCATTTCCCTCAAGGGTTGTCCCTACATTCCATTCTCACCGTGTTGGAAAATTATGTTATGGGTTGTGTTAAAATCTATCTTGGGTGTTCTATAATCCGTGTTTTCATGACAGAGATTTTGGTCTATTTTTTCCCAAATAGAGCAGTGTCCTGAGAAATTAAGCAGCTTGCGACATTCCATAATTCTAAGAATTCCTTTTGCTACTGTACTCTTAATGTATAGATCGATTTACACAATATTAAGTAGCGTCTCCAATCCTGCCTATGGTGCAGATCTCACTACCCCAGTAATGCCTAGGCGTGCAAGCCTCTACACCTTAGGAAGCTTGTCAATTAACGATATAGTGTTCCTGGTTTCCCACCACACCAGTACGATAGAATGGGTCTTACAAACGTCGTGTACATCCAGTGTACGATATATTGGTTTTGCTCCCCATTGTTTCCCAAAACTTCTGTTTCATGTGTAAAAAGCACATAGAGCCTTCCTAGACCTCTCCTCCACGTTTCCCTTCTCGAGGATTATACCCAAATATTTTGGATCTTTGACAAGATATAATGTAGAACCACCTATCCCAATCCATTCAAATTGCTAAGTGCAGAATTCATCAATTCACTGATTGTGGGATTATCATGACAACAACGTCTTCCGCATAAGCAGCTACTATTATCCGATCTCTTTCCAAGTTGGTGAAAATTGGGATGGTTTTTACATTTTATACCTAACTGCCAGGTTTTTATATTGCAGTCCCACAGGGATCAGACGCAGACTAGGGAGCCACTCAGTATGAATCAGACGCTTCAAGATTCAAGGACAAAAATGGACTTTTACGGACTTGTACCTCGCTTAGTCTGACACCTTCAGGCTCACCACTCCAACATGGGTGACTCTGCCAGAAAACTTACGTATGTCGTTAGCTCAGCTCAGCCTTTCATAGATGTACAAAAGCCCAACCACCACGAGAAGGTTCAGGTACGATGTGGGTTCACTCAATGTAATACCATGTCAATTGTATTTAATGTACTCATAGCAAGCGATGGAAATTAAACCACTATATTTTGGATTTAAGGGCTGGCGCTGCATGGCATCTTAGAATTATTTTATGAAGGATAATTAAATAAAAAAGGACTGATACGACTTTTGCAATCTCTAAATCAATTGTCGGATAGGTCTTTTCCAAATAAATTAAATTTGAATTAGTAAAAAGTCAGACAAAAATTATCTTAATTGTCATAGGAAGATGGTATGCATATGTCTATTTCAAAAATCTGGCCTAAAGCAGGCAGCAGACATAAAAAACTTTTTGCCGGATGTATTTAAAATGATTGGCGAAATATGCTTCAGCTGCTAAAGAAGGGTGACAGTTGCAGCAGCTGCAGCAAACACCAATTACATTTTACATGCAGTATCCCTACACATAGCAGTATACTCAATTTGTCAATTTATCGATTTGTGTTCGATGGCAAGCCAAGGCATGACAAGAAATTGCTGTTCGAATGGTGCCAGACTCTAAATTAAAGACTATTTTCACAAATGGCATACTACTCGTACAGCGAAAGAAAAACGAAGAAGTATCGGAATGTGGCAGTGGCAAATGCAGAGTCAGAGTGAGCACATATAACGAACCTCAATACAAGTAAAACCCTAAACAGTTAGCATATGTTAGGGCGCAATTCGAGAACACAATACCGACGAAAAAACGGCACAAAACAAGCAAAAGCGCAACAAAATCGAAAACTGAAAAACACATTCGCGAACAAACACACACACACCCAAACACATAATAACTACAACTATACGCAAACTCAGAGGACAGACACCACGACACATAAATAATAGCTGCATGATTTATCGATAACAAGAGCAATTCACAGTTGCACAAAGCAAAAAACAAAGAAACAAGCAAATGGAAAAAGAAAAAATATTGTAATAAATTTCGAAAAATTTTCAAAAAGCAAAGAAAACATGAACAGGGACAGAAAAAACAAATTTAACAACTGGCAAAGAAAAAAATTAACAGAGAAGTGCAGGAAAAAGCGAGTAAATTGCTTAAAATTAGAATTGCTGGCATTAAAAAGTGTATGCCAGGATATGCCATGATATGGAAAATGGATAAAAAAAAGTGAAAAAGAACGAAAAATGGCACGATTGAAAACGCATTATAGTCAACGACAAGCGCTTTATTAGTAGTCAGCATTGGCGCTGTGTGCAGCCAGCCCAAGTAATCCCCAGCTCATTCTCCATCTCACCTCCATTTTTCGTGCATGCATAAAATTTTGGCTGTAAAATGCAAATGATTGTTGTGCTTGCCGCTGCCTCTGATGTTGTTATTGCAGTAGTTGTAGTTGTAGTAAAAGCTCGTAAAAATTTTAAATCATAAAAAACAAAGGCTGCAAGCAATGTTCTTGATAGCAATTTTTAATTTTTTTGTCTTCATTTTTTTTTCGTTTTTTTTTTGTGGCACGCGACGACTACAACGACGATGATGACAATAAAATGTCAAACAACACAAATGACACTTGTAGCATTGGCGCGCAATCTTCACTGCTATTGTTGTAATTTCACTATTGTCATTGTTGTTGTAACAGCTGAGGTCGTTGTCATCGTTAACACATTGCACAGTCAAGCAAACAGGCAGCACTGCTACAGCACTGCGTGATGCACCAATGGCGGCGGATTGTGTCCCAAAATGATATTACAACTGTCAAAGGCGTTTGATGACGAAAAAAGAAAATAAAATCAAAAAATAAAAAAAACCAGCAAACGAGGGAAAGAGTTGCAAGTAAAAAAGCTGCGGCAGCACCAGGAGCAGGATCAGCACCAGCTCTAACAGCAACAGCAGTAAATGCGCACAGCGAATATCGTAAAAATTTACAAGCACACAATCACCAGTTGTCAGACGATTTCTTCTTTAGCGTGAATTTATAGTAAACGCGCGCATATACTTGTATAAAGTAATGCCTTTTCTTGCGGGTGTTGGTGTGGGCTGATTGGAGGCGGCTGAAATTGAGTGTGATAAGAAATACGTGCAGCAATAGCAGATTTAAAACTCTAATAGAGAAAGAGAGCGAGAGAGAGAGAGAGGATGAGTTTAAGAAGGAGAGGATGCGGGAAGGTTGTGTAAGCAGCAGCGTATCAAAAATGCATAAAACATAAAGGTTTGCTTTTGCTTTTACTGCTGATGTGGTTGTTCTTCTTTTTCCCGCTGCAGTTGCCCACAGGGGAGTGTCCTGGGTATGTGCCAATAGTGAAATGGTGTGCACACAGGGAGCATAAAAGTTCAAACATAAATATTACAAATACTCTGTTGAAAATGTTTCGACATATTTGGTGTTTGTGTATGGGTGTCTGTGGTGTGTGTTTTTTACAACAATGAGAGGTGGAAATCTTCTTGAGATAATAGGGGACTCTGTCCCATAGCATGCCGGATTCCTAGTCTCACTACTCTCCGCGGGACTATCGGAATGTATTAATTCGCGGGGGAGGGTTATGGTCATAGGACCGAGTTGCAGTTCCCTTTGGCGGAGGTCATTCATGACTGCAACCGCAGTATCAAACACCACATCATATTTTTCCAGACATTCGAGCACTATGCACTATATTATCCGGGGTTACTGGCTTTCGGTCCTCGGACAGTAAAATAATGCGTGTTCTGTATCCACAGTTTGTTCACATAGGGGATTCCTCAAGCTTGAACCTGTATAGGTATTCCACGAAGTATCCAATCCCGGTCAGCAGATCTGTGAAGTAATTCATCTCACCTTGAGATCTAATTTTCTACTGATCTATGTCAGAGACCAACGATTTTTTGGGGACGTATCCCAACAAGTTTGCCACTACTGGATTTTTGGGATCGTTATAGTTATGAAATTGTCCCGTTGGCTCCCCGCGCACTTTTCCCGCAATACAGATTCTTCATCTCTTTCGCTAGCACGTCTACTGAAACCATCGCGCCTATTGCCAATACGGCATTCACGGATGTGTTGTGGTATGCACCTGCGTCTCGTTACCAGCACTGCCTCCGTTTTATATTCGGGTAATTCTAGCCCGACGTTGCCAGCCACTTTATAGTTGGCCTCTGTAACGACCTCTTCATTATTGGCATTATTGACTAAAGCCACATGTTAGTGGAGTATGTCATCGTATATACCGCTCGAGAGGAGAGTGCAAAGAAATGACCCTTGAGGGGCTCCACCGGTAGTCTTGTGTTTTCGGGTCCCTTCATGCGTTTCGTACTAAAATAGCAGGCTAATATGCATCTCAGGTAGATGAGTATCTCAAACTCTCCTAGTGCTTCGGCTATCCATGCCCAGATAGTTGAGTTGAATGCATTTTCCATATCGAGGATGAATACTGGGCAGTATCTCTTACTATCGGTCGCTTCTTGCGCCGTTTTATGAGCTCACTAAAGGCATCCACTGTTGATTGCATCTTCCGAAAACCATATTACCTCTTTATCAATTCTTCGGCTTCGGCTGCAGATCTATTTATCTTGCCCGCCGAGTCTGCGGAACGCATATGGGTTTTCCATCGGCTTATTGACTTTCGACACCCTGACCAACAATTGTGTCTAACACCGACCAGAAAAGTCTCCCTGTTTCATGCTGTGTTTTCTAAAACTCGGTTGAATATTCCATGGGATCCAAGTGCCTTTGGGTCCCCGAGTTTACCGAGTGCCTGTAACAGATTGATCACTGTTACCTCCGGTATATTTTCAAATTCCAATTCAGTAGGCAACTACGCGGCGCAGTACTTTGGTGCCGGGAAGAGTTGCATCACGATTGGTTCAAGTATAATCAGGTAGGTTGGCATTGGTTGCCAGTAGCAGGGAACTTTCTGCATACTAGCTTGTACGCTGTCCCCCATGGATCATCTTCGACTTGCGCACATAGCTCCGCGAAGCTTCTAATCTTACTGTTTTTGATCGCCTTTTTTAATTCTTTCTTTACGTCTCTGAAATATTTGAGCATCTGCGGAGAGTTAGGCTTTTTATATGCTGCGCAGGTAGCTCCTCCTTGCCCTATGGCAAGCTTTGCGCTGTACAGCTATGTGGTTTGTCCACCAATAGACTTGTTTATTATTTTCAGCGTTTCCTGGTCATTGCCCTCTTATACTCTTCTTCCAGGTATTTAGCAAACTGGTTTGCCCTTTCACCCTCTGGGCCTTTTAATGTTAGGTCTTCCAACATAACTGTAAGGACATTACAATCGAGTGTGTTTTTCCTACATCCTTTATTCATAGGAGGTGGCATTTTCTTCATCCCAGTGCCTAACCGAAGAGCGCAGATGATATTCTGGTGATCACTGATGTAGTGGATGTTCACTTCCATTTAACTGCTCAAGCTACTCTGACATTCAGAGCGTAAAACTTATCACTGAGCTTACCCCTCCCTTGATGTAGGTACTACTCTCCACATCCGTGTTCATTAGTACCACGTGTAGGACTGTTGGGGCGTCCATTCAGGATTGTCCCTTCGGTATAGTGCGACTGCAGCTCCACCTCGTTGCCAATGCGTTGAAATCTTCTGCTATTACCACCGAGTTCCTACCGCGCGCATCCTGTACAAGGCTGTCGATGGCCGACTGAAACTTCCGGATAGTTACGCTTGGTGGCATGTAACAACTTTACAACGTTGTTTCCCCAATTGTCACTCTGAGTATGACAGGTATGGAAGGACGGTCAGGCCTCGTCGATTTCCTCCTCTGTGTTGGTTTCGGACTCTGATTGGCTCGAGTGCGTTTGCAAACTGTAGTCCACCCTGCCTTAACCACTTCTGGCCCCTTCTGTTCAGTAATCTTCGGCGCTACGCTATCCTTTGGTTCACTCGCTTTCCCAGCGACCTGCATTTTCAGAGTCTCATCCCTCCGCATTTTGGGAACGACCCGGCTCGGTAGGCTCACCTTCTCCCCTTCACCTCTGTCCCTAGGCATATTTGGATGCAGCGCCAGCAAGCTGGCGCAGCTCTTCGGCTGGAACTTCTTCTCTACCTTAGGTTTTCTTGTTTGCACCTACTTGTCAGAATATTCTGGTTGCGGTGGTATCGCTGCGTTCAGCGATTGTAAGTTAGCTGCCAGTTCCAGACAGACTTTTAGGATCCTGGTCGTCTTCCACTTAATTCCACCATGGGCATTGTGTTTGCACACCATTAAAATAATTAGGCTTCAGCGTACCATTACAGCATCGCCAGCTTGCACCTTAAAGCGGCTGCCGATGGTTGGTACTGCACCATTTCTTCAGCCGCTCCCACCTTGGCTGTAATAAGTGATTTCAGCAAGCCTAAATCTCCAGTCGAGTTTATTCTTCGGAGTTCGGGTAGGCTATGACCTTTATTAAAGGAGTCAACTACTTCTGTTTCATTTCCTTGGTTTCTTTTTGTCAGTCTACGCTCATTTAGCTGGGCCCCCGTTCAGAGCAGTCATATTTTCTTGAACTAGTAGCCACCTTAGTTATCCCATAGTTGTCCATGCAAGAAATGAGGTCATGCTGGGGTTGGCACAAATCATTATGACAGCATATACACAGTGCCAGATCAGTGCTAATCGGGGATGTTACATCCGAACCTACGTCACCAACTTAATGGTGACGAAAATCAAACGAACTCCGAGATCCGCCAAGGCTTCAACAGAGCGATTCTGACATTACAATTTACAAGCCTATTGCAATTTTTATAAAATGTCAGTCTTACGTACTCAGGTGGCAGTATACCATAATCGTCAGTACACAATCGTCAGTCCACAATTGTCAATTAAATTATCTTGTCCGGTATTCCATATTTAAGGTCTTACCGGTCTCGACCTTAATAGGGCTTACTTGCCCCTCACAATTGCATGCAGCTACCCCGATCATGGGCGAAACGCTGACCAAGATACTGCTAGAGACTGCTCACTACGTCTGAGACTCTCTTGTATTTGTTTTGGTCCAATGATACTCCGTTGATGTCCGACGACAGCCTCCGCTGGCCCCACATTGATTCCATATTCTTCCCACGTTAGTCCCATACT
This sequence comes from Clusia tigrina, assembly GCA_920105625.2. Lineage (NCBI taxonomy): Eukaryota > Metazoa > Arthropoda > Insecta > Diptera > Clusiidae > Clusia > Clusia tigrina. The sequence continues at coordinate 170,122,755 of OV050032.1, forward strand.
GATCCGACGTTGGTCCCATATTGAACCCACGCTGTTCCCGCATCGGTCGTACTTTGGTGCCACGGTGATCCCACATTGTCCTGCCAGCCTTTTCATCGGGGTCATCGCTCACTTTAGTCCGGGGCCGCTATGTGGTTTCAGTGAGTTTTATTGATGGGTGTCCCACACATGTATCGCTCTATCCCTTCCCGGTGAGGGGAAATTAGTAACATTTCTTTTCGCCGGGGTAAGAGCTCGACGGGTTGCCGGATCGTATACTGAAATATTTCTCGTAAATATCATAGGTTCTTATTTATTTGTTTTTTTATTTTTATTAAGAAGACATAGTTATATAAACTTATTTTATAGTTTTAGATTATGCCAGATTAATTTTAATTAATTAATGCAGAAAGCTGTTTGGTATTTCGCCTCTTGTTTTGGAACAATGCAGTCCAGGTCGCTAATTTCAAGGGTAGTGGATTCAAAAACCTCTTCCCCGTTTCATCTTAGACGAGCGCAGTTCTGTTTTTCCATAAAAGTGTATTCAAAATCTCAACATTCGTAACAAACTCAGCAGTATGTCTGTATGGCTGTGTGTATGTCTGCGTCTGATAATTCAGCAGCGAGCGTTTTCTCTGGATTTCGCGTGATCTGTATCAGATGATGTGTAGCAGGAAAAGACACCATGTGCCCAGTTGCAGTCGCTTTTATAGCCAATGCTGCCCGCTTGTTGTTTTTGCGCCAGTTTTCGCAGGCTGTTTCTTCCATATCCGCTTCTTGTTGCCATGGTGTTTTTATTGTACTGTCTCGACATTTTTCGACCTTCAATAATGTTGAAATCCGCCTGTTGTCAATCGCTTAGTAGTGTTGTTGCACACCCTATATTTTCCCTTGGGCTTCCGTGGATAAAAGTTTGCACTGCTTTGTTGTTGTTCTTTAGTTTTTGTCAGTTGACGGTTAATAATATTATATCTCATATTCTTCTTTGTGCCATGTATTTGCCGATTGTATGCACGGTGATCGTTCTATCTCTTTTGTGCTTCGTTTCCATATTTTCATGTTATTAGTGTTATATACCAGTATACCGGGTTAATGCATTCGTTAAAGTAGGTACTGTAGATAATAAACATTCAGGGGAGCGCAAGGCAAATGTTCTCTATATAATTTATAATAGTAAGGTATTTAAATAGAATAATCAGAAAATTAGAATTAGGAATAAAAAAACGATATAAGATATGAAAGCCTTTTTTTATTTTTTATTTTATTCATGACAGTTTTTTTAAATTTTATTTGGTTCATGACTTTTTTATTTGAAAACTATTTCATGGAAATGATTAGGGCAACTGGAATTTTTTAAAAATTCAATTATGCGACTGTTGGTCACATTTCCACATAAATCTGCACTTATTTCACCAATAACGCAAATAATGTGGGTTTTAAGGTCATTGACCATTTATGATTTAACATAATCCCAAAGAAAAAAGTCCAATGGAGTTATATCGCATGAACTTAGTGGTTAGTTCTCATCGGGAGACTATACGGTCATTGAGCTTTTCTCTCAATAAATTGACTGTGACACGAGGTGTATGGCATATTGCACCATCTTGTTGGAACCACATTTTGAAATCATCTAATGCATGCCTTGAAATGCAAATCTTTATGAAGAATAGATTCTATCTGGTGTCATATTTTTGAGAACGTCGTATAATGGCTTGTTCTCGATTTTTATCCAAATTTTGGTTGACAGCATCGATACTTTTACGGTATTGATGGGTTGGATTCTTCACATCACAAATAATACAATTTGTGATGAGACGATCAATTGAATTACGAATGGTAAGCTTTAAAGTTTGATTACATTAACGATCAATTTAATATAATGCGCGAAAAGAATCCCGAATAGATTATTTATGATTGTAATAAATTTTTATAATTTCTATACGCTGTGCAACTCTGTATCTTTCCATGTTGATTTATCAATCAATACTGAACATTTTTGGCGGAAATCTAAAAAAAATTATAGGTATGATGTTAAAAAAAATATATATTACTAATTTGATCACCCTTTATTACACTTTTGATAACAAATAATTTCTGTGCAACATTTATGAGTATATGTTTATATTCGATCTTATCAATGCTGATGTAAAGTTAAATTGGATTAAATTGGGTTTGGCTGCAATTGACTGGACAAAGCGTTATCTATCAATATAAAATCTATTTACCAAAAATTATTCCAGTCAGAAAACCACATAATTTGAACCATTTACAAACATTGGATAATTCAAATTATAAAATGTTCCGGGATCACTGCGTAAAATATTACAGTAAGTAATCAGCAATCAAAAAGAATGCAACTTCAAGTATAGATTTGTATCAATATATATATTCTTGTCCACTCCAGAAGTTGTGAAAAGACACCATCGTTGGCTGCAGTAACCGTCATTTATCTATGCATGTACAACAATACTTAAGCCAAATATATATTTGTGGATACCGATATTAACCAATTTATTTAACCAAGTTCCTATAAATAGCTCCAAACTAGAGACCATTTGTGAAAACAGCATTATCACCAACATCGTGAAATTTATAGTAGTGCATGTATGTTTATAGTAGTATGGACTCTGCTACATACATCCCAAAAAATTGTACCCATTATGTTTGCAGGCGATTGGATCACCTAAGCCTACTTTGGTGCCGGATCATCGAGATATGTCCTGTTTTTCTACTATTCCAGAGTCTCTGGTTAAAATCGAAGGATCTATATTTCGTTTTTAGTTGTGAATTTATCTCAAAATTCTTCCGAATCATATTGGAACATAGCTAAAGATAGCTTTGTCATAAGTGTGAGTTTTTAAGCCAATTGTGAGCAAACCTACACGAAACTTCCGGAAAGCTTTCTCATTTCCAAATGTCACGTTAAAGCATTGTGCACTCGCTCTTTTGAGATGCTGCCAATCTCAATTTCACTCACCTAAATTATTTCACATCGATGCCTACTTACATTTTCCGGGGAATCCCTCGCCATTGATGGATAGTGGGGATCTCCGTAGGATTATCGTCGTATAAGTTTAGTGTACATCTGATCATCATCAAGAACACTTATGTTTTTGGATGATGATCAAAAGTGATCAAACTTTCGCTGTTCTATCATGTAATCCCATATCTAAAGGTCGTATGCAATGAACAAATTGGGGCCCATTATATGGAAAATCAAGTCACTCATTCCACTCGAAGCTAAATTGAGTGGTAGCTGCCTTCAGTAATTAGCTAGTAACTAACTTATCCTATGTCCTGATTGTTATGTCTGTGAACTTGTTAAAAATCTTCTGCTAGCTTTTGTTGTATCAATGGTCGTAGAACTTCCAAATCATAATTCGTATTTCAGAACAGAACTTTCTCATGAATTCGTGATTTGCCTCACCACCAAGTTCCCATGGAAGGAATATGGCTCGACATGTATTCCAAAGAAAATATCTGTTTCTTTATAGCTAATGAAACATAGCGGATAATTGATTATTTGTAACTATAATAGATGCCTTGAAGCTTTTTATAACAATATGAAGAAGTGTTCCTACATGGCTCATATGACTTTGAGCCAATCATCGAATCACCTGATGGAAAACATATTTCTATGAAGCAATTGCTTCCTTAATTAAAATAATGGAGCATTCCGTACCAGTAATAATAAATATACGAGGACTTGTGTTGCTTCCGAAAAATTATAAATTGATGTGGGAATCCAACGCTGCTTTGATCTTGTGCAGTTAACTAAAGTGAAAGGGGAGCTTTGTTACGTAGTGAGTTCCAGTAATAGTTCGATAACATGATAGTATTATATAATTCAAAAAATTTGATTATAATTTAGTTTCAACTAAAGTCGTTAAAATGAACAGTGATTCACTTAAAGAATACTTTCCAACACAATTTACCATAATTTTTTCCGGTTCCACTTTCACTTCTGTAAGTGGCCAGATATTATATTATTGTCTTTATCAGTGGTCATTTCAATACGCTCCATAATTAAACGCATAAGCTTCAGATGGATATCATAATTTTTGATTTGCCGTTCTAGGCTCGTTATTTATCACTTCTTATTTGTATCATTTTACTAATGCTTTCTCCATTTAATGATTCCATTTAAAATATTATAACGTTTATCCTTGTTCGGTAAGAAATGACAAATGTAGTTTTATCACGATATATTGGTAGTTGTATTATTCTTAATGCAATAATGTGGTGTCTCGAATATAATGAATACAATGCAATCATCACCACGTACCAGAGTATAATCCATCAAACAGTGACATCAATAATGCCAAAGAAATCTAAAGTATGTGAAATCACGGAATAATGGTCACGAAAAATTAGTTAGCAATATTTATAGCAATATTTATTGCTGCAGAAAAAAGTCAGACAATGTTCTAAAAATCTGGTCAACACTGATGAGAGAATTAATTCTTCAAATACTTGTAACTAGTTCAGGTCGACCCTGTCTACAAAATGCTCTATTTTTCCGAACAGTAATCGCAATTTGCAAAATGTTCACAGCGAAGGTTACAGTTACATCCAAGCACAAAATACCATATGGAATAAGGTTTGCAAAAAGGATACTCCCAAGAACATGACTTATTATCAATTACAAATAAATGCATCTTCCCATTGGAACCAACCGAAACATTTATTTATTTTGTGTTTTTTTGGCGTTTTGGTTTGTTTTACTTTTTTTAAGATTACTTCCTCCTTGTACAATTGTTAGAAATAAAACCACAGCTGCAACAGAGCAAAGACAAAAACAACCACGGCAAGACAATCGTCAGCGACAGAGATAGAGGGACCGTTTTTTTAAGTGAAAACATACCAAAAATAATTTTGCACTTTGCACCAGTTGACCGGCGGCCACACTCCGACTGGTGCTGCCAACTAAGCAACAAATGGTTTTTTGGACACTAGCCAAACATTACAACAACGAGACAAATGTATTTCGTCTGCATCACAGCCACGTATATGGACACACAAATACTCGTACTGACTTTAGAGGAGGGCCTATTCGACCCACCCGGTATCCTCCACACGTACTCGTGCAGCGGCAAATAATATTGAAAACGATTCTCAAATACTTAAATGTAATTTTTTTATTTTCTTGTGATGGCATTTGTGCAACGCTCCCATATCTGCTCCAGCTCTGTCTCCTGCCCTAGCACTTTGCTTTGTTTTCCGTTCTCACTTCATATCCTGGCTGCAGGCAATTTCTTGGCAAAGATTTTTTTTTTTTTACGAATATGCTTTTGTACGTTTTTGCTTATAAATTTTATACGGTCGCACTTATCGATAATAGATTAATCTACTTGGGGCTATGTTGGCATATAAATCGACAGCATCAGCAGCTAAACAGCCAAGTGGATTTATTTAAAATGTAAACAATGCAGCGGGCTAGAAGCGTCTTTTCTATGCAGCGCAAAGATGCACTTGAAATGTTTAAGAATTTTTTCAAGTAAAGCTAATTTAAAGGTAGGGGGAGAAAAAATACAGAGTAATGGAATCAAATTAGATGTACTCGTATACGATGATGGTGAGACCAATCATCACCTATAGTTCTGTAGCCTGGTCAAATAGACTCTGATTTAGGACAGCGAAATCTGACTTAAGTAAAGTTCCACGCCTTGCCTGTATTGGGATCACGGGAGCTATTAGCACTAATCCAACAACAGCGATGGAAGTTATACTAGATCTAATACCCTTACATCTAGTAATACAAGACTCTGTTAGGAAATCTCGTAGCAGAATAAAAGCAATGAACTCGAGGGAAGCGAATTACACTCTTGGTGAGGTCTAAACTTGTATGGAACAATAAGCGAACTGAACTCCCTAGGCAGCATAAATAAGCTATCTCTACTGTGGGTACCAGGCCACATAGGAGCAGATGGAAATGAGAAGGCTGATAGCTTAGCAAGAAAAGCTGCCTCGCCTACAGATGCAAAAAGAAGTCAAACCTAGAAAAATCGTCCGGGATTAAAACAATCCAAAACTCTTCTGGGAGATTTTAATCCTAAAGGAGGTAAAGAGTTAATTAACATGCCTCGGAGTAAATTAAGAATCAGCAAAGGGATATTATAAGGACACTGTAGACTCAACTATCATATGAAAAAGTTAGGTCTATCTTCACATGCCATCTGTCGATTCTGTGAAGAAAGAGACGAAACCTCACTGCGCCTAATCGCAAACTGCAGACATTTCGCACATAAAAGGTACAGGTATTTTAGAGAATATATCTTAGATATGAGCAAAATTCCTCAACTTGATTGCTACAAAATATATGAATTCCTGTTGGAAGTTAACCTGACATATATAGATGAGACTATCCTCATCTTTCAAATAAATAGGGACATCACAATATATCTTTCAGGGCGCGGTGTAAAACACCCTTAAATAAATCTAATAATCTAATGGAATAAAATAGTAAAATTCGGTTGGAGCCATTTGGAGTATAATAAATACACAACTGTGTTTGTAGTGTTCCAATGCCTCCCAATGCGTTGTGATTTGCAGTACAAGGAGCAATAGCCTGTATTTTTCGAAATCATTTAGTTCATTACCGTCTGTCGCCACAAGTATTCACTTTTCCATGATTGATGTTGAGTATGAAACCGCTTTTGGAATAATTTACATTTAGTATTCGTATTTATAATAAGCAATCAAAGCTCCTATATTAATCTAATTGTGAAAATTTAATCCAAAGTGCTACCTTAATGTATGAGTAGTACAGTATTTTTGGAGGAATGACTCCTGTACGGTGATATTTACAACTATAGTTTGTTATCTATTTCTATACTTATCAATCCTAATAGCATCAATTCAATTTTCGACGAATTGCTTTACTGATAACAAGTCGTGGGACACCAGTGCCTACACGCAAGTGTCATTGAAATCTTTTCCGTGTTCTTGAATTGGTTTGAGGCTAAAATAGGAGAATAGTTCATATCTACTTTGTTTTCACTACACATGCATACCGCGTTAGAGATAAGCTAGAGTTTCTTTCGAGCAAGCAGGATGCTATTTGCCCTAAATTCTTTATTCTGGACGTCTTCCAGTATTTTTTTTCTTTCATGTTTATTTTTGTATTGATTTGATACATCTGCTAATGTGATTGGTTAATGATTTTGTTACGTTTTTAGTTACCTTTTATTCTTATTTGAATTTTGGTGATTTGCCAGAAGTATCCATGCACACACAACGCATTTACCGGGGCTTTCAACCTTTGTTTCCCTGTTCACCCTTTGTTTGTTCTAGTAATAAAGGCCGGATATCTCTTGTTCAGCCAAATTTTATCAATCCTTCGTAATTATTCGGCAAAATGCTATTCTCAGACAAACGAGTAGGATTAAAAGCAAATATACATATAATCGTGGGTGGATGAAAAATTATTGGGCCTAGGCTAGAGATGGTGCCACCATTATCGATCAATGTTATTTGTCGTGAATGCTATCATTCACATTATTGTTGTCAAGAGGATCACTCAGTGTATATTTGGCCTACAACTTTTGCGTTCTTATAAAAAAATGGTATTCCCGAGCATAAATCCATGTATATGTCGGCTGCACGCAAGTCTCAAAATATTTTGTCAATAATATTCCATGGACCATGAAAATAATATGTTTCCACATTTTCTAACTGACAATGGCACGGTGTCTTGGAGAAATTAATAATGTGGTCAATATTTGATGCTGTAATGTTATCTTCTTTTGTTATACAGATAGAGTTAAAATTCAATATTGTAGAGTGTGGATGTGATTTTGTTTGCTCCTCAGTTGATAGTGAATTAATAAAATATTAAATGGTTTAAATTTTAAATCAAGCGAAAGATTCGCATAAAACTGATAATTTTAGTATCAGAAGTAGTGAGTGGAAAAAAAATTAAAAAACACAGAACACAAAACTTTTAAATTAAATTTCAAATAGTGGATGCAAAGACAATTTACTGCAAAACCTTTCATTGCTCTCTTGAGTGAATATCAACATATTCAAGTGTATGGCAACCACATTGGAAAAAAACGTTCGGCAATTTCAGGAGGCAGCCGTGAATATGTATCAATCATTCTTGTATCAAACATAGCCATACACACATGGCATTGTTGTTGTTTTCACATTCGTATGAATAATATTAGTTTGAGTGTGCTGACTGCAGAAGCGAATGATTTGAAATTGAAATTTTAATTTTTTGATTTTTCGGGTTTTGGGTAAAATACACAAGAATGAATTTTCAATATGGCAAAGCTTTTTTATACGGAAAGTAGGGCTTAAAACAAGACATTTGTGATTTTGCGTATAAAAAAGTGTTGCCATGTCATGAGAAAGCATAATGTGTGTATACTAGAATACTTGACAACATAAAATAAATACATACGAGTATGCATCCATAAAAAATATTTTACTTTTGTATATTTTATACATTTATAAAATAGCGGTGTAATATTTGCTCCAGTTATATATTATATTTATACCCTTTACCTTTAAAAAAGGTAAATAGGGTATACTAACTTTGTGCTTTTGAGAGGGGTTGGAATTTCGAGAAGGAGGCGTGGTAGGTATAGACATATACATATATACAGATATGATCAGAATCACTTTCTAAGCAATTTTTCTTTTGTCCGTCCGTCTGTCCGTCTGTGGCCACTTTTTTCTACACCGTTAGAGCTATCTTAATGAAATATTGCAAAAATGTACCCTGGACAAAGATACAGAACCAGATTGCTAATATGGGCCGATTTGGACAAAGACCACGCCTACCTCCCATATAAGGAACTTTTTTCACCTTTTTTAAAATGACTATAACTTCGGTCCAATTGAGGGAATCGTGACGTTATTTGGCAGTTATGGAGATGTGGGTCTCACTAAACATTGTGCAAAAAGTGGGCGGTATATATTAACTGCCACGCCCATTATTAACAAATATTCATAACTTAAGATCTGGTAGAGATTTACGAACGAAATTTTACGGGAAGGAACATGTGGACATTATAAAGCTATCTGCAACAATTGGGGCTGATCTGAGAAAATACACGCCCACTTTTGGTATAAGGTGGTATCACAATGGGCCATACCGTGGTATCACAATGGGCCATTATGTGTGCTCAAGTGTGCTTTTGGCAAACTGGGCGGCCACTCCTACCTACCTACCTTTGGTATAAGGAACTTTCGGGTATAAAATTAAAATTAGCATATCTATGGTCTTATTGATGCCAGCGGAATAAAAATTTGCAGAAATATACATGGGGTCCATAATAGTCTGTTTGCAGAATATGGATATCATAATACTACTGCCACGCCCACAATTGACCAAAAATCATCACTGTTAAAGATTTATCAACGAAATTTCACAGGAATGTTGCGGGTACTAACATTAAACACCGCACAAAAAATGGGCGTGTTATTTCTACAGCCACGCCCACTATTGGCATATTATCATAACTTTCGACCTACAAAATATTTTTTGACGAAATTTCATATTAGTGGTTATATCGGCACTAGAAAGCCATACACAGGAAATGGGGTCGATATAATCATTTCAAGGTACCCTATCAAAAATTACCGTTAGTATGCTCCTAGTGATGATTTATGAAGAAAATAACCCCATTGTTGAATTTGCACGCACAAGAAAAGGTAAAGGGTATTTCGTAGTCGGTCTAACCCGGCTTCAGACTTCTTTACTCGTTTTATTTTTCTTTAGTTGATATATTCATAAAGTGCAATTAATGCATTATTTAAAAGATTATAATTGCATAATCAAAATTTGTAAGTGGCGTGATTTTTTTTAAGTTTTCTCCCAAATAGGCCTAATCCACATGTGTTCCCAATTTTACACTGTCCATTGCATGTGTCTTTGGAAATTTCCCATAATCGTCATCAATACCTTAGGTTCCATGAACCCAGGCAAAAATTTTATAAACCAATATCAATAAACGTTTTGCCATCAAAAAACACCTCCAAGAACAATCCAATTGAATGGTTAAATAATATGAAATATTTAATATAAAGCATATCGATAACAGAAATGATTACGCAGCCAAGTTACACGCATTGCAAAATCCATACTTATCATCATCAAAGTATACATGAACCTTAAAATATTGTATATCGGTAGACCAGAAAATCAGAGGGGAATAATGTACCCATATGGAAGTGGCTACTTAATTGTAGCATAATTTTCACAAAAATAATTCAAATTAGGTTCGGTAATTTTTAATTCAACTATATAGCATAACTATCGACTTACTCACATAACTATATTATACTATGCACATAACTATATTATACTATGCACATAACTATATTATACTATGAGGGAGAATCAATTGACAGAATTTTACAGTTTATATTAGATTTAAAAAACAAGAGAAAATTTAATAAAATTTAAATATGGAAGATGTGATGAAGAAGCAAACAAGCTGAAGCCATAACTGCAGTGTAAGCAGCAGTACTGCGATAATGAAATTATTGACAAAGTTCTTAATAGCATACAAGTATATATCCAGCAAAACACGATTTATAGCGTCACTCATTGAAATACTTTGACCTGTACAGTAGCAATAAACTCGCGGAGTCCTACAAATAATTGCAAAGAGTTAGGAAAGTAAGTGTAGTAAATAACTTGTAGGAACTATAACATACATATACCTTTACATATATTTACCATAATAATTAGAAGGAAAATTTATTTATTATAAGAAACAAGGAGGCTAAACACTAAATACCAATAAAACTCTAATACACAATTACTAACTCCTCATTCTATTAACACAAAGTATAAAAGTTCCAGCCTGACCTGTTAAGCCCTATAATAAAAAAGAATGAAGTTCGTACGCTGTACAAGCAATAGCCAACAGCTCCATTTATATTAAAATGTACACAAGCAATTAAATTCTCAGTGATAACATACTCCACCCAAATTCAAGCTGGCAGATGGCTTCAGATTTATGACATGGACCACAATATGACTAGATCCCAAATTTGGCAAATTTATTTGGTTGCCCCATGCGGTTGTTGTTAGAAGTTCTATTGCGCAGTTTTTGATGCCTGCTCTTGGTCAAATGGTCTTGAAGCATCCATCGGGAGTGCTTTCTAAGTAACACTACTATCAGAAATTTCAGGACCTTCAGCCTATGTGTGCCGCATATTCCATGCGAAAACCAGTATAGGTATTTTTTATTAGTTTCGGTCACACAAGAAAACATTTCTTGATTTAAATGTATTTTGTGACAGATGTATTGAAATATGTCACCAAATACTTTAAAATATATTTGACAGATCTGGAAAAATATATTAGAAAGATTTTAAACGAGAAGATTTGGTTTCCTTCATTAATGACTCTTTCTGTACCCAAGTGCAAAGAGCCCCCCTTCGCCAGACTCAGGTTGCTGTTTGCGCAGTTAAACTTTCTAAGTCTATCCTGCAGACTGTAACCCGCAAAGTAAAGCAGCTTCTGCATTTGGTTCATCCCCACCGACATTTCCAGTGATATTGTCATTAATTGTCGTGAATATTAGAATTGTCAAAGTTGTCCGGAAGTATGCATAGCTTATCAATAATGTGGTCATACGATACAGTATTAGCATCCCATGTCAGGCAGAAGTTCCACTCCAGATTAGTATCATGAGCATCGTTGCTGTTAGTATTCAATAAGAGTACTGTGTGACGATTTTCATAGATAATTATAATAATTATTAATAATTACAAATATACGAGTACATTTAAAAAATTAATTAAATTAAATACGTTCCAATACACAATCTACGTTTCCAGAATACATTTAATATTATACGCTTCCGAATAAGAACATTTGTATAATTATATATCTGAATTACATGTGTGCAGGCGTTAACAATCTCGACTTGGCTGATTGTTTCTTTTCCTACAGCCACTCAAAATGCATCTACAAACCAGGACATACTACAACCGGTCCGCTGTGAACATATTGTCTTTGCTAATCCCTCATCTTCAATTGCTATGATTGAAATAAATGAGGAATGTGTTAATTCAGCTTGTTAATTCATAGTGCCACATTTCCAATTTTCTTTGTGGATATTTTAAAGCACGCGATAACTTGAAGATTTATCTCTGAAATGAGGTATTACAAAAAGTGGTTGAAACTATAAAAATAACTGTTTTTCTTCAAATTCCAATGTTTGCCTTTACTCCTCTTTTTATTTTATTGACAAGAAAGGAACAATTTTCTATATACGGCAATGAAGTGCAGCAGAAGTCAGCAACTGATTAACTTATAGATAAGTTTTGAACTAGTAATTGATTTACTATTGATTTGATTTTTTACTATTAAATTTACTAGTATATTTTGAAGACTGCCTATAATTTTCAATACAGGCATATGGAATATGTTTACAATACAACACAATGAATTCACTTACACTATACTCGTACGTGTGAGCAAAAAATATCATTGAAACGGTAAATAAATTACGCGCGAATTAAATGTCATATCTTATTCTTCTTTGATACTGTCTTTGACGAAGGTAATTAAAATATCTGCTCAGCATAATATTCCTCTTTTTTTTACGAACTAAGTCAGCGTACTCCTCTATCGGGTGAACAAATTACAGCTAGGGCGACATTACAGACAGGCATAGATCGCTACTTGCACTTGGAAAAAATTGTACAAAGCGCAGTCTACTGTCCTCCAAGATACTCAGTGACTGAATTACAATTCACACAATTCTTCACATCATTGGGGACCAAATTGTTGGCAGCAGGTGATTATACTGCGAAACATACCTTTTGGGGCTCCAGGTTAATAAATCCCAAAGGCAAACAACTGTTCTCTGCACTACTAAATCGGTGTTCTAACCTAGACTTCGTGTCTTCAGGGCAACCTACATACTGGTCCTCTGACCCTCAAAAAGTGCCCGACCTTATCGATTTTGGGATAACCAGTGGTATTGATCGTAACTTGTTATCTGCAGAATCGTGTTTAGACCTCGCTTCTGATCATTCATCACTTATTATATGTCTACATAAACAACCTCAACTGGGTAAGAAAACAGGTCACCTAACCAACAAAAGAACAAACTGGCTCAGGTACCGTCAATATGTAAGTAGTCATATAAACATTGGTCCTCGACTAAAGAGTGCAAGCGATATTGACTTGGCACTTTTGGCCATCAACTCAGTTCTTACATCTGCAGCCACACACTCATCTCCAGCAGCCTCATTATCCCGCTCCGCAACAACTCGCACAACATCTGCAGTTATCGATAGTCTCGTTAAGGAGAAAATGCGCTTAAGAAGAGAGGGGCAACAAAATAGATCACCCTACGCCAAGCAGAAATTAGCATTTGCAAAAAAACGCCTCCGAGAAGCACTGAACTCCGAGCTAGAGAACAGTTTGAAAAATATACTGAGACGCTAACTCCAACACAAAATACTAACTACTCTTTATGGAAAGCCTATAAAAATATAAAGACTCCTAAAGACTGTCATCCACCACTCATGGAACTTGGGCAAGAAGTGACGAAGAGAAAGCCTCAGCGTTTGCAAATCATCTCAAATCCGTATTCCGACCTAACCAAACAACCAACCAACTGTTTTGAAATTCCATTTTTGGCCCCTAAAATACCACTAATCCCGATGAAGGTTAAAATGAAGGAAGTGCAACTTGCAATTTAAACTCAGCTAAACCCGAAAAAAGCACCAGGATTTGAATTAATTACCGCAAAAATGATTGTGGAATTGCCTGAAATAGCCATCAAAATAGTGACGCAGTTATTTAATGCAATATTTAGGATTGGGTATTTTCCACCACCCTGTAAAATATCACAAATTACAATGATACCAATACCCGGAAAAGACGCAACTCAACCGTCATCTTATCGGCCCATAAGCTTGCTCCCAGTGATTTCTAAATTATTTGAGAAACTGCTTCTTCTGAAGCTGCAGCCACACTCGTATACAAAACCAACATTATTCCCCACCATCAATTTGGATTTCGTAAGAATCACAGAACCATAGAGCAAATTAACCGCATTACTAGTGCAATTCGAAATACTTTTGAAGACAAAAAATACTGCTCTGCTATATTTTTAGATATTGCACAGGCGTTTGACAGAGTATGGCATGCAGGATTAGTATATAAAATTCAAAAACTCTTACCAGTTAATGTGCACATGCTACTCGAATCGTATTTGGAGAATACACCACAAACGACTTTGATATTAATGCTGGGGTTCCACATGGTAGTGTACTAGGTCCTGTACTATATGTATTATTCACTGCAGACCTCCCTACTGATGATCATCTAGTCACTCAACATTCGCAGACGACACTGCTATTCTTAGTATACATAGCAATCCAATAGTGGCTTCGAATCGCCTTGAGGAGCATTTGAAGAAAATGGAAGTGTGGCTGGCAAATTGGTGCATTAAGGTAAATGAGACCAAGAGCATTCATGTTACGTTTACACTTAGGAAAGAAACATGCCCTGTGATTACACTAAACAATGTTGCTATTCCTCAGTCGAATACTGTAACATACCTAGGAGCCCATCTAGACAGACGACTAACTTGGCGGAACCATATTGAGGCAAAAAGAACGCAGATAAAGCTAAAGTCCCATAAAATAAATTGGCTACTCAACTCCAAGTCAAGACTTCGTTTACAACATAAACTTTTATTGTACAAGGCAGTGATCAGACCAATTTGGGCAGCTGAGCTTTGGGGAAATGCTTGTTGATCGAACGTCGAATTGATACAACGAGTGCAATCGAAAATCTTGCGTGCAATCACGGGTGCGCCTTGGTTCGTTACAAATGCTGACATCCATAAGCACCTCAACATTCCTCTCGTTAAAAGTGAGCTCAGAGAGATTATGTTCAAACACAAAAAAAAATTACGAGAGTACTCAAATCCATTGGTAAAAAATTGAGCTAGAATTAAAACAGCAGCACGCCTCAAAAGATTGGACTTACCATATATAAAATGTACTAAATATTAAGTAATTACTAAATGTACTAAATATTAAATAATTACTATATAAGATACAAAAAAGAAATGAATTGAAACTGAATTAAAACTAAAAGGCAAAAATGTAGTGAATTTTAACACTAAGCCCAAACACTGGTGCGGGATAAATATAGTTAATTTAGCTCTTAAGATTTAATTACTTATTGTTAGGCTCGAAATGAGTGAATTCAATAAATAAATGAACTGTTTAAAAAAAAACTTGAAAAAATCTCCAGGCTACGAGTGAATTACTGCCAGAATGGTAGCGGAGTTACCAGATATTGCTTTCAAAATTCCAACACAGCTGTTTAATGCCATATTTCGAATTGGCTCTTTTCCTTCCGCTTGGAAGATATCACAGGTAATCATGATTCCGAAGCCCGGAAAAGATAAAACACATCCGGCGTCATACAGACCCATTTGTCTGCTGTCGATGCTGTCAAAACTTTTTGAAAGACTGCTGATGCTAAAAATATTAACAGATGTCGAAGAAAATGGTATACTTCCACATCATCAATTTGGATTTCGCCCAAAACACAGTACAATAGAGCAGGCAAATCGCATCACCAGCGAAATAAGAAACTCTTTTGAGGAGAAGAAGTACAGCTCGGCAATTTTCCTTGATATTGCTCAGGCATTTGATCCGGTCTGGCACGCTGGTCTCATATACAAAATCTGCAAATCTGTAAATCGTACACCAGATACTAAAATCGTCGCAAGTATAGAGTGAAATTTAAGGAGTTTGTTACCCCTGACTTCAACATTAAAGCTAGTGTCCCGGAAGTGTATTCGGGCCGATTCTTTACCAAATGTTTACTTCGGATTTAGCCACAGACAGTCGCCTTATGACGTCGACATTTGCTGACGATACTGCCATTCTGAGCTGCCATAAAAATCCGAGAATTGCACCGAGAGATCTTAGTGAGTACACGAAAACAAAAGCTCCCACCTCACAATTACTCTTCGTAAGGACAATTACGCTAACGTCACATTAAGTGGGGTATCTATTCCACAAGCTAATGAAGTAACCTACTTTGGGTTCTACTCGATCGTAGATTGTCTTAAAGCAAGCACATCTAAGGAAAACGTACGCAAATGAAATTGAAAGCACAAGCAATAAATTGGTTACCAATTAAAAAATCAGGACTGCGCCTAGAACACAAAGTCCTATTGTATAAGGCAATCATTAAGCCAATGGAGCCCAGCTGTGGTAAATGCTACCTCATTTAACATTGAATGAACCCAGCGTGCACAATCGAAGATACTTCGAACTATTGTAAGCTCCCCCTGGTATATTAAAAACGATAACATCCACAGCGATCTTAATTTGCGACTGGTAAAAACTGAGCTAAAAAAATTAGGTGTAAATACAAATTCAAACTCCGATTACTTGGCAAAACAATTACTTCAAACTAAAATACATACACGGTTATGCAGGTAAGATTGAAATCATTTAATTGAATTGTTCTCACTTGTTTACTGTTGTTCTCAACTGTTATACTTAAATATTGAAATAATTTACTTTAGTTACCTAATAACTCCAATACACTGGTTGCGGGTTAATATTGATATTAGATTTAAGATTTTAATAGATATTGTTAAATAAACCAACTATTAAAAAAAAAGAATCCGCTTGTTTCTTATTTTATGTGTTACGATGAACATTTAAGATTCTTACATTTTATTCGAGCTACGCTAACAAATTGCACTAGTTGAGGAGCTGGCGGTAGACATGCCTCATGTCTGGTACTACATATGCTTGAGGCTGGCTTGTCCTGCTTTCACTTATGCTAATATCAATGCATAGACTCTAAATATAATCCAGTCTTCTGACTGCATTTAAAAATTATTTCCTGTCGTTCCCGTTGATAACTTTGCCTTGTGCTTGGGGCAGACCACGATGTGATTTGTAGGTTGCGTTACTTTATATTCACTTTCCGCTTGCGATAAGTTTTAGTTGTAAGTATTCAGCACCAGCAAACATGGACTTTAGATGTAAATATATTGTATATGTGATTGCAAATGCATACTCAGGCCCCAACAAATCCACAAATATTTTCACCAACTGAGTAAATATGAACTAGAATGAAATTGAGAAGCAGGCAATTTTTTACCTTTTTCGTCATTCGAAAACGATAAAATACGAGTTGGGCAAATGTTGCAACATATACAGGACGAAATCCAAAACACAGCAAGACAACAACATTATGCAATTCAGTGGGGTGTGATCTCCGAATATGGAAAGCGAGCAGCAGTCCCCAATTGTAGTACATTTTGGTGCTTTCAACATGCATATATTTAATATTGAAATATTAATTTGGAGCTATTCGTATTTATTATTTGCTCAGCACACATCCGAATACAAACAAATAATTCAATATTAGCACTTCCGGAATTGCACATCGCATCCCTCGCTCGCCAACGAACATTACGGTCCGTGCTTTGATCTCCGATGATGTGATTTTCCGGTATTATGTGATATTTGTGCAGATATGAATTGGTTTTTTTTTCATGGAAATAAAAGCATTTGTGTGCGTATATGAGGACATTTCAATTATAATTGTGGAAATTCAGTCAAAAATTTTTAAATGAACTAAAGCTAATAGATGGCTGGGTATTTGGCTCGCGCATGATAAAAATATAAATAAGCAATATCTGAAATTTTAAATTAAAGGCAAAATTGTCATCAAATAATTGAATTTAAAATTTCAATGTTGTGTATATTATTTGTCCATTGAAAAATGCAGTCAAATCCATTTTATTGTTTACCACACAACAGCGCGCAACCATAACTTGGCGCCTGTCCACATAAAAGATCACTGCACAATGCTCGCATACCAACTACTAAACGCTTACGCTAATGCAACTACTTAAACATCCCCACACACACACACATTTATAATATATAGCTGCTGTTGCTAAAATATATCAATTTCAGCAATAATCCTGTCGACACGGCTGGACTGTGTCAGCCAAGCCTGTTGCTAAAGACCTCAGCTGCATGAATATCAATACATAAATAGCGAATTCAAAGTTGCCACATTTGGAAAAATATGAATTGAATTCATTTTGAAAAAAATGTTAATAGAAAACCGTAGCACAGCAGAGCTAGTTGAAATGCCGAAAATGCCGTCAATCAATTCCAACAAAGCCATCATATTTGTGAGAGTGTGGCACGCAGCTCGGTTCGAAACGTTTGAAAGCATGTAACAAAAAGGGGGCATTAAAGGAAAGAAAAAAAATTCGAATCAGCCACGAAAAAAGTAGTATGTTTGCTACTGCTGATGCTATTTGGTTGCATGCTGGATGACATACCAGCTTTGTACGGTACTCTGGTCCTATACAAAAAATTGTATCATAGGACGCCGTATCGCATTTTCTTTGGAGAGTTTTGCCGCATACGCCAACGACGAGTTTTGAGTAAATCCATTTTACAAGTTTGTATGAAAATATCGCAAAAATTGGAAAAAACCCAACACAAATTTATTGAATGGGTTCTTTTCACACATTTTTTTCTCCACATTTAAGACATTTTTGTGATTCGATATTAAAATCCCCATCGATATTAAATCCGCAACACGAAAACTGAGGATGTTATGTATCTGACGATTGAAAAATCTCACCAGCAGATATGGCGTCACATTGAAGTTGTGGGAACTGCGGGATATGATTCTGCAAATCAAAGATATAAATACTTATACATACCTTATTGCATTTATTTCCCGACTATTTTGTATATGGATAATGTAATAAGTTGAAGAAAAATCTTCAAAATAAATAATATTTTTGGAAATGGGATATGTAAAAATGTATCTATGGAAAAAGAGAGTGTGGGACACATTTGACTTTCTATTTATCGTGAAGCCATGGAATTTCATGTATTTGAAGTAGTTGGTAAGCTGGTTAACTAAACACACCGTCAGTAATTCAAAAAGTGTGAATTTGGTATATGACAAAATAATTATCAAACGACGATATATAAATGCTTTTGAACCATTAAGTCAATTTTTTTTACCGATCCAACCTATTTGAAATATATTCGAAAAGAAAAACTTATTACTTCAATATTTGGCAATTTTTTAAAAATTTTTTCTTTAAGCTCAAAATAGAAAATTTTTTGTTCTTTAATAATTTTAACTGAAGCTATATCCTTTGTGCATACCTAGCGTGCTTGATTTGTTCGACTAAAGCATGACACAGTATTTTTCCAGCAGTAGTAGTAAGTTCAAATCAATACTCTATTTAATATTTTAAAGGTTAAAATTATCAGTAAATATATTTAAAATATTCAGACGTTTACTTTAGGTGTTTAGTTAACGACTTTAGTGTTTTAACGTTTTAAGCTAATACGCGATTCTCTCCAGTTGATTTGAGTTATTTACCAATTCGAATATCTAAAATCGATTTGAAGTTGGGTGAAATTTATGTGGCCATGTTTTGCTATGTTGGAAACTCCCTTAGTGGGGTTTAAGTTTATTCGTGTGTAAGAGCTGGCGAACTGAAGATTCGAATTCGAATCGACAGTGAGAATAGACAGTTTTTTGAAAGATCCACTGTATTAGTGAATTTCAAAAGTAATGTTCTTTTCAATTTGATTGGATTTACCTTCAATTTCAGTGGATTTACCTTTATTTTCAACAGATGTATACATACTGCACTGGATGTAGGCATTTATCAATTGATTTCAGTATAAAATTGTTGTGACAGTTTATTCTACTTCACCGCATATCGGTAGCAATTCGAAATTGTGTTTTCAATGGTTCATGATTTGTGTATAACGCACTAATTCAAATTTATCTGACTGATTCATTATTTACGTTTATATATATTAACTGCAACTATTTTCCAAAGTCCATGGATAACATTTTAACTTCATTTCTTCGCCACCTAAAAGTTTTATTGAATTCTGTTTCGCTTTTTTTAAAAAACAATTCACAATATTTCTACCTAGTAATTAAATCAGAGAGGAACAAATCTGATCTCTGTCCTGTCAAGAACTAGCAAATGATACCCACACATATGACCACAGCAGTGGTGTTCCAGCTTCGTTTACTATGATCTGTTGAGATAGTATCCAACAAGAGCAGAATGTCACACGAAGTTAGTAGAGGTAGGCAAACTGGACTAGATTTTACAAGAATGGCATTAAGATTGAAAAAGTGTTTACCATTTACAATTTGCAAAGGAAGAACGAAATCCTAGGATATCTTTTGTCACGCTAATCAAGCTTCATTCTAAAAGTCTCCTATGTATGATTTTGCATTCGATAACTACTAATATAATAATTCATCTCATTTACGACGGAATTTATCAATATATGTGAATTGGGGCGCAAGCATATTGTTATTTCAAGCTCTGAAAGCCAAACTTGAAGTCATATGATAATTCCTGTCATTTCTTTCTATTACCGCCTCTTTTATAAAAGCAAAAGATTGTACACTATCCAAAATTTATTGTTAAATTCTTCATAGTAATAGTCTTCCATTTTCTGTTAGTTTGGTTCTTTTTTAAAACGAAGCGGTTTGAAATTAGTCGATGAAACATAGCACTGTTCATGGACTCCGGAGAAAACGCAAGAGATGCGTTGGGAGTCGCGTACAACAACCAGTTATGGCTGGCTGTATATGGGCATGTCCAAGTAAGTTCATATGCAGAGCTACATGCACTTGCCATGGTCATGAGGAAATGCAGCTATAAAATATTTCAAATGTATAAAAGTGCAAATGTTTGCTATTAGGTGAGGGAGGCTGGGTGGAAATAGACTAGAAGCACATGCAGGCTGGCAGGCAGGGTAGTGAACAAAAACAAATGCGAAAAACCGAGCAAAATAAATGCGCTACAATAAAAGCGAACGTGCTTTTTCAAACGCAACGGGCACGAAACGTTGCAATACTAAATGAAATGAAATCTAACGAAAAGCAAGAAGCTCGTAGTAAAATGGTTTAGAAAAATTGTTAGAAATATTTAACATGCTGCTACTGCATCACTTCATGCAGTAGCAACACACGCAAAAGCATGACAATTTCCTTCCCAATGCACACACGTATTAGATAGGGACGTGCTATAGATTTCAGAAGAGTAAAGTATTGTCTCCGTTACCCAGGTACTTGGCACTATAGAACAGGTCCAGGTAGAGCGTTGTTCTGCTCAAAAATATGGGTTCCTCTTACCATGGTCATTAGTCTCTGCTCTAAAGAACTGTTGATCTCTTATAGTGGAAAAATTAAACACAACGAATAAATACCTCTAATTACCACAAAAATATTTAAATTGAACCAAGTGTAAGAAAAGTTTTCATATATTATTTTCGTTTATCATGGCATCTTTACGCAATAACTCATGCAAAATAACCGTAACCAAAAAGAAAAGTAACGAATAGCATGTAGCAAGTTCAAAAGAGTACACAAATTTGACAACACTATACATAGTGTCCGGATTCCTCCTCGAGTATGTCATACTCACACTGCAAACTGCAATCTCTTGTGGTCTGGCCTTTTATTGTTAGCACAATGCTATCGCACGCTAAACAGCTGCACTTTTGCTTTTTAGCCAAAAATTCAATTTACGTGCCGAAAACATAAAAGTTGTCGGGCGGTTGGACGTGGCAGTGGCGGCACTGCTGGTGTTACTGGCATGATACGAGGGGAGCAACAGCCAGTGGTATAATTGAGAGAAAAATGTGGTCAGCAGTGCGGCGATTGCTGGCGCAATTGCAATTGAAATAAATTGAAGGCTGCACTAGATTTTATAATAGTAGTATGTTGGACATATCCGTGCACATAGATGTATGTGCGCAGCAGTTATTGCACATATTAGTACACATACGACCTGGAGTGGCCGTATTAAAGTGTCAAAATTGCTCAAAATTTCATCGGTGAAATGTTAGAAATGGTTTTAAAAGTGCCTCCTAGAACTAAAGTGATATTAATAATAAAATCAAATCAAATAAATAAAATGAATAAGACAAAAAACCACATGGATATTTTGTCGTACTCATATGTTACCTTGGCACAGGAATTTTCGAACAAACAGTTCGGGCAGAGCCCAGTTGACAGCCATAACCCTGCTCACACACACGGTGGAATGCTTATTTCCTAAGTTCCAATATGCCGTATGGCAGTAGCTGTACTGAAGGCTTATGGATGTGGTTGGCTGCATTGGTACCTGGTTTACATATTTGTCCTAATAAGGAACAATGGAGCCCTCGACTTGTTTTAGTTTCTTTATGAATTCATTAATATAAAATATGAATTCACCATAAAATAAATAATAATAATGTCGCATGCGAGATAAAGCAGTTGAAGGGCATACCAATTTATATTCGAACGACGCATTAGGGAGTCTGTACACTGTTCATGCAGAATGTTTTTACTTGCGATTATTGTTAATCAATGTACGGGGTCCGACAACCTTCCAAGACAACTTTGTGCCACTTATCGAGAAGCTTACCAATAATTTTATCTTCTTGAGAACGATACACATTGGGACACTTCACCACCGATGCATTGAATGTTGCTCAACCACAAAAATAAGCACGTTATTTGCAATCATATTGACAACATGCTTCACATCTAATCCAAACGATCTCTGAGAAAATAACAAAGATTATATAAGTGAAGACAACCTACATAGTTTGCGTGCAACGAATCAAAATCCTGACATTCAATTCACATTAAACGTATATAATTATGTAATTGTTTGGCAATCGCTAACAAAGCACATGGATAAATGGGAATGGCTGCGCCGAATTGATCTGCAAGCGACTTTTTCGATCGTGGTTTTGATCGTACGAGAAAGATACTTTCATCTCGATGAGTTGTGTACATTTATTCAAGAGAATCTTCTGACATTGCTTCCAGAACAACGCTTAGCGTATGACAGATTTATGCATGCAATCATAAGCCAAAGCCCCGGAATGTATTTTCTAGATGCGCCCAGAGGCACAGAGAAAACTTTGCTAATTGCACATACGATCAAAAAATATATTACACTGGTTGTCGCATCATCTGGCATTGCCACAACTATTGTCGAAGGTGGATTCAGGGGTTTTCCAATAAGAGGTGTTATTTTGGTAATCAAAGAAAAATACCATTTTCTGAGATAAATGATCAGATGTTTATTTCATAATAAAGAGGAAGGTATGCCGTTGATAATGAAAAACAATATCAGCCAAACGTCCACCCCGACCACGCTTACAGGACCATATCCTTTTCATGAAATTTTCCATAACCAAATCGCAAAGTGGATGCCCTATGTCCTCGATAGCCTCACGAATTCTATCTTTGAATTCTTGAATCGACGCTGGGCTGTTGGCGTAGACCTTATCTTTCACGTGGCCCCAAAGGAAGAAGTCGGAAGGTGTTAAAACACAAGATCTCGGTGGCGAATTGTGATCACCTCTTCGAGAGATAACACGGTCCGGAAACTTTTCCCGTAAAAGAGCAATGGTTTCGTTGCTTGTGTGGCACGTAGCCCCGTCTTGTTGAAATTAAACGTTGTCCAGATCAATACCATACAACTCCGACCATATAAAATCGTTAATCATCTCTCGATAGCGCAATCCATTCACCGTAACTGTTGATCCAACCTCATTTTCGACAAAGTTAGGTCCAATGACCCCGCCGGACCATAAACCGCACCAAACAGTCACACGTTGAGGATGGAGAGGCTTCTCAACAATAACTCTTGGGTTTTCCGAGCCCCAGATGCGACAATTTTGCTTGTTGACGTAGCCACCGAGGTGGAAATGGGCCTCATCAGTCAAGATGATTTTTCGATGGAATTCCGGGTCATTTTCATGCATTTCAAGGAACCAATCAGCAAAAACACGACGTTGTTGATGATCGGCCGGCTTGAGTTCTTGTGTTAACTGATCTTTATAAGCCTTAAGACCCAAGTCTTTATGCAAAGTACGGTGTAATGACGTTTTTGGAATGCCCAATTCCAAAGAACGACGACGAATGGACAAACCTGGGTTTTCAGCAATATTCTCAGTTGTGCTTGAGCGACGTGCACGGGTTTTATTCTTCACATCACTAACTTGTCCCATCAGCTCCAATTTTTCCACCAATTTCTGTATTGCAGCCCGACAAGGTGCTTCACGACGACCCAAAAATGCTTTAGTTTTGCGAACTGTGACTGCAAGATTTTCACCATTTTTGTAGTTAATTTTAATAATTTCAATGCGTTGTTGAAGTGTGTATCGTAATTTTCATTTTTAGTAATGGCGCAGTTTCTACTTGTCAAATGTCAACGAATAAAAGCTTCAAAAGTGAAAGCTACCGAATTACCGGGTGATTCAAAATAACACCTCTTGTTGGAAAACCCTTTACTATGGTTGCATAAAAAAAACCTTGGAAGCGCTTCATCGTACACTAAATGATTTCCAAGGAAATGAACAGCTTTTCGATGGCACACTCATATTATTGTGTGGTGATTTTCGACCGCTCCTACCAGTTATTCCATGTTCAGCATCCACTGATCAACTAAATACATGTCTGGACTCATCAATTTTATGGCACCACGTTCAGAAATTGATGTTGAAAACCAATATGCGTGTACAAATACAACATGATGCATTCGCTAAACATTTCGCAAAACAATTTTTGAATATTGGGAATGGGCAAATGGCAGTCAACAAAATGTATCACATTGCGAACAAACTTCTGTAATATCACAGCAACCAAAGACGAATTGATTGCCAAAGTTTTCCCGAATACCGAATATAATAACAAAAATCCTCAATGGCGCAGTACACGTGCTATATTAGCGGCCAAAAACAACGACGTCAATGCAACCAGTTTCAGTATTCAAAACGAAATACCACTCGACAACGTATGAGTCCATAGATAGTATAATGAATCAAGACGAAATTGTCAATTATCAAACAGATTTTTTGAATTCACTTGATTTGCCCCATGGTTCATCAGAAATCAAAATATTCACCGGGATCTGAATATGTCACCGGTTGAAAGAGAACTCGTAGACTTAACAATGAAATATCGAATCAAACTTATGAGTCATCCAAATCAACCACAAAGAAATCTGATTTAAGGGATGTATACATCTCGTCTAAAAAACCACTACTTTAAAATAATAATTTATAATTTTCAAACTAAAATTGCTTCAAGCACTGGCGCGGAGCATCAATTTATTTATTAGTTTGTTGTAAGCTTTGAAAAATTATTGTTGGTTTTCAATTGAAAAGATACAATAAATAAATATATACTGAAAAAAAGAAAAACTTGATTTGCCAGGCATACCGTCACACATATTAACATTGAAAATTGGCGTGTCTATCATTCTTCTCGGAAATATTAATCCGAGAACGGTACCAGGCTTTCATTGAAAGAGATGACAAACAATATGAGCGAAACTACAATTTTCAGTGAAAAGCTTAAAGGAGAAGAAAACACTATTTTATTGAGACGTAGCATAGTACTCTTAGTCACTACTTTTAGTCACTAATCAAGTTTCCAGATAGGAACTTATAAAATTATGCATCAAATGACTACTAATATAGGGGTCGCTAGAATACCTCCCAAAAAATATATTACCGCAACTAGAGTAAAGAAATAATTGTGGGTTGGTTTGAATTAAACTCACAATACTCTTTCTCATCTGCTGCACGACTCACGAGTAAGATAATAAAGAATGTATATATATATATATATATATATATATATATATATATATATATATATATATATATCTCCAGTGTACTCTTAGGGAAACCCAAGTTATCAAATTGAATGAAATATAAGATCATACAACAAGGGAATGGAACCATTTTCATTCGCTTAAATTCATGTTCGCTTAAAAAATGTTTGCCCATTGGTCTAACGTGCAGATGGGTATATCCCCTACGCTTCGAAACAAATTGTTGGGAAAATTGACAAATGTGAAAAGTTTCTTTAGGTGATTCAGTTACACATTATAAAGGATTTGAATTTCAAAAATTTTCTATAATTACAGAACAAGAATAATCGATGAGTTTTCATATAAAACTATTTTAATTTAAAAAAAAACCTCTCAATTGTCTTCCTTGCATTCACCCAAGTGTAGATTCGAGTATTTATGATAAAGAGTGTTCAGTTTGCTGCCTACGGAATTCAACTCCTTACTTATAGCGTGACTGCTGGATGGTAACATTTTATCAAAGCTAGTTTAGCAACATACGCTTTAGCACTAAAGAGATATAACTAAGTCAGAAGTCCATGCTAATAAAGCCATATTGTCTGTTTTACTGAATTTTACTATTTTGTTCGGTTTGTTCAACCAAAATTATTGTTATCTCTCACCCGCCGCGATCAAATCTAGCATGTAAAAATTCAATAGCGAATATTGACTGCATACTCGTACGTGGTCAAGAGGTAGCTCTTTTTGATAACATACAATATAATTACACTCTTACAATGGAGCAAATGTATAGAAACAATAACATAACGCTAAGCAGATATATAGGGTGTTTTTTTTAGTTGTGTGTGGTTTTCAAGCAGAAATAAAATGCATATAATTTTATGTTATGGCCAAGAATTTAGCTTTATTATAAAGATAAGGGTTTGCCATTATGTTTTAAAAATGATTTCGTGCAAGTGGCCGCCGCGGCTGCCTCGAATAAATTCCAGCCGAGAGGCCCAATTTTCGACCACTTTTTGCAGCAATTGGGGCGGTATGTCAGCAATAACGAGCCGAATATTCTCTTCTAATGCGTCAATCGTCTCGGGCTTATCTGCGTAGACAAGCGACTTCACATAACCCCACAAAAATAGTCCAGCGGTGTTAAATCGCTCGATCTTGGGGCACGCCACAGGCCCACTACGCGAGATAATACGCTCACCAAAAGTTTCCTTCAATAAATTGATTGTTTTGTTGGCTGTACGGCATGTAGCGCCGTCTTGTTGGAACCAAAGGTTGTCCACATCGACATCCTCCAATTCAGGCACGAAAAAGTCAATAATCATGGCTCTATAGCGTTCCCCATTGACTGTAACAGTATGGCCGGCTTCATTTTTGAAGAAATATGGACCAATGATTCCCTCTGCCCATAGAGCACACCAAACATTGACTTTTTGAGGATGTAACGGCGTCTCAACAATGGCTTGTGGATTATCGTCCCTCCAAATGCGACAATTTTGCTTATTAACTTACCCATCCAACCAAAAGTGAGCTTCATCGCTGAACAAAATTTTCTTGTGAAAATCGGGATCGGGGGCCATCTCGTTTTGGGCCCATTCACCGAACGTGTAACGCGCTTGGTGGTCGTTCGGCTTCAATTTTGTGAAATGGCAACCAAACTGAACATAAATCAAGTGACAGCTGTCAAAAAGACCAACTCCGAAAAAAGGATTGCCAGATTGAAAACCACACGTCTAAAAAAAGCACCCTATATATCAAGTTCTCAACTCTTTTTTAACCATTGTAGTAAAAACTGTGACTACAGTATTCTCGGCAATATAAATACATTTTTTTGTATATAGCGCATAAACTAAAACATTCCTGTTTATAATCGGTCGAAATATTACATTAAATTTCATAGATATAGATTTTGGAGTTCCCAAAAATGCCATTGCTCTCTTCAAATGTTTCCCTCTGAAATGATTTATCAATCTTTACTACTGCTCTGCTGTACTAAAACCACCCTCGTCGCACTTTGTTAGAAGATATAACACAACAGCTACACAAGGCTGTCAAATTCACTTGCATCAGTTTTACTTGCCGCTGAAGCCATCAAGCAAAGAATTCTGATGGATGGCGTTCCTACAGCAAACCAAGTACGCTTGCATATACTCCGAATAATAGGTGAGGGTAAGTCACTCTACTACAGTGCGAAAAAGTGGGAGAGGTGAACTTACAAGTATTAGCAAATGAGAAAAGTTGTTGGGAACAATCTTAAAAGTTATTGATGTTGTTATGTCTGTCTTTATCGCGAATATCAACAAATATTTTTTTGATTACATTTCTTCTAATTGAGCTCTCTTTTTTCAACTTAAAGTCTTTTTTCTCAGCAGTAAATTGTGCAACAATGCCCCGATGACAAGCCTCTCATACTATAAATTGGCATTTTCATACAATTAATTATACGAATAATTCCGGTTGTGAAGGTGCCACTCACGCTGTCTCTGTCGTAGGCAGATGAGTTTTGCGGTTGACTTCAAGTGTACAGTTGTTATCTCCAGCTGCGTTTCCTTAACTTGTGGTCGTTTTTATTGCAATATTTTGACAGAATTTACGCGATACAATCTGATGATCTAGTTTCTGCTGGGAAGTAGCTAAGGACAGAAATCCAAATATATTTTTCATTTAGGTATTCATGTGAATGCATCTATTTACTCGTATATACAAGGAAAGTAAGTATGCACTCGTAGCAAAAATTCCTATCCATCAAACATTAAAAAAGACTTACAAAAAACAAACTTTTGAGTAAAAAATAAGTTGTCAACTGCTGAGGTGCATGTCGTGGATGAAATATGATGAACACAGATACTTGCTAATATAGAAATTGACTGCTACTCTCTGTCTATCCTGATGATATTTCTTCGCGACAACAGTGACAGGAACAACAACAGTCACTACTACTACCACTCCTAACAACATTCGAAGCACCTTAGCTACAATCATGGTTCAGTGCAATTTCCACACATACCTATTCGCATATAATATGTATCAACGACGACATCGCGAGAAATAGCACCACGAACAATGGCAATGAAACTGTTTCCGCACAAGGCTGTCAACAATGACGACGTGGCATTTTAGCTTTCAAAATAATTAAATTTCAAATTAATTATGCGTCGAGTTTATGAAGCAAAAGCAAATGTGCAGCGAAATCGCGCGAATGGTGTGCGTAGAACAACTTCGAATACAACGCCAACAACAGCAACAATACCAACACCAATAACAATGGCAATAACAACAACATGTTGTTAGCAAACTTTGCAATTTAGCAACAGGAACAGCAACAACAGCTGTTGCTATTGTTTCAAATGATGCGTTGCTGCAGCTGCTGCTCCTGCTTCTGATGCCTCTTATTCCTCTGATGCCTCGGATGATGTAGATTGCGAGCTGATGTCTAGAACAGCGGCCACAACTACAATAATAGCAGCAACAACAGCAACAGTTCTCTCAAGGTAAATAATAATAAACCCACGGTGTTGTTGCTGTTATTACCAGAGCTACAGAACTTGCGGCTGCCTGTGCCGAATGTAATCATAGTTACTCTTGCATAATTTCGGTCAGCCGCAGCCGCTGCCACTGCTATTACTGCTACTCTGCTTGTTGTTGGTGGTAATTTACTTGTTGTTCATATAGTTGCGTAGTTGTTGATGCTTTTTGTTGTTGTTGTTATTATGATGATGGATTTGCATGTTCAACAATTCTTTTGTTTTTATCGCAGAGTTTTAAACTTTTACTCCGCAACCCTCCACCACCGTTAAACCGTTAATTCATTCACAATTGTTAATTGCAAGCATATTTTGCATTGCAACCCCTTATGGTACTGTTGTCTTTAGCTCATAGACAATGTGGTTATTGTTGTTGGTGTTTGTTAGAGCGCGATATATTCTGTTCTCAATTAAAAATTAAACACAATATGAGATAAATAAATTAAGGCTCAGAAAAGAAGGAAACAGGAAAATGAAATTTTGCCGTGTTTCAAGCCACACAAATTACATAAGACACTTGGTAGAAGCTCTAAAATCATAGTCAACCGATCATTCCCCTGAGCTAAATTCGTGCTTTTTACACGTTTGCTCTTTTTTACAATAGTGTTGTAAATGCTTCAATAGATCATACGATAAATGACTAACAATGCCAACCGCATTTTCGGTGTTCACTTAGCTGACAGAAACAATCTTGAAAACACAGAATGACTGTTAGAACTCTATTTTGATATTGATATAATCAGCAATAGAGGAGAGGTTGTAAATAAATGATATGTTAGTTATAAGCAACACAAAAAATAAAATTATAATAAGTGAAAACTCACCATTGTTCACGTTCTGAATAAGTTTACAAATAGTCGGCAATTTTTTCCAAGTTTAGTAGTGAAAACAGTGCTTTTCCAAATGATTTTAATGCGGCCCATAGACGATACATCATGATCATACTCATATATAATAGTATGTGTGAAAAAGAGAGAAATTATGCAGGTATGTGTCACACAGACATAATCTCGCTGTGATCACTGACTGATCGTCGACAATCAAAATCATTTTGATTTTCAGGGGAAATTTTATTATGATTATGAATATGGATGATCGTCGTTTGTGGGCAATTTACGTGCAAATTTTGCTCATTTGAGTTTGACTGCCAACGTGTGAAGATGTGCGCGAATAAAAATAATAAAGATGTGTTTTTGCTGGAGTCCCTTGAATGCTATTGTACTATTTTTTTTGTGCCTTTCTTTCATCCAATAACGTTTTTTTTTTCTTTTGTTTACAATTTTTCCTTGCACACTACAAGCAAAGACAATATACAGATTTTTTGTATGTGGTCTCCCCAATAGGCCTAATCCACATGTGTGTCCAATTGTACACCGTCCATTGCATGTGAATTTGGAAATTTCCCATAATCGACATCAATACCTGAGGTTCCATGAATTCAGGCAATAATTTTATAAGCCAACATCAATAACTATATGGCAAAAACACCTCCAAGAACAATCCAATTGAATGGTTAAAAGATATGAAATATTTTAAATATTAGCCAAGTTACACGCATTGCAAAATCCATACTTATCATCATCAAAGTATACATGAACCTTAAAATATTGTATATCGGTAGACCAGAAAATCAGAGGGGAATAATGTACCCATATGGAAGTGGCTACTTAATTGTAGCATAATTTTCACAAAAATAATCAAATTAGGTTCGGTAATTTTCCATTTGGAGTTATACTTTATAGCATACCTATATTATACTATACGGGAGAATCATCAACTGACCGAATTGTATAGTTTATTTTAAATTAAAATAAAAATAAGAGAAAATTTTATAAAAATTCAATATGGAAGATGTGATGAAGAAGCAAACAAGCTGAAGCCATAACTGCAGTGTAAGCAGCAGTACTGCGATAATGAAATTATTGACAAAACTCTAAATAGCATACAAGTATATATCCAACAAAACACGATTTATAGTGTCACTCATTGAAATTCTTTGACCTGTACAGTAACAATAAACTTGTCGAATTCTACAAATGATTGCAAAGAGTTAGGAAAGTAAGTGTACTAAATACCTTGCAGGAAGTATAACTTACATATAACATACTAATTAGAACGAAAGTGCTTATCTTATTTATGATAAGAAACAAGGAGGCCAAAAACTAAATATCAATAAGACTCTAGTATGCAATTACTAACTCCTCATTCTATTTACACAAACTAGACAAGTTTTAGCCTGACACATCCCTATATTATAAAAGAATCATCTTCCTACAC
Organism: Clusia tigrina; assembly: GCA_920105625.2. NCBI lineage: Eukaryota > Metazoa > Arthropoda > Insecta > Diptera > Clusiidae > Clusia > Clusia tigrina. The sequence continues at coordinate 170,154,184 of OV050032.1, forward strand.
TGTACAAGCAATAGCCAACAGCTCTATTAATATTAAAATCTACACAAGGAATTAAATTCTCAGTGAACCTAATATACTCAACCCAAATTCAAGCTGGCAGATGGCTCAGACTTATGACATGGATCACAGAATGACTAGATCCCAAATTTTGCAAATTTATTTTTTGGTTGCCCCATTTGGTTGTTGTCAGAAGTTCTATTGCACATTTTTTGATGCTTCATCTTGGTGAAATGGTCTTGAAGCATCAATCGGGAATGCTTTCTAAGTAACACCACTATCAGAAATTTCAGGACATCTAGCCTATGTGTGCCGCATATTCCATCCGAAAACCAATATGGGTATAATTTATTAGTTTTAAATTTTTTTTGTTACAGATGGATTGAAATATGTCTCCAAATACTTTTAAATGTATTTGGCAGATCTGGAAAAATATATTAGAAGAATTTTTAAGGAGAAGCTTTGGTGTGTAGTTTGTTTTATAATGAATCTTTCGGTATCCAAGCGCACAGTGTCCCCCACTCCCCCTTTCACAAAGTTCGGTTGTAGTTCTGTAAACCTCAACGTAACGCGAAGTAGCAGCTTCTGCATTTAATTCATCCTCACCGCCATTTTCAGTGATATTGTCATAAACTATCATTTCGTCGTGAACATTCGAATTTTCAAAATTGTACGGAAGTATGCATAGTTTACCAATAATTTGGTCATACAATACAGTATTAGCATCCGATGTCATGGAGAAGTTTCAGTCCAGATAAGTATCATGATCATCGTTGTAATTAGTATTCAGTATCAATGACTGTGTGACGATTTTCATAGAAAATAATCTAGCCGTCATATATTTCTCGTACTGAGGGTTTTATATTGTTTCCAAGTTTAGATATAAATATGGAAAATAAGTTTTCCAGACGGTCCTGACTCACTTAACAGACTCGTTGCTAAACAGAATCATTGCAGAGTGCTCGGATATGTGTAGTGTACCTGTCAATGCAATGTATTGTAACATGGGAAAGCACTTTCAAACTTTGGATAGACTCAATAAAATTATTATGTTTATCCAGTTGCCCATTAGTTCTGGAGACTGGCAATTTTTTAGGTTTATTCGACGTAAATTTAGTTTCATTTATAAATAGTTACTAATATACGAGTAAATTTTAAAAATAAAATATAATTAATTCATTTATATTATATACACTTATGAAAAAAAAATTTCAATTTAAGGTACTTGAATACATTGAATCTTATACACTGTCGAATAAGAACATATCTGAATTACATGTGTGCAGGGGTTCTCAAAGTCGACTTGGCAGATTGTGTGTGCAGGGGTTCTCAAAGTCGTCTTTGCTGATTGTTTCTTCTCCAACAGCCACTCAAAATGCTTGTACACATCAGTCCACACTACAACCAGTCCGCTATGAACATATTGTCTGTTCTACTGCATCGACTTCAATTGTTATGATTGAAATTCGTTTTCATTTCAAATTCAGAAATAAAAGTATAACATACCCACATTCATATACATAAACACATATGCATGCCGTAAACCTGCAAGCAAGCATAAAAACATTCGACATAGTAAACACACATGCACACATATAGAACTCGTAGCAAAACAAGAATGCACATATAGCTACAGGTTTTTCCCTTGCATTGCCGAGCAACTTCGGGCGTTGAGTTAAATAATTATGCCATAGTCAGCCACACAATTTTAACTCATTTGGCTAAATGAAGAGAACGATGTAGTATCTTTGTAGTATATTGTCCTTGATTCAACCATAGAGAAAAGAAATTTTTTACTCTATGATTCAACACGTACACGAATGAGTATGATCATGATGTATCGTCTATGGGCCGCATAATATAGGTTTCTATATTCCAAATCAGCAATGTCCACGCCGAGCAAAAGTAAGCTCCGGTAGCAACGAGCAAATAGAAGGCATTATCTTATATACTTTGCACAGATTGAGCATATATCGCCGTTTACCCTGAAGCTCCGACTCCACTTCACCAACATGTCAATTGCGCAAGAAAATTTGTTTTGGTTTTCTGTGCATGCGAAACATTGGGAATTTATGTACAGTAGGACCGCGCTAACATGTTTATCTATGATTTCAATCTAGTTCAAAGATAAAATTAATTTAGTTTACATTCAATATAGTTCAATATAGATTAATTAGATTTATTTGAACTTAATATAAAAAAATTTGTTGACTTTGCTATTCTCTCGCAGTAGTATATTATTAATGTTACTGCGTTCAAATTTGTACAGTTCATACGCAACTAAATGCGAATATTTTATTTGGCGTTATCGAGCGTTTACGTTGACATGAATCTGTTATGGTCGCATTCATTTTTGTTTCTGATGGGAGAGTAAGTGAGTCGTGTTATTTTCTCTAGCTCCGGATACATTTTTCGTGGACATCCCCGATTAAATCATTAACCATTTTAAGCATATCCCAGAACAGGAAACACAATTGCGTTTCTATATATAAAAAGCAGATGTGATAAATACTCCCTTCTCCTATATGGAATTCTTCACAACTTTTTTTTAAAATTACCAAATTTTTGCTAAAATGTTACTATAATGATAGTATATGGTAACCAATGTGATCACAAGAACAATTGATTTCAAAAATTTTAAATTCAAAACATTTCAGTCACGAGTAGTTCTGTGGATCCAAGAGCTTGCACAACATCGTCTTCACATAACGCTTCTCCTGTCAACCTCGTTCCGAGAAGATGTTTTTGTACTTCCAAAATTATTGATCCGGGTATCACTGATTTAGTAGTAGACAGAACGTACAGTTTATGGCACACAAGCCACACTAATACGATACATTCATGATTATATATAATTTTGTAACAAACCTTGAAATGATGACGCTAATGAAACCTTCCTTCATAAAATGTCTGTGTTCACAAAAGACCAATGTGTCGACTATTCTTTAATCTATGGTGCATAGTGATATATTTATGTTTTATGAATCGAAGCATAAATTCGTCAGGGTCATGTCTGAACATTCCTAAAAATGTGTTTGAATTCGTTACAAGTATGAGTAGCACATGTGGCACCCACCTTGCGGAGATGTCTAAAACCTCACCATCCAGATCACCTTCAATATCTTTCAAATGTGCAATTTTTGGATTTTCCATCAAATTCTGGTATGGTCACCGCATTTGGCAATTCTGGACATTGGGCATCACCGATGCTTTTTCGAGGACATCGGAATTCATTAAAGCAATACTGAATTGTTTGACTGTGCCGATGCCCGATTTTGATGTCTAAACTTGCCTTCGCATTGAGTGCTTGCTTTTGCTTTTCAAAAATGGTGTTCAATTAACACGAATACGTAATACACGAAATTCAAATTTTGAAATTTGTGTCAAATAGCACTTCTATAGCTGCCGAGTTCTGTGTGAAATTTAAAATGTAAACTTACCACCAGGTAAACAAATGACAGATTTAGTTTATCACTGACTCCTCGTACCACAGCCAACATTTCTTGAAACTGCATTTTTTTATTTATACACTATATTTATATATGGCTAAGATCGTTGCCGTTTACCTAATTCAATCACTTTATTTACATATTGATTTAGTTTTTAATAATGTGTGGTTCTTATTCAATTTAATCACTGTGTAGTCTTCATAGTTACTTTCGGCTTGTTTTTCTTAATCAATACTACACGTGATGTTGACTTCTCAATGCCTTTTGCAATGGTCAATTGGCAATATTCTCGTCGTAATTTTTCCTCACAACTCGCAAATTATTACGGATTACTGCGGCCTGCAATGCCGTTTTGGCATCGGTGCCCTAAACATGGCATATGCATGCTTGTTTATATATACTAGTAGGGGCACAAATCAGATGCGAATTCACGGGAATGACCCTTCATTAATTGCAGATTTTCTTGGATATTCCACAATGGCTGAAGTATTTTATGCTATATTATAATGATTCTCGTTTTTTTCAATATGTACGCAATTGGATGTGTTATTTCTCTGCTGCTGTATCATATTGAAAACTTGTTTCTACAAATTTTACACACTTCACTTGTGATCGAGTTCAAAGTTACATTTTTAATGATTAAATAATTATTTACTTCAGACTTTTCCTTCGATTACTTATCTTTTGGAAAAGGTATCCATCTAACTACTCGTATATGTTCTAGTCCCTGATTTGATGATTTCGTAGTTGCATTCTGTGGTTCTCGCATGTTAATATCCTGAATGCGCTACTGATTAAAACAATGATTGACTTATTACAGCACAACATATCATCATATGCAGTACGAACTGTGCTTACAGTAAGGAATTTTAATTAATGGTAATTGAAATACACAAACGAACCACAAGAACAGAAACAACACTAACAGCAGTTGAAATGTAATTAGCGTACCCCATCTGTATGTCCATCAGCTGCAGGGGATGCAGGGTCCGCAGCACGTATTTGTGTATTGATGGGATTTGGCATTTTTCCGGAGGCCATGCACCAAACAGTACTGTCGCGTTTCTGAACGCTGGTATTGTTGTAATATTGGCGTTTTCGTCGGAATTATGTGGATATGTGCAGCATATCAGAAACGAATGACAAATACCAAGGTTACTTTTCGCAGTGATTCAAATATATATGTATAGTCTAAGCAGAAACTGCCTGGATAAATAAATATCCAACAAATGAGTTTGTCAGCACACCCTACTCTCCAGTAGAAGCTTTAGTATATAAACACACAGGGACAGCAGAAACCAAACCGTGATTTTTCATAGTGATTGGAAACCATTCCGTTTAACAAGAAGAACGGGAAATGAAAGCGACGAGTGATTAACCGGTTCCGTACTAAAAATACTCTTTTTAGTCGATCGCTCAACGGTCCCATTTCGCATTATTATGAAAAGTAGGCTATTGAATATCGCGATTCTCTTTGCTACTTTGCATATGTCGCTTCTCGCCCAGTTCAGATTGTTGTTCGAATGGATGGATTTCTGCGCATAAGTGATTTAATTTTCCTGACGACTTTCCACTTTGGTAATGTCAGTTGGGGAACGGTTTTGAATATGTCGATCGCAACTACTCCGTGATAATTGACGCAAGGCTCTATTCAGGTTTTCGCTGGCAAAGGATATTATTCGTTTTAGGATGGGAGACTTGCATTTTTCCATTTTTGACGTGTCCCCTCTTTTCAATTAGGAGAAGCTAAATTTAGGTGGAAGTGATACAGCTGCTGTTGGGCCCCTTTTAAATAGCTTTAACTTTTCAATTTCCTCATTGGTTCATTAAGATGGAGATTAAGAATGATATGACTGCTAATGTATTTTCTATATTTCAGCCAGTTAGTATATGCAAAAGTTTGGTCTGGACCAAGATGCAGAACCAGATTGCTATATGAGCCCATTTGGACAAAGATCACGCCTACCTCCTACCTTTTTTCATCTTTTTTAAAATGACAATACTATGGTCCAATTGATGGAATTCTGATGCAGGAAAGTAGATTTGACTCCTACTAAACACTATACAAAATGTATATATTAACTGCCACGCCCACATTAACCAATATTCAGAACTGAAGATCTATTAGAGAGTTATAGACGCAATTTAATGGGAGGCAATATGTGGATATTACAATGCCAACTGTAAGAAATGGGGTTGATCAAAGAAAGCACACGTCCACTTTCCATATATGGACCTTTCGGGACTCAAATCAAAATAAACTAATCTATGGTCAAATTAATGAATAAAAGTGCAGTATTATATAGTACATTGGATCCATAATAGTTTGTGTGCAACATAAGGGGATCATAATACATCTGCCACGCCCAAAATTAACTAAAAATCATTAGTAGGTTCCTATAGGAGATTCATAAGAAAACTTTCAGAGAATGGTTGGGGTACCACATTTAAAGGATGGGGGCGGGTACCACATTTAAAGACCACAAAAAAATGGGCGGGTTTTTCTCACAGCCACGACCACTATTGACACATTTTTATAACTTACGAGCCATATAATCTTTTTTAGCGAAATGTTATATCAGTGCGTACATTGACGCTACAAAGCCATACGCAAGAAATGCGGTCGATCAGATAAAGGACACGCCTCCCTCCCATATAATGAGCTTTGGGACCTCCCTAAAAATTACCCTATCTATACTGCTAATGATGATATATGAATACAAATTGGTAGTAGTGTATACTTGGTTCGGAGTTGCATGCATACAAAATATTGGCAAATAATCACTACCACGCCCACAATTAACCAATATTCATTTCTGAGGCTATATGCAAGTTTCATAAACGAAACTTCATACGAAGGTTCAGACTGTTAGTATAGAATACAAAACAAAAAATGGGCGCTACATTTTGAGAACCACGCCCTCTATTGATACATAACAAACTGAGATGCTGTTTTACTCCAATGTACATAGCATTTTGACTTAAATGCATTTTCGTGTTTTTTATGAGAAATAATTATTTGGATTTTACTAAAGGTACATTTTCATTTGTGCAGTTTAATGGGTTGTATGTAAATGAAAATTTCACTATTGACTGATTTTAGACACATTAGCCAAATAGACATCCCTGAAAATGTGCACTTTGCAAATTCCAGCAGATCCCTGGCAGAATTTAATATAATGGCGGCTCGCATAATCTCTGATCTGCAACTACCGCCACAGTTGCATCTGCATCCACATCCCCAATAGCCACATCCTCGGCAGCTCCCATTGCTCAACTCTCATCCGCAGTTGTTGGCATACTTCGCCGCATAATATGAATAACTGAAGCTGCCCTTAAGGATTTTGTTGTTTTTTCACGTACGTCGTTATCTATGCTTACGCTCTCACATCTGTACTGCTGTTCTGATGGTCACAGGCATGTTCGCGAGCTTCCCAGTTGGAAATCACTATTGGCCCGACCATGTCACCAGAAATAGCTCGCTGACATTGCTCAGTCCTTAGTCGATAGATGACGTGGTACCCATTATATCCGTTCTTAAAATTAAATATTTATCCACGCTTACGAAAAACTCAAGCAAACATTTTTATTGCCAACTGACCTTGGTCAGTAATGAGTCAACTTAGAGAGTTCCTACTTGGTATGCCTGAATGCATGACTGGTAGGTTAGATGCTCACACCATTTGCCCACCACCTCCATTTAGCCATCATTCAGCAGCTCGGTTATATGGTCCCATTGCTTAAAATTCATCAAAATTTTGACAAGGGCATTGATTGCTGCTTGGCTCCTGCCATTGCCTTTTCATTCACTTTTCACTCTCACATCATATGCACGCAAGTATGCACAAAACAAAAAAGCAACCATGCACCGTACACGCTTATCCACACACACTAGCACATACTCATATCCACCACTCACTTATTGTGTACTCGTGTTCCAACTTATTCACTAACTGATCCTTTGCATCCTGGCGTCGTTTGTTCCGTTAAGCCTTTGGGCTTGCATAATGCACCGGAATTTTTGTCTTGTTTGCATATTGGAAATTTTGAAATTTCGTGTGTCTGTTTACTTGGCGTAGTAAGTAGTTAAAGTGCTCTTCTTTGAGTTAGGGCGGATAAGGTTGTGTGTGCTGTGTGTGGTTGTTTTGGTGTGTGCACTGTGGGCTGTTCATATTTTCAGTTTACATCTTTTGCATCGAATTTGATAGTGTGTGGTGCAGGGTTCCCTTGAATCGATTGTCTTGTCTTTGTATTTCGGAATATTCTTCGTATGCGTTCGTAAATGCATATCTGCAGTGGCGCGTATGTGTGTGCGATTCTGTGTGAGTCTGTCTATTTGTTGGTTGTTTACTTTTGCAGAAGTTCCTGTTCGTGAGTTTCTTTGTTAAATTAAAGTTTGCTGTGTACTGGACATGTTTTAATTAATTTTCGGGAGAAATGTTAATAACAAGAACTGTAAACATTGTGAAATGCATATACCAAAAACAACACCTACAGATACGAAAACAAAAACCACAGTCAGGTATATTTATGAAGAGTTATTAATAATTTTTAGTACTAATATGACACAAGTCGGATTCGTGAGCCTCGGGTAAATCTCATATAAATATTGTATCTGGTTTTGTCAATCCAATTTTGTTTCTTTGTACAATGTTTTATGCGAGAGGTTCGCCCTTGGAGGAATGTAGCAACAGGAATGTTTGCAATTACTGAACCGTTTGACTTTTCAAAGCACAAAGTAAAACAGAACGATAAAAGTTATATTATTGTGCCATAGATTTTCATTATGTGCTGGTTCCGGACTTCCAGTGCATATTGCTCTTCAGGCTGAGCAAATTTTGGCAGCTGAATTTCTTTTGTTCTAAGTAAACGTGTGGTCAAGTTTTAAATTTGTATGTAAGTGGGGAAAATAGTGAACACAGGACAATATAGGAAATTTACCAGGTGCAGTAATTTTCAGCATTCAGATGGAATCATGTTCCAATCAAATTCTGTATATAACAAGAAACTTTTGCTTATATCACATTTCATTTTCAGTATTCAATATCAAATCCATCACAAAATATATTAAATACCTCCATTGAATTAAAGACTGCACAATTTATTCTAATCTCTCCTTCATTTTGCGGGACCACTATTATTACTACCAAAACGTGAAAACCCAGAAAATATGCCTTTTAGCACCTGTAACCCTCACAATTAAAAATAATGGTGAAGATGTACCATGCCGGTAGGTTAATAAAACATCTACCAAGGTTACCTTGTTATCAATATATTTAAAAATTAGGTATCATTATAAAGTAAATTTGTAAACTTTACTCGAACTTATATACTGAAAAAAAGGATATCTCTGGAGTTTGTCTCTACTATAAAAATCATGAGTCTCTTGAAAAATTTGCACAAGTATAAATAGCTTTCTATGCAGCCTTCTTTTAACCCAAGTTCGGCTGCTGGTCGACCCGTAAATTTTACTTAATTTTAAAAATTCTATTTCACCTTCTATGCAAGGTATCGCGATGGGCGAGGTGCCAATATAAAGAATTATTCATTGGCTTGCAAAAAATGTATCATTCGCCGCGCTTGACTCGTTTGCACGTGGTGCACACCTGGTTTTATATAAATACGTTTTTTGGACTTTTTTTTAATAAAATTAATTTTAATTAATATTAAAAAGAAAAATAAAAAAAAAATATCGAATGATGATGAATTCTTGCCAAAGGTAACTTTACAAAACAGTCATCAGTCATTTACTGCATATTGATTATATGCCAGGTAGCTGCGATGGTGAGTGGTCGCAAAATCGACCATTGGCCGGAAACATTATCAAATGTCAAATTTCAGCTGTCATCGCACATTGAGTATTTTATGACATTTCGTATGTGCAGCTGTTTTTTGTTTTCTGACATCAACAAAGAAAGACGGGTGGTTACGAACAAGGAAATATAATTTGCTTCTTTTTGTCGATTAATTTACTTTTCATCGGCTTTTCGTACTACAATAAAGCTGTAAGTGATATCTATGCATGATTTTGCCATTTTGTCAAGTTTTGGTGTAATTTGTTTCGATATTTCACAGCGCAATGAAGTCCGAGTGCATCGAGTGCATGATATGTGGTTTACGCTCCACCTGTAAAAGTCGATGGAATCATCGTCAAAGAATTTATAGACGACGTTATCAAATCGAAAGACAAACAAATCAATCTCTATCACAATGTCCCAGGTACGGTTGAAGTTGAATTCGAGTCGCAAAACGACGATACTGCTCCGCTAATTGATACTCTACCAAAATCGAACATCGTAAGCGCTTTCAAGACGAAGGCGAACCATCGATAACGGCGGATGCAACTTCAAGTGATCTTGGCAATGCGAGCCTTCGTAGCAAGTCGCATACACCATTGTGGGATTTTGGTGCACCAAAATGGAAAAAGCCAAAAAAAGGCAAATTCATACGAATTGCCGAAGACGTGCCATTGGGCGAGGTCGTAAAAGCTATAATGGAAGAAGTGGGCGAAAAATCCCCGCGTGAGCTATTCAGATTGTTTCTCAACGACGAAATCATTCAACAAATTGTCGATTTCACCAATCCTTACGCAAGACAAAAGAATGTGCAGGATAATGTGGTCGATTTGTTCGTAATGAAACGATTTTTTGGAATTTCTTTCCTCTGGGCTCACCAGCTGTCAGACGTTGTTTCGTATTGGTCATTTCAAGCGGATCTTGGCATTCCGAATAGGAAACAAGCTATGAGCTGAGGTAAATTCAAAACGGTCAGTCGATTCTTTCATCTAATCGACAACGATGAGCTTGATACAACCCATGGCTTCGCCGTCTTTTACTAAGCATCTTGCATAGACGATACATGCAGTTTGGAACAACTCATCTTTCCATCGATGTGCAAACGGTGCCGTACTTTGGCAGACATTCCTGCAAAATGTTTATTTGTGGGAAACCAATAAATTTTCTATTCATTATTGGTGTTTGTGTTCCAGCTTTGTTCATCTCTATTCATCAATTCCATATAGTGGGGCGTCAGTTGCACACGATCAAATAATTGGACTTGGTGCATAAGTAGTGATGAAGCTACTTTATATCGTAGAAAATACCGAAAAGCATCGATTCCACTTCGATAACTTTTTCACATCGTACTATTTGCTGTATCTCCTAAATGAGTGTAAATTTTTTACTTGTGTCAATATCCGAAACAATCGTTTGAGTAGTGCTGTAATGAGCACCGCAAAAAATATGAAACGCGGCGAGTTCGAGTATCAAGTCGATAAAACGAAAGAAATATCATTGGTTCGGTGGGCCGACAATGCAGACGTGACCATGGCCACAAACTACGAAGACAATGAAAAGCGCCCGCCGATAGGATGGTAAGACCAAGAAAATAGACTCATTGCCACAAACACATTTGATCAATACATAGAATTGGTACATAGGTGGCGCCGATTTGCATGATAATGCCGTATCAAATTATCGAGTTTGAATTCGTGGGAAAAAGTGGTGCTGGCAACTCTTCAGTCACAGTCTCAACAAATCTGTTGCAAATCCTTGGAAGGTGGGCTTTTTTATTGCAAAAAAATAATAAAAATTGAGACATGTAACGCAAATTGTTTTCCGCAGTGCTAAAACGTTCACCTGACGGAAAATGTCGTCGTTGCAAGCAATGCCATAAGCACACCATCAACATTTGCCAATGCTGCAGTATTCATTCCTGGGAGGGTTCATAGTTGGTGAGCTGTTGATTTCTGAGACATAATAAATGCTAGGGAAAAAATTGACTTTCATTGGAAGATCTCTGATGAGGACAAGTGGCGTGTCCAAAATAGCTAAAAGATCTGCCTAATTGCTTCAATAATTCTCCTTCTAAAAATTATTACGGTGGCATACCCACGCATACACAATTGCAACTGTGTGGAACTTGCCTATGTGAAATAATCTTAATTTTCAACTGAATTGACGGCTACTGACTTACTCATATAAATAATAATTACAATAATAAATGAAGTGCATTTGCATTGAAAAAATTTCGATAACATTGATATTTTGATATCGCTTCCGGCCAATGGTCGATTTTTCGACCGCCCAGCCAGCCGGAAAATCAGTACATTTTGTTTAAAGCGGAATGTTATTATTCAGGGATCTAATAATATTTCTTATGAAGGATTTCAATTTTCTCCAAAAACATTGCTTAGCTGAAAATGGGTTAAATATTTCGTTTGTGAAGTCAACAAAGTTCTCTTTACATAATTACTTTGATAGCCCTTCTAGTCCCATTGAACATGCATTGCTAACTACTAACAAACTTTGATACTAACTGTAAGTAACCAGCGACATTGAGAACTGTTATAACTAACATGGACTTTGGGCACTATTAATTGATTGAACACTATGAAATCGAATTGGTGACTAGTTAGTTGCATGTGTATTAGATGACGGGTCTTTCGTTGAAGAACATGTGAAGCTCTGAGAAATAATTTCGAATAAATCGATGTATCAGATAATGACGAAAGTTAGCTGCCTCTGATCATAGACGAAAATGGACTGCTTGTGACTAAAGACAATTGATTTATTTAAAATGGGTTTGTGGCTACTTGCCAATTAATTCACAAAGTTTGAAATAACCAATGACTGCGGTCGCTGTTAAACTAATCGATAACTTAGAAGTCAATATCACAAAATCAAAGGTTACAAAAAAATCAAGCAAGCGAGAGTTTTAAAAAGTTCGTTGCAGAGATCTGAATCAGAAATAAGCAAATGAAATTTGTGTTGTTGGCGTTCAGGGGCGGAGTATATTACATATTTATTTTATTGAGTAGAATAAGGTGCGCAACTTTATATTATATAAATTCAGTGTGATTATCATTTATCGGTTATTAGTTTGGTTGTTATTACTTTGAGAGAGAGTGAAGATCCATTTCATATTTTCCTAAAATGCGGAAATTTTTATGTTCTTCATTTATTAAAATTGTAGAGAACAGAGAGAATTTAATAAATTCATTTGAGCTATTATTTTTTACTATATTCTATATTATAGTTTGTATTGGTGTGTTTTTATGAGAGAGCTTTCTCGCGCTGGTAGTTAATATAGTCCACCAACATATAAAGTTCCTCTTTGTACTCGAATTTGGCCAGAGCTCAAAGCTCGTGCATACACATATTCTAATCCGTGTCATTTCCAAATCAATTCACTTTAATCGGTCAGATTTATTGATTATGTTCTCGCCCTCTCCACATAAAGTACAATAAAAAAATTAATTTCCAGAAATTTTCAAATTAAAAAAGCATTTAAAAACTTTACAATTTAATTTAAAAATTTAATAACACAAAACCGAGACGTAAAATACATAAAACCATACCTGAAAGTCAAATGCGGTGCATCAAAGTCAAAGAGAACTGTTAGCAGTAACATCAGGCAGCCAGTCACAAGAGTCAGTCAGTCACAAGCGAACGTAAGTTTGAACGGAAACCATACCAACTGCGGCAAAGCGTAGAAAACCACTTTAGCTGGAGCGCAAATTGAGTTTCCACTAATTTTATATCCCGGAAAATGCATTTTGCACAATTCCATCGTCAACAATACAAACGTACATCACAGAGCACACCTGCTGCTGATGATGATGATGATGGTGCTGAAACTGAAGCTGAGGAAGAAAAAGTAAGTGCGATCAATGATGCGCTGTTGAAAGTTTTGCAATGCAATATTGTGAAAAGCAATGCTTCATCAGCAGGATGCAGAGTGTGTAAATCGTTAAGTGAAGTGATACTGAATGTCAAAATTTGAAACATACTCGTACTGCTGCACATGTTTCCCTCTTTGTGGTTTCCCTTACTCACGCATAGCTCATTGAAGCCAAACGCACATGAAGTCAGCAGCAGCAACAAGCTGAGCTCAGCTTCACGAAACAGTTGAGATTCGAATGCCAAGTGAAGTGACAGCCTACTCCATGCTATGTTGGAAATGTTTCATGTAATGTGTTCACATTGAGTTGCCACTTTCTCTCACACAACTCACTTTTGCTCCTGCTGAGCGTGATCTTGTTGTTGTATTTGCTTATAATGCATCTGTATCATCATTGTCATATTTTGAATAATAAAACCGAAATATGCATCAAAGGTATTTCTATTTCTACTTTTCCTTCTCCGTACACTAGTGGAGTCAAATACGGTTACGTCTCAGTTAATATTCGTTACTTACGTTTCGTTGTAATTGTGGCTTTGTATTCGTTACTTAGTAACGTTTCATTAAAAAGTAATATTTCGTCGTAAAGTAACGTATCGTTACGGTGTGTGTTATAGAATAACATATCACTACCAAGGAATGCTGTGTTGTACGTGTCCTGCAGAGAAATCGCTCAAGAAACCAAATTTAAGGCGTCTTAACCAAAACGACTATTTTTGCAGTGTACTAAACATTTTCTGCTAAATTCTTTCGGGCGTATGGGGTTCTGGGTAGCATAAGGTTTATATTTTTTAACTGAAATACACGCGTATATATATGTACATGCATATATCTTGAGTTGCAACTAATGCGCCCACAACCAAAACACTCACACACGCAATCTACGCATCACTGCCACTCGCATCTACATACCGCTCCGATGGTGAAATTGTGAAATTGTAATACATTTAACAGAATTCAATGCATTTGCCACAAACATTAATCACTTTGATGATGCAACACCGTCAGCCAACGATGACGGCGTGGTATTGGATTGCGTTTGGCTTCGTTGGGTTGGCTGCCTGCATTTCGTAGTTGTTGGTACTATCTGGAATATCAGCAAGAGTCGCATCAATTTGAATCGAGTAGAGTGGGTGTTGAGCTTACTGCCAGGCATGAAAGCTTCCCATAAATGCAATAAATATATATCATATCTCAGCAGAAAATGTGACTACTTCAAAATTAGTTATGAAAGTGTTTTGAGACCAGTACCTCGTCATCATTTTCCATTAAGTGACAATTATACAGTATATAAATATTCTTTCCATTTTTTTTATATAGAATTATATAGTGTTCCATACTGTTTTAAAAGCCATTGCATCAAAGGAATATACAAATCTTTTTATTGCGGATTTGTAGAGAATTATCAAGGGTTTTTCAAAAGAAACGCTACAAAAGTAAATTTTCCCGCTCTTTTGACATTTCTCTTCAGTAAGGTTTGCCATTTCATCACGCAAAGATATACGAGCCAACAACGAGTCGAAATTATTAAAATTTACTACCGAAATTCGGAGTCAGTCACCTCAACTTTAAGAGCGCTACGTCCAATTTATGATGAGGCTCATTTCTGGCTGAATGGCTTCGTCAATAAGCAAAATATGCGTTATTGGTTAGACAGCAATCCACACGTACTCCATGAGTCAACATTGCATCCCGAAAAAATTATGGTTTGGTGCGGTTTATGGGCCGGCGGCGTCATTGGGCCGTACTTCTTCCGTGATGATCAAGACCGGCACATTACTGTAAATGCGAATCGCTACCGTTCAATGATAACCGAATATTTTTGGCCCCAATTGGATAATATGGACTTGGAGGACATGTGGTTCCAACAGGACGGCGCCACAAGCCACACAGCGAATGCCACAATCAATTTACTGCAAACCAAGTTTGGTGAACATGTTATCTCACGAAATGGCCCAGTCGATTGGCCGCCTCGGTCGTGCGATTTGACGCCGTTAGATTATTTCCTGTGGGGCTACGTCAAGTCTATGGTCTATGCCAACAAGCCAGCGACGATTGATGAACTTCGTACGAATATCGAACGTGAAATTGCAGCTGTATCGGCCGATTTATGCTTGAAAACCGTTGAAAATTGGGTTCAGCGTCTGGACTTCTGCAAGCGTGCCCGTGGTGGCCATGCAAACGAAATCGAGTTCCATACATAATGGCATCGAACGTGCTTTCACAGGAATAAAGAATTTCATTGATATCTAAAACCGGTTTTGTTTTATTTTAAAAAAACTTTTGTAGCGCTCTTATTCAAAAACCCTATACATAGACTAACATAGTCGTACTTCCCTTGATTTCTATTTCCAACTCAATTTGACGTACATCATCTAAAATATTTATTTCCTCCCATTAATTATGGTAGACCCCTTGTTAAAATAAATTCCTCCTTTAAAGAAATTCCAAAATTTACTATAATTATATTCTGAATACCTGAAAATTATTTCTTATATAAATGGTGCATAGATGTTGAATAAATAATGCTTAAATATTGCTAAATGTTGAATAAGTGTTGTATTTAAATCATTTGTTGACCAGTAAGACAAAAATTAAATTGAGTTCCTCCCTAAAAAAGCGTGCCTTAAAATGCCGAAAGGGGGTAGAACGACACAAGTTCACGGCTGCCATTTCAATTCCATCGAAGCAGGTTATACGTTTCATGTTGGCATTTATAGCTCTAGAGCATCGCTTTCTTTACTTTTTTCTTCTTAATATCATTTGCATTGTGAATTATGCTCTCATTAATTGTGCACAGCAATATGTATCCGTACTGTTTCCCTTCCTCTTTCGCTGTAGACAGGATTTGGCTTGTCTATTTCTAGTTACGGAACAAAATAATTTTTGTGACTGTTCCTGTTTATCCCTGCAGGGATAACCGTCTGTAGTTGCCTTTGTCTGTACCGTAGCTGCCGCTGAAGAACACCTCCACCAACCACTTGAAGACAGTCATCGAACGTTTTCGGTTACATTGAAAAATTGAATATCGACACACAATATTCAGATGGATGAGCTCTGTTTTTTCTTTATTTTTCCACTTCTGTGAGATAGTTTGCTCTACATATGTGTGTGAGAGAGTGTGTGATTATATGCGTATGGGCTTGTATCTACTCAAATTGCAATATTACTATTGTTGTTGCTATTGTAACAGCCTGATATTGATGATAGTGTGTGGCATCACGCATTGGTACTACCTCGTTGCATTTTAAGTAACTGCCGAGTCACATGTGTGCATGACTTTTCAAAAGCACAGCCACATCGCTTTCAACAAAATAAAAGACATATAGAAAACAATTTTGAAAATGCTGTGAAATGCATTAGAGGCGTAAAGCGCATCGAGGTTGGAAAGTAGTGACTGACACCATCGAAATGGTGTGCTCCATGGTACTGAATGTGACGGGGGTGACGGAAGGGTTAAATACAGCCGCTAATTTATAAAATGACCAACAGCGAAACCTGAAGGTGGAGATAAGTGATAATCTATTTGTTGGTATGCGTATTGAAAAACCCATTTTATTGTTTCAATCAGCCATCAGCCTAAATTAATCAAATCCGTTTCAGTTATTTTACTAGTATACTATTTTGAAGCTCTGCAGCCCGGGTGTATCGTTTACAGTTCCTGAGAATAATATATATCCTGCCGACAAACACAGCCTCTCAGTACGGCATCATTTACTACCTATTTGGAATCGGCCGACGAAAATATACTGACATATTTTCCTGGGAAATTTCTTTTATAGGATCCAAGTAATAAAGAATATATTAATAATATAAAATAAAATATATACACTAGTACCAACCCAATGTATATTATTGCCAATTTTTATTATAATGTTTACCATTCTGTTATATAAAGGGTGTTTTTTTTTAGACGTGTGTGTTTTCAATCTAGCAATACTTTTTTCGGAGTTGGTCTTTTTGACAGCTGTCACTTGATTTATGCTCAGTTTGGTTTGCCATTTCATAAGTTTATGGCCGAACGCCCATCAAGCGCGTCGCACGTTCGGTGAATGGGCACAAAACGAGATGTCCACCGATCCCTATTTTCACAATAAAATTTTGTTCAGCGATGAAGCTCACTTTTGATTGAATGGGTAAGTTAATAAGCAAAATTGTCTCATTTGGAGCCAGTGTCTCACAAGCCAGTGTTGAGACGCCGTCACATCCTCAAAAATTCACTATTTGGTGTGCTCTGTGGGCAGAGGAAATCATTGGTCCATATTTCTTCAAAAATGAAGCCTGTCATACTGTTACAGTCAATGCGGAACGCTATAGAACCATGATTAATGACTTTTTCGTGCCTGGATTGGAGAATGTTACTGTGGACGACCTTTGGTTCCAACAAAACGGCGCTACATGCCATGCAGCCAACGAAACAATCAATTTATTGAAGGAAACTTTTGGTGAGCGCATTATCTCGCGTCGTGGACCTTTGGCGTGGCCTCCAAGATCGTGCGATTTAACACCGCTGGACTATTTTTTGTGGGGTTATGTGAAGTCGCTTGTCTACGCAGATAAGCCCGAGACGATTGACGCCTTGGAAGAGAATATTCGGAGCGATATTGCTGGCATACGGCCCCAATTTCTGCAAAAAGTGGTCGAAAATTGGGCCTCTCGGCTGGAATTTATTCGAGGCAGCCGCGGCGGCCACTTGCCCGAAATATTTTTTAAAACATAATGGCAAACTCCTATCTTTATAATAAAGCTAAATTCTTGGCCATAACATAAAATTATATGCATTTTATTTCCGCTTGAAAACCACATGTCTAAAAAAACACCCTTTGGTTCCAATATCGCCACGGTTTAACTCGAATTCCCACTTTATTTCTATGTGTGTGATTTATTAAAGATATTAGGTTAAGAGGTATCTCGAAGTCGGTCTCAGCCTTCTTTGCTGGTTTTATCATGACTTTGGAGTTATTCCGATTATTTTTTGTTAGGTGTTCTTTTCTGGTTCTGTGATCCATTGTGTGTGTAATTTCGTTGATATATGTTATATAGATCCCCAGTTATGACCATGTGTGAATTGTAAGCGTGGCTGCAGAAACATGTTGCCTATTTTACGCACGGACACAGGTACCGAGCTAAAACGTATTAGTACAAAATTTGTATACCATGTAAATATATGGAATAGCTCATTTAATAGGTAATTTAATGTAAGTCGGGTCCGAAATATATTGTGTCCTTTATCTGATCGATCCTACATTGTTTATATAGGTTTGTTATGTCCATATTCACACCAAATATCATCTATTAATTTTCTTTAGTTTTTAAATTATTACCATAAATTAATAATGGATTTGACCAAGTATATAAGTACCCACATGTATATAACTAGGTAATTTGATTTTAAATTTTATGGACGGTGATTGTAGTAATTTAAAATAAGATCTCTACAGTTGCATATATAGAAGGTAGGCGTATCTTTTAATGGGTGCTACAAAATAGCTCAACTGCATAAAGTTATTATTACTTTTTTCCCGTTTTAAGGATAAAGTGTATACAAACAAATGCAATATTGATATGTGTTAGCAAAGAAACGGAAACTGTTAAATATCATCATCATGCTTGATCCCTCTATGCTCTTCTATCCTTTCAATGACCAGAATGCGCGTGTTTATTCAGAGAGAACTCTAATATTCAGAACATATCTACTTACGTACATGCACATACTCTTTCTATATTTCCCAAGGCTTGATGTATAGTGTGACGTACTTAAACATTTTCGCTTCATTCAGTTAAAGTGTTTGTAGAAAGTTTCCATTGTCTATTTGATTGTTTCCATAATTCCATAGTTGGGGCAAATTCGAATAACTTCCATAGACGACAAAAATGATACCTGAATCTATAAGATATGAATAATTCTATTTTAACCACATTCCAATAAAACTGGCTTCAAATCGATTCTAAACCCAAAGAATTATTTTATTGATAATATTTTTTAGTTTCCAATACAATTTTGTTTAGATTGAAATACACCTTCATTTGCAGCTGCTTTGCCTCTAATTCAATTTTTCTCGCATCTTGTCTGACAAACCCACCTGCAACGAAGAAAAGTAGCTTCCATCTACTACTCGTACTTATGTGAAAATATGAAAAATTGTGCAACAAACTTTTTACATGTCACACATTCCAAAAAAAAGCGAGCTTATTTGGCTACCATAGATGCGAATTGAGCTGGGCAGTCAAACACTGAACAGAGAAATCAGCGTGACATTGTGGGCGTAGGGACTATTGTATGCAGATGGTGATGCAGAAGTACATGTATAATAGAAGGGGCGGGGTAGCAAACAAGAGTGAACGCATATGAAATACAAACCGCTTGCAGGCATATCACAGAGTGCAACAGTATCAGTCAAAAAGAATGAATGGCGAACGGTAACCATTGAGGAAGCATAGCCACGCAGCCAACGAACCAGCGCCCGAATTGGAGCCACAAAAACAGTCAAAGCGACTAACCGGCCACGACAAAAAATCACACACACACACACACACTCAAGGTTAGGAAGGCAGAATAAAGACTCAGACAAACGATGTACAAAGTATTGAACAGCAATTGCTGCAAGCGTTACTGCTGCATGATTCAGTAACGATAGCCCCCACATATGTCTCCTTCTCAGCGATCTAGAGCCAACAACGTCCTCGTATACGATGACATAGGATACTGATGCAGTTTTTGTTTGCTTTTTGATTTTTCATCGTCAATTCCAATGGAATATTTATGCAAAAGAAACGGGAAAACTTTTCGCAAACATTATGCAAAAGATGTGCTCATCTTCATGTCGTCGTCGTCATCGTCAGCGCTAGCGTCTTGAGTGGGAGGTCTTTTGGATAGTATGGTCGTATTACATACTCACGCGCTTACTTGTGGAGTACCCTAGTGGGAAAGTCCGACGTAAATTGATGTTTGCGAAATATAATCTAAGACGTCTCTCAAGACAATTAAAATTGTGGTCCATATATAAAGAACTGTGTTAGCCTACTACCCATTATATAATTTGTTATGGTAATTATAATAATAACAATATCAATAATGATTCATTTTTTGTTTGCTTTTCCATTCGAGTTTGTTGATAATCTGCCAACTTTAGGTGGAATAATTATTAGATGGATTTCTATTGTAAAACTTTGTAGTTCTTTTGCCAGCCTATATCCTCTTCAGAGATCTTTCAACAAAAGGCAATTTTGCCAGGTGGTATGCATGTGAAAGCCACAACACACCAACTATGATCCGGCCCAGAATGACGGAAGAGAACTCCTCGACTCTAAGATACTTTTTCTCATTATTATCCCTTATTACTCAAAGTTCTCTCATATGTTCGGTATTGCGTTGTAGACACGTTTTTACAACAATAATTTCATCATGAATATTGACAGAAGGCACGATAGTAGGTCCATAGACAATATAAGTTAAAACTTGGAAACATTACTGATATGATAACTCTTGAGTTTTTTATATCTTGGTGGTTATTTCTGTAATCCAATCTATTTAGAATACAAAACAGATTCCAATATTATGTTCAACATCGTAGTTAATGTTAGTTTCAAATTCTTTGCAGTCTGATTATTTCAATGCCTGAAGGTCAAAAGATGTGTACTGGAAACAGTTTTGAATTGCAGAAAAAGAAGCGGATGATGTTATTAGCCGTCCATAAGATGACCAGCAACCACCAATAAACGACTACCAATATATTCATAATTATATAATACATTTTTATTTGTTGTTAGTACCACCTGACTCTGTTTACAGAAAACCAAATTATTTGTAAGTAGCTTTGCTCTGACACTCTCTTACACTGGTTACTATTTCAAACACCAATATCACAGAAGTGGCAGTTAATTTACTGCACTAGGCTCTAATTTTAAAATATACTGAAGCCGCTTGATCAGATATATCCACATTTTGTCTCACCCACGCAACAGCCTTTTCAAGAACTTCTTAAAGTAAACACTGTTTATAATTTGTATCTCTATAACAATATGTCACTGTGTACTGTATGATACGTTCGTGTTTTCAAGCACGCTTCGATGAAGATTCAATTCTTTTCCCACTGGGATATGTGTGTGTGTGAATGAGTTAATGTGTATGTGTGAGTGCATGGATGGGTACATGGACAGTACAATTTTACTGCTGCTTCTGGTTCTGAGTCTAGGGCTGGGCTGTGCTCTGCTTTGTCAGCTCTGCGCTAAAATACTGTCAGTTGAATGATTTTCCAGCGCCAGTGGTGGCAGTGGCGACTACACTGGCAGCGACAGTAGTTGCATATCGCATATAAAGTAGTTCAGCTCGCTCTGATACGCAGCTACAGTATTTGAATATGTGTAGGTGCTACTTCGTGGGTATGCATATACGAGTGTGTATATTTCTGTGCACAGAATCGTTTGTTCTTTTCCGTGCAATTACATTTTTCCT
The DNA here is from genome assembly GCA_920105625.2 of Clusia tigrina. Taxonomy (NCBI): domain Eukaryota; kingdom Metazoa; phylum Arthropoda; class Insecta; order Diptera; family Clusiidae; genus Clusia; species Clusia tigrina. The sequence goes on from OV050032.1 coordinate 170,175,766, forward strand.
GCTGATGATCGCTGTTGCTGGTGCCGCATCAATAATCCTTGAAACTTGAGTTCAGTGTACAATATAAAATATTGTAGCAAGGAAGAGAAACAAAATAGAATAATACAAAAAGTTTTGCATTTAAATACAAAGTAGGTGTGTGGGTTATTGGAAATTTTAAAAGTTTAAGTTGAAGACTTTTGTGAGAAAAAATACAACAATGCCCGAAAGTTTTTCAAAGCAATGTGAACTTGAGTGGAAATGAACAATTAAGCGTTGACACGGGTATTAGGGACTTCCTTTCTTTCTGTCCCCACAGTAATTAAACATTTTTCAAGTGTTCACTTCATTGTGCTTGTAAGCTTTGGCATGCTTGCCCGTAGTGGTGGCTTTTAAACTAAGCAGTTGGGAATGTAAATTAAAATTCAAATTAGAATCTTGAATTAGAGAGCGATAGCATAAGTAAGGGTAGAGACGAATGACGTAGATTATGGTCTGTCCACACGTATGATAAATCATACATCATATCATAAATATATTTATGCAAATCTAATTATGCCTTAACCCTAATTTGTTTAATAATTCATAATTTTTCAAAGAAAAAAAATTTAGATGACAATTTATCTTTATGTTATTTTCTCGTAATTTCAAAACAGTTGTACATATACTGCGGATGGAGAAGATTCAAGTATCTCTCTAGTAGAATAACTGAGTATAGTGAAATGCACTGGAGACAATTTATTTTCCCTCCATCAATCAAATCAAATCTGATAAGTAATAAGAACATCTGTTTCGTTAATTCACCTCTATTCGAAATAAAAAGAACAGAAGTAATATTATTTATTGGTTAGTATTTAAAGTAAAGGCAAGAGTAGCAAATTTAACAACTAAGAACATTTCGAGCGGAAAGTAACATACGCGCTAATAGATACTATATCATATATTCATTTATCAGCGATTTGCGCAATTTTAATTATTATTTGTACCAGATCTATATATACCAATGACCCGAAATGAAAATTAAATGAATTTTTTTTAATTAAAACAGGATAATATCTGGTCGCCTGTTATTTCTGCTAATAGATTATAAGGCAGCTTATTGTTCCAGAAGATGGTTAATGCAGATTGGTATATTATTATTTGCGTATCCGAAGTCTTCGAAAGGTTGAGGAACAAAATTTGTTTGCTGTTAAAACAAAGGAAACGAAGCAACCCTTTAATAAGAATCTGTTAAAATTTTGACCATCACATTGAATCCAATTTGGAATCAGCTCCTCAAAATCAGTACCCAAAATTTATTTTTACAAGATATCTAGGGATTATGCCTTTCGACCACATTTCGGTATTACCTTGCAATAAACCACAATCTGTAAAACCATATTTTTTAAAAACTGGAAATTATACAGTTGTGCAGAGAATTTAAACGTGACTCCATCACCTCATAAGAAGCACATCGTGAAATACATAATATTACTTCAGCCATCGATGAGATTATCAGTGAGCGAGATTGTGGATAACTATATTTCTTCTTTACCTCCTTAAGTTTCCAATAATCCACACAGAAAGGTGTGGAGCCATCCCTTTTCTTTACTAATACCACGAGAGAACTTCAGGGGCTTGCTGATGGCTCAATGACATTTTTCTAATGCATTTCAGCAACACATCCACCTTTTCTCTCTTTGAGAGAGGTACTCTCCTTGACGCTTGACGGAAGCTCTTGGCATTGTCAGTGTGTTTTTCCATATTTGTTCTGCCTTTGTGTTTACCCTTTTCGGCAAACTCTGAACAATGTCTTACCAAAAGTTGTCTAGCGGTTTTGCTCTGCTCTGTGCATAACTCTTTAGTCAATTCTTTGTCAGATCGTCCCGCACCTTTTTATCAGCTGGTATCTTACTTTTCGCGTGTGGCGGTTGGCTCTTACAGTTTACAATTGCTGCAATTGCCTGGCAATTTCCAATTACCTTTCCTTTCTCTAAATTTGTACCGATATTTGCAAGTATACCCACTACTACAAACTCGTACGTTACTGTTGTGGTGCCGATAGTGATTTTTAGAGTGACTTTTCCAAGTACCGATGAATCTTCTCCAGGTGTCGTACTCAATGTTATTCGGCTTTGTGTTGTGGTGTCTTATATATACCTCGTATGTTGAACTAGAACCTTCTGCAATAATCCTTCCACTTCGAACGGAGCTTCGAGAATAACCTCGAGCAGGCTTTTACGAGTCGAAAGTTCTGAGTGAATAATAACGTATGCTACGAATAACAACGTATTATGCGAATAGGAACGTATTCGACGAAAAAGAAAGTATGCTGCAAATAGAGTATACCCATAAACTATTGCATACATTTAGGGTCTGATTTATGTTTGCATATGAATGCTGAAAAAATAAATCTCTGTTTAGTTATTTGTTGATATCATATTGTTACGAAAATGCCCTCCTGACAATTTATACTAACTCGCAATACTCGGATTCGTACCACTGGATTGTGTAGTAATCAAACAATCGCTTAGTTAAAGTGAAATAATTACATGTACTTAAATATTGCAATTCACACTCTTACTCTTAGGCTTAAAGTTTACTTTATATAATTTTGCACTTTTTTTACTTATTCATTTTATCACTTATACTGTTACTGTTGCTATAACGATATACACACTGCTACGATCACTGTTCAACTGTCTCGACTTCAATTGTGTGGCGGCTTATATGTATACCTCTCGTGTGCCAGAATATTCACTACACTTCGAACAAAGTTTCGAGAAGATGTCAGAACATACCTCCATTCATGTGTATTTAGGAGTTGAAAAAGACGACGAGAGTATACCCTAAAAGTATGCAACCATTTATGTTTAAATATATTCTTACGAAATTGCCCTCTTGAGAATTTTTTTTCTAACTCTCTGTACTCGATTTCGTACCACTGGATCGTGTAGTAATCGAACAATCGCTGGTTAAATTAAAATAACTAACTTTATTTAACTATTGCTATTTACACATTTAATATTAGGCTTAAAGTTTACTTCTTTACAATTTGTACTTTATTTCACAATTCAATTGATCACTTTATTTCATAATGAATTTCATCACTTTGCACAATTACAAATACTGCTGCTTCGATTATAATGCTCGATATACACACTGTTACGATCTCTGTTCGTATATCTTTGACTTTGCACACTCCAGATGGGATCCTAAAAATATGCAATCCCGTTTCACTGATATGCAATCACGTTTCAATATAAATTGAAGAGAGACGCACTCTGTGGTCTAGTGATAAGCACGCTAGACTCACATTCAACTCCAAGGTAGCAAGTTCAACTCCTGCTCCGGGCTTGTTGTCAAAAAGGCTTATTTCTAAAAATTCTTTTTCTCTTCGAGTCGATGACCTCAGTAGTGAGTACTCTTTCCTCAACCCCTTGCAGTCATAATTAATTATGGTGTACAATACAATAATAATAATAAATTGAAGAGATTACAACTATTTTCCATTTTTCTTGGGTTCCTCCTTGGCTCAAAAATGTTCGCTATTAACCAGCGTTGATATAAGCAGAGCGCAGCTATTGGGAAGGTTTGCTATACTGGACTTTGAAGAAATATATATCTGAGTTAAAATATAAATACCTCCTTTCTACAGGACAATAGTTTACATTTTATTTGTTATTTTGTAGCAAGTATTTAAGAATTTAATTGTAGTTTCTTCTACTAGAATAGCTTTAAATTAATTTCACTTATCTTCTTTCAATTCCAGGTAAGCGTGTCATTCCTTTCCACTGATTCCACATTTATAGAATTCTATATTACCACTAAGCATGTCAGGTAAGTTAAAAGTTTCAAATATAAGAAATAGACAATATTTACAGTATCTATTAACATCAGTTCCAATGGGTATCCAGCAGTCTCTTTGTTTAGCTGTTTGGGAAAAAATGGATGTGGTTTGCGGAAATACATAAAAAAACCAGTCCAGAAACCTGAAGTCGAGTTAGACCGACTTCAAGGAACTCTTTAACTTTATATGTGCGGACGAGTTAAACTATGACGATGTATATTACTACGAAATATTTTGCATATCACGAACATACTTATTCGCATCAAAATTCGCCCGAAAAAGGTCATAAATTATAAAAATATGTCAATAGTGGGCCGTGAAAATAAACCATCAATTTTCTATTTGCTGTATTATACTAGCAAATAGAATCTTGCACAAGCACCCCACAATGATTTGTGCATCATTATGGTTGTGGCATCACTGCCAAATTTATATATATATATATATATATATATATATATATATATATATATAATTATTATATATTTATATATATGTAAACAGTAAGAGCATAGCTAGGCTAATTTTAATTTCAGTCTCGAAAGTTCGTGATCCAACTTATTTCTTGGATATGAGTTTATAGTGGCCACATTCTTCTTTGCAACAAATTTCGGCTATAAATCTGTTATAGTGGTGCATTTATGGCAGGTTAGCCTGGTATCTCAATGGGTTCATATAGCTAACTGGATCTTTTTAAAGCTCAAGGCGACACTTTCGCAAAACTTCATTAATATATCTCTAATTGTGTGGAAAAAATTGACCAAAGGCTGGCATATGGACGGATGGACGGACAAAATCAAAATTACTCAGAGAGTGATTATGATCATTTTATATATGTATACCCTTTATCTTAAAGAAGGTAAAAAGTGTATACTATGTTTGTGCAGATGAGCGGGTTTTAAACTATCAGAAGGAGTCGAGGCAGGTATGGACATATATATACAGATACACAGAAAACGTATATCAACGCTAAAAAGCCACATAATAAATGGGGTCGATTAGATAAAGAACACGTCATTTCAGGACCCCTTTTAAAATTACCCTATCTATGCTTCTAATGAAACGTTGGTAGCAGTATATATTATGTACGTACTAGCATGCATGTAAAAGGGGAGCAGTTTATTACTATTGCCACGTCCACGTTTAACCACTATTCTTTTCTGGGGCCTTATGCATCAAAGAAACATCATACTCAAAGTTCAGAGTGCTATTATAAAACACAAAACAAAAAATGGGTGGCATCTTTGGATCTATTTATACATATTTAAAACTTTGGCACTATGACAAATTCTTGGGTAACATTTTATATGAATTTGTATATTAACGCTGCAAAATTATTCACAAGAAATGGAGACGATCGGATAAAGGCCACGCCTCCCTCCATTATAATCAGCTCAGGTTACCCTACCGAAAATTACCCTAGATATGCTCCTAATGATGATATTTGAATGAAATGTTTATCGCCACGGTTTCACTCGCACGCACAGGGATGGGTAAAGGGTATTTTATTGTGTACTCCGACTTCAAACTTCTTTACTCTTTATTTAACTGTTTCGTATAACTTACCTCCGATTTCGTATGTTATTCAATTTACATGATTGTGATGTCACAATTGAAATCATAATTTAGGCTTCATTCAGGCATATGTTTCCGGCCTAACATTAGGTTTGCCATGGAGTGGCCCGGAACTTTTTAATGAAGTCCTAATCTGCATTTTACATTTAAATTCGAAGTAAAATTTTCATTTAGATTTCTTCTACATATGTGTCTGTTCTATAATTGTGCCGCTGTAGTTTTTGTATTATCGCTTCTATTGTGATTAGCAGCGCTCGAGAACTGGAAATTTGAACTCTATTTTATATTCAGTACAACCGTACAGCACACGTTTGAACCTTTACCGACCTTGAAGCTTGTAAATGGTTACAAATATTTTATAAGAAACTATCACCTTTTTTGTGATTTTTCTTTGGAAATGTTTGTTGAAAAATTGTTGTCCAACTGTTATGGGTGCCTTTTTATTTTCGTTCTTGGCGTGGCCATCGTTGGTCTTTATTATGGTATTTAATTGCATTTTGTTGTACCTAATAACAATTCTATAGTAACAATGTACTTTATAACAGATCGCCTTTAAGTTCTTAAGTGAGCTTTCGCGAAGAAGGCTGCCTCTCTAACCTAACAGTGTTCGTTGAATATCTGTTTAGGATATTTGTGTACTGAAAGTACTTAAAAGTCTTGCACAGAGCACGTCTGATAATTTTAATTAGCATCACTTCTGCGCTTCTTCTTGTTTTATAGTATAATGGAAATACCAGTTACAAGATTTGTTTTGGTTAAGTAGCTGTCCACAGTAAAATTTTATTAAAGTAGCAGTAACTACATTTGACAGCATGTTGCATTGGTCCATCCATTTCGTGAATAAGTTTTGTCATCATCCTGATAATTAAAAACACTTTTTCAGTACGATGCGCCACTTTGCCCTGACGCCAATTCATCTTTATTCCTATATATGTCTGTCTCGAATTTCCTGCACCTTCTTCACAAGTTTGACTAATTTCATTGGGGAATCAAAAAATGGCTCCTGATGGCTCTTATCGTAAGTATATTTTGTACACTTACGAGTATGTCGGCCATTTGCAGAGCATGACTTTTAATGCTTTGGAATGCTGATTTGTTATTTCCGGTACTAAGTTCTGTGTATCTAATCAATCATTTTTTATTCATCCCTTCAAAAATGAATTTAGTCCTATAAAGCATATGAGCAGCGCGCAGTCGTCCTGACTGGCTGTGTCCTTTTTCCTTCTTCTTAAATTGTTCCGTTTTCAATTTAACTATAAACGAACCAGCAACGGACTTCCTCAGAACCAACTTCCCTTAACTAGTTTTCATCACCAGATAGGAGTCCTCGATGAGAGTTTCTTGCAGAAAAACAAGCACTTCAGAGGTCTATTTTATTCTCATTGGACATGTGGTTGCACGTGCCATGTGAGAAATTTGTGAGAAATTGAAAAAAAGGCACAGTTAATTCACATTCAACTATAGCAACAGAACGCCGACAGTAATTTCTTCTATGTATTTCGATGAGACACCATTTGCATTGAGTTGATGAAAGGCATTGGAAAAAGGATTCCCATATATATGCCAGTATAACATTGAGAGAGGGCTTACAACAAATACCCTAGCATAAGCATCTCATTTCCACATAAATATATTAAGTTATTTCCTTTGTACTATCTCTGTGAGTGTCTTGTATTTACAAAATTTATATACTGTGTTGTCATCCACTGCTCCATGACCCCCTATCATCGTTGCAAGGAAAACGGCAATAAATCTGCTTACTTTAACATACTCACATACGACAAAATGGTTTCATATACCCGTACCGATCGCACAGTATCGTCTATGCAAACAAACCACTATCATCCACACACACATACACACCAACACACACACTATTCATACCCCAGTAGGAAATGCCATTGTAAAAAGTGAATTTCTCTGTGACTAAGGAAGTAGTCGGAGACATTCAGTAATAGGTACAAGCCCAACTAATTCTCATCCACAATGGTTCGTATATAACGAATATTTAGATACCAGTACTATCGAGGATGGAAAAATTCGCTCGTTTCATCCGAGTATAATTTACTCGATAGCTTAATAGCTCGATGTACTATCTCTAAGGTCGTGGCTTGTTCACTGGCTGTTCGGCAGACATGCTCTCAGACTGGGAGTATTCTCTCACGAATACTGCAGAAGCTGTGGGGATGAGGAGGAGTAGGAGACTGTGGAACATCTCTTCTGTAGTTGCCCCGCTCTAGCTAGAAGCAGAGCGGGCTCTTTAGGCAAATACGCTTTTAGCTCTCTTATAGAAGGTCACACAAATCCTGCGCTTTATTAGGGCTTCGAAATGGTTCGACGAGTGAATTTGTGGTGCGTTGGTGCGCGGTGGTATCACAATGGACTCATGGTGGTCTGAGTTAGCTGGTCCTTAGACTGGCTGCCACGTTAACCTAACCTTACCTAACCTACTCGATAGCTTTTTCCATATAAAAGTCTGTACTATCCTTGATAAAGTGGCGAATCGAATGCGCCAAATGACACACTAGGTATGTGAGAATGTCACGCGCCATTGTGTGTCCTCAAACTGGGCTCTTTGATATCGTGTACATTTTTTTATGATGGAAGGGCTCATATTTAAATGCATGTAAAGTGCGATTTCTAAAATGTACCGCCCACACAAACTGTGTTATTCTTGTCGGACCGTGTAACTACACTCAGATATAATAAAGTTTCGTCGTTTCTGGAGATGTGGTTTTTAAAAATCACATACCATTTAACCATATACGAGTATATTAATTATCGATTTATTAAAGTCTTACTTACACCTGACACGTGTTAGCGCATCTATGGCTTGGTTCACCATATTAGGTTGGTTCTCGCTGGGTAAGCAAAAAAGCAACACTACTAAACTGACTTTTCAGAGCAATGGTGACTTTTTTGCACACTCGTTTATTTGCCTCTCCACTCGTGCTATATACGAGTATGCAGTCATTTCCACAGACCCGTGGTAAGCAAATTGCGAATGGTAAAAATATTGAAAAATGTGTTTGAAGTGCATCTGCCACCAAATGGCCAAAGGACTGGGCTACCTACTTTTGTTAGTAGTAACTTGTGTCCATGGAGCACACTTTGGGGGATTTAAACCAAAGCAAAAAATATCAAAAATAAAAAATAAAAAATATAGCAAATCTGAGAGGGTCAACAAAAAACAAATCAACTTGGTGCAAACAAATCACACTGGAAATGCTGCTTACTTGCACAACGTGTACGGGGGCAATTGCAAATCAAAATAAAACAACAAAAAACGAGAAGCAGGAAAAAACCATTGAAAAAAGTCAAAAGGGAAATCGAGATTTCCCTTTAGCTTTTCTTTGAAAATTTTCTCATTTTTCCAATTTTCAATATGTCTGTGTGCTTTGATAGAGCACGAAAAAAATGAATTGGTGCAACTAGAGCGACAAAAAAGGAGCGTAAAAAGGAGCAGGAAAAGTTCACAGCCGAAGTAGTATGCAGCACTGGCAGCACCACTGGCGATTTGTTTTTAATTGCAGCAACGTGCGGCGCGCTCACGTAATAAAAATTCAATGTTGCTTTGAAAAGGGGCTCAACCAGTTTTTTTCAAATTTTTTCAAATTTTTCCTTACGCCCGCTCATTGCCCCCGCAAGTTGCTATGTTCAATTTTCATAACGCACAAAGGCGCTTTTGTATAAATTTCGATTTATTTTTTATATTTTTTTCCAATTTATTTTTTGTCTTTTATTTTTTTGTAATTTTTCCTTCTGTTCAACATTTTTACCCACGTCGCTGACAGCGTTCCCAATGACTAATTATAAAATGTTTGATTTCCCTTGTGATATACATGCAGCTGCTTTTGCAAATGACTATCAGCGTAGCGTGGCGTACAGCTGAACAACATAGCAGGAAGCATATCAAAATGTTTGTGGTGGGAAGTATAGCTTCATAGCTGAGCTCTATGAAGTTGTTTTGTCTAATGGAATAACAGGAACCCAGAGATACTTGGTACGATAGTCACAAGGCTGTCACAAGAACACAGATACTCTACAGAAGTCAATTACCTTAGGTTTTCCGCTCTTCTTTGCTGCACACAGTGGGCAATTACATTAAGTTGTTACAAAGCAGAAATTGAATGAAGAACATGTAAGATCAGTTCTTTCGAAATTTCTCAAGTATATCAAATTAAAATCTTGTCAAAAGAGGTCAATCAATTTAAAACTAAATTTTATCCGTCAGCTGATGAGCAAAGTAAGATAGCAAAGCCATTTAATATTCATTTGCACTGGTATCCTCACAATAGATATACAAGTGAACTGTATTGTACCGAAATGCCCTTTATGATGCTACGTAAGTGCCCGATTTTAGTACATAGGAATCATATTTACAAGGCTAGAGAACCAATAATTTTAAAATCAACCCACTTGTGCACTAGGAAGCATACTGGTGTACCACTGAATCTCACGCATACCCAAAGAGACTACCATAATGTTTAATTTTCGATGTTGAACTATTCTTTGCCAAAGCTCTAGCTCGTTCCCGTAGCTAGTATACTCTTATCCTACCGTGTATCGCAATGTACTTAATTGTCCAAAGTGCACCCTTGCCTTTTGGCGGCTACAGTCACATTCACTTTAACCAAATTTGGAATGCTTTATTGGGGACAATTTATTAAATCATGAATCATCATTTTGGATCGTATACTCACAAAAAATATGTCAAATTATATAAAATTAATGTTAAATCTCATAACCTTTTCTTATCGCCAATGATTTGTATAATTCAAATATATTCGATTATAACAAAACACGAGCGAATCAATACGGAATCAACCTTCTATTGATTTAAAGCGAATATTATTATAATAAGAGCAAGGATTTTCAAGAATACAGTAACAGACTCTTGAACAGATATTTTGAACCCATTAAATATCATTCTGTATGGACTAAGGATTTTTCCCCAACTTATTCAAAGCAAATCCAAATATCGGTATGTCACTCTTGCCCTCATTATTTCTATAGAAGAATGAGAGAACTTTTATTTATTTCCTTTTAATTTTACATTTCTACAGAATTTTGACTATTTGTTTCTTCAGAATTCGGAAGTTTAATGAACTACCTTTAAATTTTACGTTTATACAGAATTTTGATCCTTTATATTTGTTTCTTCAGAATTAGAAAGTTTAGTGAATGTTATTTTATTCCTTTTTTTATTTTACATTTCAAGGATAGTCCTTACTTTTTAATATTATTTATCAATTCGTATTAAATGGTTTACACAACTTCTTAATATTATTATTTAAGAATTATATCATGGATTGATAGCGGAAGCTCATGTCGTTGCCGATTGGCTTTCAACACTAGTTGTAGTTGCTGTAGTTGTTGTTGCTGGTCGTACTTACATTAATGAGTATGTAAAACGCGCATTCCAAAAACTGCCGTCTTGTTGACGACAGCCCTTCTTCACCAGGAGAAGTCCAATGTCTTCACTGTTCCTTGGTGTGTTGTGATGTGATTCATGTTTCGTCCACAGTTACGAAACGGCGCAAAACCTCATGCGGATTGCGATTGAATATCGCCAAAAACTCTTCTGAAGTTGTCAAAAGATTCCGTTTGTAGTCCTATTCTGCGGATAGCTTTTTCATATCCAAATATTTATGCAAAATTTCTATCCATTCACTAATCCATTTTATAACCTTGCAGCCTCTTCAAGTTGACGCACCTTCACTTACCGTGGATTTTATCGATCACTTCTGGTGTGGTGACCTCAACTGCGTGACTAGAACGTTCGCCGCCACTTGTACTGGTACGACCGCACCAAAATTGAGTAAACCAGTGGTGGATGGTTCCAATCGATGGTGAAGAGTCCCCAGAATAGTGCTTAATGAGCACACGAAATTCACTTTTTTCCATTTTTATGAAAATGTTCGTATTCGTCTGTTTCAACAAAACTTTTTGACAGATCAATTAGGATATTAGAGTGCGTTCTTCGGAAAGATGCTTCTTGACAAGCATAATGTTGAATATGAAGTGGCAACGTCATCTGTTGTAGTTTTGAGGCCCCTATTGATTCACCCTCGCAAGAATGACACAGGTTTTACAATTCCAAGCATTTTACTTTTAATACCTTCTTCGCTAAATAATAATTTATCAAATAATTATAAATACATTAAATAAAATATAATTATTTTTTCAACGAAATTTACAAGCCTTACAATGAATTGCTTTATTTACTAATGTATTCAATACAAATAAATTATAATTATTAAATTTTCGTAGTACCTGCGAAGGTTTGGGTGCCCTGCATCATATTAACAACCAAATTCAATGAGAACCAGTAAAGAAGGCTGATATCGTGTTAGACCGGCCATTTATCTTATGATAATTTATCACACCACGTTAATGAAGCGCGATTGCGGGTTAACCCATCACGATATTGCCTCCATATAACGTCATAATAATCAATATATCTGCAATCGCGGTTTTCATATTGATGAATTGTATATGTAGATGGAAGTGGCGGCTGAATTAGTACTGATGTCCCTCACTTGATGCACCCCACTTCCTGAATATAATGGAATTCGCACCAAATTTCGGTTAAAGCAATGTGATAATTTATAGTAGTAATACTCGTATATGCAACTTACCACTTTTTCTTTATATTATCAATTAGGCGGGCGGTGTAGTCATTTTTAACTGGTGTATACATTTGCATATATGGAAAGTAGGTATGGCTTTGCCAAAATGGTTTCATGTATCTATCAAGTTCTGTCTTTAAATTCAGGATATACTGCTATAAAGTTTCATTACGATATGTCAAACGGTATACTAAAAAAATTTTAGGTTCCCAATTACCTTTCCCTTGATAATGGAACCAAAATTACTGAAATGGGTTACTTTGAGAAACATTACTGTGTAAAAATAATAATCTTTAGCCACGGAGCCTTCTTGGGTATTGGCATATATATTAATTTAAACACAAAGCAAAAATGTCTTTTAACCATTTTGAATTGGTCTTGCAAATTAAAGCTAGAAGCCGCAATCCATTTAATTCGCTTCCGTGTCCTACGAAACGTTTGAAAATTTAAATTTAATATTAATTTTTCCATATATAAGGGTTAAAAACTCAACATTTCTTTATTTTATTTATATATAAAAACATGCAAAAAACTTTTCCTACCAATAGTTTCCCGTATTATTATTGTCCCAAAAGCTGTAAAAAGAGGAGATATAGCAAAATTGTCTACTAGTTTTCTCTCATTCTCCCTTACCTTTGTACAATCCCACCACACTATACTGGGCAGGAATAAGAAAATATGCTACCCACGCTACTTCATGAATTTTTCATTTTCCCTTTTACCTCGATACTTATCAACTACAATAGGCTAGATAAAGGCGGACATTGTGTCCTGACCAATATGTCATTAAGATTTGTATACACTCAAACTCAGATTAGCATCGGTATCTTTTTAAAGCAATTTTGTGTGATAAAAGATAGATTTAGTTTCTTATTTTTTATTTACTACAAAAAAATGTATTAGGAAACAACTAATTCTACAACTTTAATTTTCTACTTAGATATACAACTCATTTTCTTACTTTCTTGTTCAGGATTAAATATTTTTTAAAGTTAATTGATTTTATTTAAGTACTTCGAACAGGCAGAATTTGTTTAAGAGTCTAAAGCTGACGAAAATCTGTAAACAATGACACTATAAACTAACACTCAACTGAAACGTTAGAAATCATTGACGCTATAATCAACACGTCAGCTGGAAATAATGATGCTTCAAGAGATATGACAGCCAAATTTTTAATAAACTAGGACGGTTTCATCGAAATATCAACTGAAATGTCATTATGAACAAAATAAATTCAAGCGATGCAATTAATGAACGTGATAGAAAACTGCTGGCGGTGTAATCAATCCTGACAATGTAATTTTTCTGTTAAAAAGCCTGTTTCCTCATGTAAACCTCCAGAAAATAGTCTATACGTATCGTACTGCTTAGTATGTACAGTAAACCCAGCTGACTAATGTAACCGGAGAAATGCAGATACATTTTTCAGTTCTTCTAACCACAAAGCAAACTAAATTCAATTCAAGTATTATTGAACACACCTATGAGATCCTTCCCAGCGTCCTGCTGTCGCATTTTTTTTTATTAGCTGATGAATTACTCAACTTATTAACATGTACAACACAATCAAATCAGCAGCTACATAGCAACCATGCACACATTGTCCTTTTTACATAGCACGGAGTAGCGAACATCCTGTGAATTGAAGCCAAACCCATGGACGAATATCTCATCTCATCTGTGTTCTGCTCTTCATGCCTTCTGCCTGCTGGATGGTGCATGCCGCTTGCTGCATGCTTCATGCATCATGCTGCTCCTTCACACTTAAGGGTGCATAATAAAAATCTGTGTCTTCCGTAATGTGTCGTCAAAATTCTAGACACAAAACGCCGCCACCGCCACCACCGACGACGACACTGTTGTGGGAATTATCTGAGTTCCTGCTGCTGTTTTTCATGCTGCCACTGGTGTTGCTAGTGTTGCAAATGGAGACAATATTGCTACTGATGAAATAAAACATTTCAACGAGCGTCAGTCAACGCCTGTTGTTATGTCATGCCTTTCCTTTCCGTGCAATGCTTGCACGTCTGTCCTGTCCCTCTATATATCCTTCGATTTCTCTGTAGAATTCACTTTTTCGAAGTTTTCGATTTACGTCTTTTCCCCATTTTTTAGTTCTTTTTGTAAATTTCTGCTGAAAATGAGTTCACTGGATGCTAGTATTACTAGTCGTACATATATCTGGAACGCTGCAAGTGGAAGTGGCATAAAATGAAATGAAATGAAAAATCAAAAGCAAATAAGACAAATTTAATGAATTGTAAGGATATGCGGCAAAAAGGATATGCGCATAGAATTACATAATTTTCTTTCGACAAGTTTGAAATACCAAGTGAAGTTAGAACACTGGTGGTTGACTATTTATTTGTTGGTGACTGGGAGAATATGCACGAGCATATGCGGCTAGGTTTGCTTACACGACTATGTGCGGGTTTTTATGCGGGAAATGACCCTTTTGCTAACGCAAATTACATTTTCAAGTAATTTAATTTAATTCCAGTTCGGATTTCATTTTACTGAATACATTGTGATTCTGAACGCAGAGTACAAAAACGTTTTCACACATACTCGTATATAGGTATATAAAATTGTGAGGGTCTTAGCTAAGTGCACTTTCAAATATGCCTACAAATTAAGAAAACATTTTCGTTAATTTCCCTCTCGCTTTCTTTCTCATTGTTACACCTGCTGCCCAACAGAAGTGTGTGCCACAGGATCAGACCTGTGTGTTTGCATATTTAAATTTATTTTTGGTTTGCTTCCTTTAACCACTTCACAAGTCAATCAGTCTCATACACGCATACATCAATTCTTATGTAAATATATATAGTGATGGCTATGCACACATACGCACACACTAATCTATTAAATCAAAGTATCGAAGAAACCGCAACAGTTAGTTTGCCCTTTGACATAGCGCGGCAGTGCGGGGTGCGCAGGCGAATAGTCACTTTAGTCAGTCAGCATATACAAATTTCTATGGTTTTCTATTGTTGTTGTTGCAACGGTATTGACTTTTCGTTATTCTCATTGTTGTTGTTGTTGTTGTTGTTGTTGTTGTTGTTGTTGCTTAGCCTGATTGAATTGTGTCCTTACACTCGACACCATTTGTTGTGGATGCTACTACTGTTCTTATTGCTATGCCAGTTCTATTTGTGGTGGCTGCTGTTACGTATGTTGTTGTAGTTGTTGTCATTGTTGTTGGTTTTGTAGGTTTTTTCACACTGGCTGAATTTTATGTTGATTACAGATTAAGATTGCAACATTTCCACATGCTGTTGACAATCAAGCTGACGATGATGTAGAGGAAGATGATAATGATGCTGTTGTTGTGGTTGTTATCGCCTTTCTTGTCCTTTTTGGCTGATGAGTGGTCACAAGTGTTTAATTTAGTATATCGCTGCAAAGACAGCAACAGCACCACATTGCCTCTTCGACTTGAAATGGTTGTTGTTGTTTCATTATTGCAACCAACAAAATGACAGCAGGGATTTGCAAGAGATTTGTAAGGAATTGAACTGATTTAATAAGAGCTTTTTTGTGATAAATGCAACGGTGCTAAAAGTGTTAAAATTTAAGTCAGAGGTCCGAGAAGGGACCGGAAAGGATGCTCTAAAAAGTAAATATGTTTAGTGTGAATATGTGAACTCAGTCAATTTCTAGCATTAGTGTCGTAGTTTTTTTGTGGATTTGTGAGAACCGAAATTGCCAGCGAATATGAATTCAAGAGAGGTATGTGGTGAATACTAAAATATATTTGGTGAGGTTGTAGAAAATAATATCATCGACAAATAAATAGGCTTTCAGTTGATTTAGATTAACAACGAGATACCCTGCTCCCTCGGGTGAATATTTTAAATAGGAAAATGGTCTTAAAAAAAAACTACCTCATAATTTGTCTTATGTTTCATTTGTTGCTGATGTTACTTATATATGGGTGATGCTAGTGAAGATATTTAAATATTTAGACACAAAATGGGGAAGAGTAATTAAGTTAACGGTAATACCAAAAGTAAGTCGAAATGTGTTAAAATGTGGAACCACGCGGAAGGAGTCTAAGCATTTCACAGTTGTAAGTATAGAATCGACGTGCTTTTGAAGCATTTTATTTCACATTTAGTGCAACCAAGCTTTAACGCATATCCATGTTTTCTTTCTCAACTACTTCTTTGGAAATACGAGTAAAATTGACAGTACCACTTTCTTCTAAACACCCGTAGTAATTAGCATTAAACATATATCTTAAATCTCAGAACAGCTTTCTTCGATTTTTAATTGCTAGTGTTATTAAACGTTTAGACAACGTCGGTATTGGAAAGAAAACATACACAGATAGTTTACTGCAAGTTTAATAATACTGAAACATTAAATAAAAGAATATATGTATATATGTTAGCTCAAACTTTGTCCCGACTTCCTTTCTTCAGCGAACAAATATAACTCTTTTAACGAACGAAAAATTATTAAAAATATTTTTCCAAAGGTCAAAACCGAGGGTTCCCATCGGTACTTATTAGGAATACAAAAAAAAGATAATTCAATTAAATGTAGTACTGTTAACAGTCGGCCATCCTGTCTTCAAGAGCGTCCTCGCTCGGGTCATCGTCGTCTTCGCACTCCTCCTCGCCATTATCGTCAGGCATTCTATACCATGGCTTCATCTTCTCGACACCATAGACTGAGACATAACGTCGTTTATCAATTTGGATAGCTGGAAGGTCTTCCACCACATATCGGTCATTGCGTAGCTTTTCGATTACAATAAACGGACCTTTCTACTTAGGCTCAAGCCTTCGTGAACGTCTTAAACTCGGTGATTCAGATTGCGCCAAGATCAAGTCATTGACATCGTAATCTCCAGGCTTCCGGTGCTTAGAATCGAATCTCTCCTTCGCACATTTCCTGGATTAATTTATACAGGCGGCTGTCCGTTGCATTTCTTCATAGGTTTTTAATTCTTCATCTCGGTGAAGCAGATCGACAATCTTGTTGCGAATAAAGTCTCTAGGCTTGTATGAGAATAGAAGCTCGTGTGAGGTTTTTTTGATTGTCGAATTCGTTGTGCTATTTACGGCCCACTGATCAGATTTTCATCCCATCTTTTATCTTCTTTCGTCAGTGGTAAAAACATCGATAAAATTGTTTTATTCAATCGTTATACATTCCCGTTTGCTCGCGAGGCTCGTACAGCGTTTTTAATATGCTTGATTTCGTGGTCTTTACAATACGTTGACAACTGTTTAGCCGTAAAAGCTGTGCCTCTGTCGCTAACAATTATCTCTGGAATTCCAAAATATCCAATTATCTCATTTAACAAATCCAGGACAAGTGTTCTTCACAGCACTCATAATTGAGAACTTTGTAAAGGCATCAATAATCGCTTAAACGTATTTATTCCTAAGTGCGCTTTTCGGGAAAGGTCCCAAATTATCAATATGTACTACTTTAAATGGAACCGGTATGCATTTGTCACAATGAAATTCTGCTTCTATTTTCCTGCCGGAACTTTGTTGAAGGCACAATCGACCCAAGACTTTATATACTATTTAACGGCGTTTCTCATACGTGGGAACCAGAAGTACTCTTGTATATATTGAATAGTTTTATCAACTGACAAATGACCAAATTCATTATGATATTTATGTAATATATTACATTGTAAAGTTTTGAGCAACACCCACAATTTTAATTGATTCCATTTTTGAAAAAGTTGTTCATCTTTCAATACGTAATTTTGGTGGGCACGATTTTGTTTTCTTTTAAGATCTTCATTGGTTCGTTGTATCGTACCATCTTTATTAATATGCAGAGATGCCTCTTCCACTACTCTCGATTTTTTGTAAGGCATTCGGCTAAGGCATCTACATGTTCCAACAATCGACCATTATGATGTTCAATTACAATATCAAATTCCTGTTTGCGAAGCCACCATCTAGCAATTCTTGGTATAAGGTCATTTTTCTCTATCGCCGTTAAAACAGCATTGCAATCAGAGATAACTCTAACTTGCTTTCCCAGTTTTATTGAAAACGTTCGAGAGCCTCTACTATAGCCAACGCTTCAAATTCATAACTATGATATTTGCTCTCACGCTCATTTGCCGCACGACTGAAGTAGAAACAGGTTTTAATCCTTCAGGTTAAATTTGGAACAACAACGCTGTCAATCCTATTGATCTGGCATCCGTGTGAACATGATTATCCGCGTCTACTCTATATGAGGCTGTGACTGGTTTACCCGACAAAATCGTCTTTATCTCTTTAAAAGCTCGGTCTGTGTCATCACTCCAAACAAATAGAGCATTTTTCTTTATTAATTGTCTCAGTGGCATCGTGATAAGAGCAGTTTCGTCCACCCCCTGCAACTTCGCTTGATGGTGAGAGAAGTCTAGAATCGTATGACAGGTAGGCGGCTATAAAGCCTTACCTTTATTAAGCTAAGTATGTAGGTAGGTAGGTTTAAGTGGCACTAACACTCGGCCAGAGAAGACACAATTAGGACATACGCAATCCCACAAGTTAAGGGTAAAAAGTGTAAGTGTGTTATTGAAAGTCTGTGTGGAGCCATACTCCAACCATTTTGAGAATAGGATGAATCTCAACAAGTCAATTATGTTTATTGATTTGAGATCGTCCTGGTTTACCACCTCCATCCGGCGAACAGTGACAAACAGTGACTGTCTCTTGACATCCAAATAGACAGTGTCCTGTTAAAACTGCCACAAAAGAGCTAACAAGTTGCCTTTTCAAGGAAATTAACTCTTTAGATGCTTCTGAGATCAAATGAAGGCCAAAACTGTCTAGTCGTATTACAGATACTTTCCTCCCACCACCCATTAGTGGCCTGTTCGAGAAAGTTAGAAGTAATGCAATGTTTGCATTCGATAAAAACTATTTTATCATTCTTGCAGTCGTCTGGCATCCAAGTCAGGGAAATGTGTGTGCGCCGCCTCGTTGAGCAGAGACCGACAGAGAGAGAGAGACCACCTTTGAGAAGGTGCTTGCCTTGTCTGGAGCCGTAATGGCAACCAGACTGGCAGTGCAAATTTTAACATGTTCGTCTGACAGATTATACAACGTCAGCCGAGATGGGGCTTTAAAAATCGGAAGCATATCCACCTGGAAGACACTGCAGTAGTCCTGGAGTCAAAAGTTTTCATTTTGTTTGAGGTTTTCGTATAGTACACCACCCGAACCCTCCCCTTTAGCTAGGAGTCATCTGTTTAAAAACATACTCCTAGTTCAGATACCTCGTCACTTTCCCATTTTGGCCTGCTGGGAATTTGTTTGGAGAATTTGGTATCAAAAAGGAAAGAGGGATGTGAGAAGTCAATGTAGCTGGGAATGAACGCCAAGTTTTTTAGTATAAGGCTACCGAAATCTGATCGAGTCCATCTGCTTAGTGTAGTCAAGTAATAGACATCGGGCTGATGCAGTTAAAGCCTCCCTCTACACCGAGAAGGCAATTAAGGTGAACTACTGGTGTTGCAAGCAGTATTCAATTTGGGCGAGAGAGTTGATGGATCCAACATATTTTCCCTTCATGTATGCGAACTGCTTAGGGGACAGTAGATGACCTACGTTTTCCCTAATGTAGATATCAATTAAAGTCTCAAGCGTATTGAGCAAGAAAGAGGATAAACTAATTGGTCTGTAGTCCTTAGGCTTACAATGCGAAATTTTACCACTCAAGCCAAGACGATATTATTTGAGGTTATTCGTGTAACACTCCTGATATGAGTGATAGCTGCACTTACTGACTTTCCACTCTCTCCTATAACTTGTCACTTGCAATACTTTCTGATTTTCTTTCAAGTTTCCCTATTCCAATTTCTATTGGGTACACCAACGAATTGTTCTTTCAATCAGAGCGTTATACTTTTTAGAAACTAGTTTTAAGTTTCCCGTCACGGGTACCGCTGCTGGCACCCACATCTGTTTAAGAAGCCTATTAGTGAAATAAAAAATAGCCTTCAGCTTTGCAATATTTGCGCAGTCTTTTTGTCAGTTTTTTCTAGCACTCTTTTCCGTTAAATGACAAAATATTTCCTTTTAAATTGCAACTCACTCAAATTGACTTGTGTGAAACATTTGATTTGGTGGGTTTTTCTGGGCGTGACTGCCACTCATGACGCTCTTTGATAGCAACTTTGCAGCGCTCTCTACCATAACCTAAGTCATATTTATTTCTTATTTTTTCGGTGCGGAGCTAGTACCCGGAGCTCGTAGTAGTCCTCGTCGGTACGAATACGCTGCTGGCTCTAAAAACTCGACAGCCAAAAAAATTGCCTATTTCCGAAAGCGGTTGTTCCTTTTTATTTCGTTTTTTTTTTATTTCTGCGCAGTTTCCGTTTTCATTTCAGTGCTTCTCTTGCTGCTGCAGCTGCATGGGGGCCTTTGACACATTGGCTTTGTTTTTCTGCGAAAGTGCCTGTTCGCCACCTCCATAACCACCTCCTGAGCCTCCATCTCTTCTGCTTCGACTCTCAGTGTTGTCCAGCGCTCAGTGGAGGACGCCTTCACGCGGCGTTCACAAGCGGTTTTGGTGCACTTTCGTTTTTGCCTCTGTTTTTATTTTTGCTATTGTTCTTGCCGCGTTACGCAATGTTGCCAACATAAAATATTGTTTGGCATGTCATATTGACAAAGTTCGACAGGTGTCCATTTACATCACTTTAATGGAGTGCTACGCTTAAAACTCCATTACATAATCAAAGTTTTTGTTGTTATTACTGTTGTGGTGGTTGTTGTTGTCTCTTCAGTGATGCTGGTACGGCCATGTTTCTCTTGCCGCCGTAGATACTGGGAGTGTTGTTGCTGTTACTGTTTTGTTATTTTTGTTGGTGGTGCTGGCGTTGCTGCTCGGTGTTGTTAAGTGGATTCGCTACTTTTTTCCCGTTCATGCCATAAAAATCCATTTACAGCGTATGTGCCCTGCTAATGACATTTTTTCAATAACAATGCCGGACAAATTGCAACAAAAAACAAAAGCAAAAAGAAGGAAACAGCGGATTTTTTTTAAATGTATTTTTTTGGTTCTTTTTTTATTACTGTTAGTGGAAATTTAATGGAAAAATTTTGCTATGGTGAAAGTTTTATTAAAAGGTGTAACTGTTTTTTACATAAATTATAATGAAATTGAATGAAAATTACATAAAATGGAATGTCCACAGCGTCGAATCGAATAATCTGGTAGCGACAGGCGTCAGAGACGCAGAGATGTAGCCGCTAATTTGTTGTTGGTATTGTGTCCATTTATTTTAGGTTGCTTTTATAACTATTACAGCCATTTAAGATTTTGCGCCCTACGCAATTGGATGAAGCGAGACGGGAGTTCATTTTTATTGCTCTAGGCATATGGAAAAATTTTTTTTTGTGGAAGTGCAAGCTTCCTTTGTCAATTTTGCTACAAACATATAACTTTTTGTGTTAGTATATTTTTTTATTCGATGTATGGCAAACAAATATTTATTCCTAATAAAGTTGAGGTAATTAAGTTTGGGTACTAATCAGTGTTGTCAGAGAACGAGTTTAAAGTCATACCTCAATTAATATTTCATTTATTTTTGTGATAAGTCAGATCTTTGTCAGATCAATGGAAATAAAAGATGACTCGACATTGGAAACATGTTTCTATTTAACTATATTGGACTGTCCATTACATTTTAGTATTTAATTAGCGCCTTAGCGCCATTTGAAACCACTACCCCTCCTAACGCTTGAAAAATATAGGTTGTTAGCTAGATCCATGTTGTGGAATTTTGGTATTTCAAAAGATTCTTCGGTTTCACACCCGAGAGGTCGGATAGTCCTGCCAGAAAATAGTTTCCTAGAGCAATATTTCTTGCAGCAGCCAGAGGTGGGCATTTGCAAAGATACTGAGTTTCTGTTTCACTCACGTACGAGTCTTTACAGCTTCTACAATGGCTATTGAAAGGTCTCTGCATTATATCCGCATGAGTACCTACGCCAGCGATCTGTAAAGGCTGCCGTGAGTCGGCTGGTGTGTCTACGGTCCTTGTTTACAAGATCCGTTGACTTAGCAGATTGTAGACTGGCCAGGTCGTCCGGTATGTATTGCGCGTTGTAAGTGACTTCCATCTTCTGCTCGCCAAGGAGATGCCCCTCTTGATAACACCTGCACCCAGAGAAGCAGGTATTAGTTCTGTATTAGGTCGAGAGAGGCCCCCCTGCGCTCTAATTCATCAGGTTTCTCATTTCCATCGATATTCCTATGGCCTGGAACTCAGATTATTGTGATGTCAGCATGAAGACCTATCGGCCTAAATTCTTACCTACACTGTTTGACCAGCCAAGAGTTGATGGTGTTTGATTGTAGAGAATAGTAAGAATCAGGGGGTTCTGGGAAAAATGAGTAAGAGTAAACCGCAAAACCGCAAACCGCAAACCGCAGACCGCAAACCGCAAACCGCAAACCACAAACCGCAAACCACAAAACCGCAAACCGCAAAACCGCAAAACCGCAAACTACAACCCGCAAGTCACAAAACCGCAAACCGCAAACCACAATCCGCAAAACCGCAAAACCGCAAACCGCTGACCACCATGGTGGTGGTTTTCGCGCAATTTGGCAGTTATGGAAATGTGGGTCCTACTAAACACTATGCACAAAGTGGGCGGTATATATTAACTGCCACGCCCACTATTAATAAATATAAATAACTTAAGATCTTGTAGCGATTTACGGACGAAAATTTACGGCAAGGAACATGAGGTCATTATAAAGCTATCTGCAACAAATATTGATATAAGGAAGTTTAGGGTCTAAAATAAAAATTAGCCTACCTATGCTCGTATTGATGCCAGCGGAATAATAATAGGCAGAAATATACATGGGGTCCATAATAGTGTGTGTGCACAATATGGAGATCATAATACTACTGCCACGCCCACAATTAACCAAAAATCATTACTAGGTTCCAATTAAAGATTTATAAACGAAATTTTACAGTAAGGTTGCCGGTACTAACATTAAGCACCACACAAAAATGGGAGGGTTATTTTCACAGCCATGTCCACTATTGACATATTATTATAACTTACGACTAAGACAATAATGATGATTTATGAAGAAAACATCCCCATTGTTGAACTCGCACGCACAAGAATAGGTAAAGGGTATTTCGAAGTCGGTCTAACCCGACTTCAGACTTCTTTACTCGTTTTGTTATGCGGTTTTCTCACGGACGATGTTTTGAGTTGGTGTGGAACTGAGTCGGATAAAAAAACTTAATAGCAGTTGGATTTAGATACATACTCGGGGGCTTAGGCTGGGTCTGGGGTTGGGGTTGAGCTACTGCTGCTGCTGATACTGCTACCGCTTGTATAAACAGAAATCGAGCGATAATTGTTTTGTGACCAAAATATAGTATTTTTGCTATGCATTATTCTCAAGGACAATGTTTGTGTGTTGTTGTTGTTTTCATTTGATGCATATATACTCGTACATAGGAAATAATGGACAAGATACTGCTACTACTGCCACTTGTATAAATAGAAATAAAGCGATAATTGTTTTTTGAATAAAATGCAGTATTTTTCTTATGCAGTTTTCTCGAGGAACATGTATGCTTTTTTATTATTTATTTATTTATTATTATTATGTGTTATTCCCAGTGGGCTATGTTTGAAATTGTATTTATGATTCGCTCTTTGCGGCAAAATTAATGATGATGATGATGTAGCTAGTTGGTGTAATGTAAATATGAAAGTAAAGATTGGTATTATCACGTTATAACGAATTTACGTAAGAAGAATACATCAACGGTTATATGCGGCAATCTGAATTGGGACATTTATTTATGAGCATAATTATATTATACTATAAAGGAGAATCATCAATTGACGGAATTTTTTAGTTTATATTAAATTAAAATAAGAGAAAATTTAAAAAAATTGAAATATGGAAGATGTGATGAAGAAGCAAACTAGCTGAAGCCATAACTGCTGTGTAAGCAACAGTACTGCAGTAATGAAATTATTGACAGCAAAACACGATTTATAGCGTCACTCATTGAAATACTTTGACCTGTACAGTAACAATAAACTTGTGGAGTCCTACAAATAATTGTAAGAGTAAGGAAAGTAAGTATAGGAAGTATAACTTATTTATACCTTACTAATTAGAACGAAAGTGGTACTCTAATTTATAAGAAACCAGGAGGCCAAAAACTAAATCCCAATAAGACTCTAGTATGCAATTACTAACTCCTCATTCTATTTACACAAAGTAGATACGTTTCAGCCTGACACATCCCTATATTATAAAAGAATTAACTTCCTACACTGTACAATCTATTAATATTAAAATGTACACAAGGAATTAAATTCTTAGTGAACCTTATTACTCAACCCAAATTCAAGCTGATAGATGGCTTCATACTTATGACATGGACCACAATATGACTAGACCACAAATTTGACAAATTTATTATTTGGTTGCACCATGTGGTTGTTGTTAGAAGTTCTATTGCAGAGTTTTTGATGCTTCATCTTGGTCAAATGGTCTTGAAGTATCAATCGGGAGTGCTTTCTAAGTAACACCACTATCAGAAATTTCAGGACCTCCAGTCTATTCCATGTGAAAACCAGCATAGGTATTTTTTATTAGTTTCGGTCACACAAGAGAACTATTTCTTGATTTAAATGTCTTTTGTGACAGATGGATGGAAATATGTCACCAAATACTTTAAAATGTATTTGGCAGATCTGGAAGAATATATTAGAAGGATCTTTAAGTAGAAGATTTTTGTTGTGTAGTTTTTTCCTTAATGAATCTTTCGGTATCCAAGTCGCAAAAGTCAGGTTGCAGTTTGCGTAGTTAAACTTTTTAAGTCTAGCCTGCAAATTGTAACCTGGAAAGTATCGGGAAGCAGCAGCTTCTGCATTTGGTTCCTCCCCACCCCCACTCGTAGCAATACAAAAATGTACATATGTATGTCTACAGGTTTTGCTCTTGCATTGCCGAGCAACTTCGGGCGATGAGTTAAATAATTATGCATAGTCAGCCACGCAATTTTAACTCATTTCTCTGAGTGAAGAGAACGATAAGAAATATGAGGCTAAAAAAGGAATAGTGAAATGCGGACTCAGATATGAATCCTCTTCGACTCATATATGATTAAAATTATGAGTCGCATGCCAAGGCTCCTCTAAGTGGACCTTTGCAAGATTTTCAATGCGGTTTTTTAAATGAGCTCTATATGAGGTAACCGCTCCGAGCTAGAACATGTATAAGTCTCATTTAGGACTCTAAATGTTTGCAGGGATGTAGTATCTTTGTAGTATATTGTCTTTATTTATACATAGGAAGCAATCATTCAGCCCATCATAAAACGAGTGCGTTTTGTTACGAAATGGGCCTTTTGACAATTTACTCTAAATCTCTGTACTCGGATTCGTACCACTGGATCGTGTAGTAATCAAACAATCGCTGGTTAAATTAAAATAACTAACTTTATTTAATTATTGCTATTTACACACTTAATATTGGGCTTAAAGTTTACTTTATTACAATTTGCACTTTATTTCACAATTCATTAATCACTTTATTTAGTCTTTAATTTCATCACTTTACAAAATAAGAATTACAAATACTGCTGCTCCGATTATAACGCATGATGTACACACTGTTACGATTCCTTCTTAACTGTGTTCGACTTTGAACAGTTTTGTGGTTTTTACAGCTTTCGAATGGTTGAAGTAGAAAATTCTACGCTATTCAAGAAAGGAAGTTTTTATTTTCGAGAATATTCTTTTACACCACCACAGGGTGCTCTTAAGTAAATTTTTATTCGAATAGATCGTGTCTTACACTGTGCACTCATTCTCAAACTCCAGATGGGATCCTAAAAGTATTCAATCACGTTTCAGTATTTAAGGCAGCACACGCGCTTCAAACCTGGAATATACCGAAATACACCATCAAGCTTTAAACTTTGGCAAATTGTTGTTAGTTTCTATTGGATAAAAACAACCTATCTAAGAGGTAAGAATCGTGTTTATAGAAAATATTGTGCTGACCAGTGAAATTTCAATACTTTAAGCTACGGACTAAATGACGATTGGATGCTTTCGATGACACCATTGCTTAAAGAGATTTTTATGTGGGTTATGTTCATTATATTCAATTGAAGTGAGTTTATTAATAAATAATATAAATATTATAAATATTATGCAACATAGTCAGGTCTAATGTCAAAATAAAATAGTCAATATTTATATTCATAATTTTCATAACAGAGAATATTCAATTGGGATGAAATTCAAATAAAAGATGATAACTTCACATTCCATGAACACTGACGAATAACAGATCTAAGTTCACGATCTGATTTTGTGGAGTTACACATATGTACCCATTCATATATGATCAGATCAATAGAAGAACAATTGTGCGAAATAGCAGCATGAATCAAGAAAGATTTATATCAAAAAACCCTACTGTCTCAGACAATTTTTCCAAGTTACAATAAATGGAAACGAAATTTTCCTTTGGAACCGTTGTACGCACGAATATTAAGAGGTTCATCAAACAAATTAATTTTCCATTGATTTAAAAAATGGTGAACAAAAATCTATAAGCTATTAAGGATGCAAACCGAAAATTTAGGGAACTAAAATGTGTAAAATCGATTGTTTTAAATTTTTAAGATTTTGTTAAATATTTTAAAGGACAAGTATAAAAAAAACGCATATAGAAATGGTAAGAAATTCCTAGCAGCTATTTTTCTTTTTTTCTTTTGTAAAATAATAATTGTATTATTTATTATATTGTATTTATAAATAAATAAATAATAGTAAGAATAAAACACTAAAACAACAACACATTTTTTGATATCTAACGGAATTTAATATTTTATTAGGACCGTTTTCAGAAAAGGTCCGTCTGCTGATAATGCCTTTACTATCATTGTATCATTTCCCGCCATAATTCATCCATATTCATGAAAAGCATGTTGATATATTTTACTATTATATTTTACTAAGAATATTCAAAAACTTTTTATTATAAAAATCAGACGAACTAAAATATAACTGTTGCATAATAGCACTAATTAGTGGAATAAAGCCAGCGTTTCTATTGAATCTATAAATAAATAGTCACCATAAGAATTTTACTCATGGTAGTCATTGGTGCAGGTAATATGTACTCAATATAGAAAAAAGAATTTGTTAAATTGTGACTGGAAATACGAGTAGAATTGGTGTGGTCGATGTGGGTATTTACTTTCGAAGTCATGTTTCTAATAGGAGCCGGTGTGTTTTTGTTCTCACTTCAATACGCACCTTATACTCCCTCTCATTATCCTTTTCCAAAAATGTGTGAAGCCTGTCCTTTATTTTAAATTTAGTTTTCACTTCGATATTTTTAATTATTGTTACTTTCCACTCTACACTCTAATGTCAATAGTAGTATCGTATTGAACACCAATCAGAACAATAATTGGAGCTACAAAAACAGCAACAAAAATAGCAATAATACTGGTGTTGTTCTCCTTTTTAAAAGGTACAAAATTGGCGCGTTCATGGCACCATTACCGCCACGCGACCCAAGCCCCCGTGCTTTCCTCCACGACCTGTGCGCGCTTCATCATCTCCCATAGTAGGACCAAATAAACCAACAACAACAATAAAAAGTGCAGAAAAATAGCAGACAAACTACTGCTTTTCCCTCACACAATGAGGAATTAAGTGCATTCTCTTGTACTTCTGGTGCGTTAAATCCGGCTTGTTCGCTTTTTGTTGCTGTTATACAATTTTTTTAGCTGCTTTCAAAATGGTGGCGTACGCTTTTTTTTGCAGATGCAAAAATCTCCACCAAAGGTGTGAAA
Source organism: Clusia tigrina (assembly GCA_920105625.2). Lineage (NCBI taxonomy): Eukaryota > Metazoa > Arthropoda > Insecta > Diptera > Clusiidae > Clusia > Clusia tigrina. Next base: position 170,203,637 of record OV050032.1, read on the forward strand.
AATGGATACGAAATGGCAGTAATAGTGGCAGTCGTGTCGATGATGTTGTAAATAGTGGCACTAAAATAGGTACAAAGCCATGTTATTATAACGAAAGCACGTGCTTGTGCCATCGTACTCATTGTAGTGGTAGTAGTAGTAATTGTTGTTGTTGTTGATATAACGTGAACAGCTTCAAGTAATAGTGCCAGTAGTTTTTATTATTATTACAACAATGCATTTGGTTGCACTATTTTGACTTAAACGTCCCTTTTATTACTGTTGCTTTGCTCCACTCACGTCTGCAGGGAAGCTACGATATCATAAATCAACCTGTTACTGGGTGGGGGATTGTTGAGCAGAATTATTAGAATTTTAAAAAATTGGTGAAAACTTTTAATTGAATTCACGTTGCTTTACTGATAAAGAGGGAATTAAATGTGTACAAGCATATTAATATTAGGTCATATGCCAGAAATTGGGTTGCTCAGATAAGATACACGCCCACTTTGCATCTAAGGAACTTTCGAGACTAAACTTATATTAGCCCAATTATGTTGCTGTGAATAAAAATATTAAAAAATTAGCCGAGTTAGGTTCATAGCCACGCCCACAATTGACACTTATTTATAGCTTACGATCAAAACAAAATTTGTAGTCGAAATTAGATGTGAATAAGTAGATTGACGCTATCAACCTATAAACAAGGCAATATGTCGATCAGATAAAGGAAACGCCCCCCTCCCATAATAGGAAATAGTTATGGACAAAATTGAGGAGTAATTTACATCAATTCTATATTAGTTCACCTACATAAAGTGGGCATCAGGCGTGTATGCCTATCCTCACAATCCAGATTGGTTCATTACTGGGCCTGCATATAATACTCATCGACGAAATTTCACAAGATGGATCACAGTTCCACTACAAAACGCCAAACAGAAAGAGTCCAGGCTGTTTCTAATGCCACGACCACTTTTAATGAATATCCATATCCAATATTTTCATTAAGGAACAAAATAACAAACCAATTGGTCTATGTGAATATCAAAAATTTTCAAAATTTGTTTCTGCCTTCCGAATACACGCCACTGTGACGTTCGCTCCATCACAGCAACAGACTTAATCTAAAGTTTTTATTTATTTGTAATATGAGAATATAACAACGTAAATAAAAAACGAGTAAAGAAGTCGGAAGTTTGGTTAGACCGACTTCGAAATCCTCTTTAACCTTATATGTGCGTGCGAGTTATACCATGGCATGGACATTTTATTCATATATCATCATTAGGAGTATATCTGGATAATTTTCGGTAGAGCACTCTGAGTTGATCCTAATGGAGGGAGGCGTGGCCTTTATCTGATCGTCTCCATTTCTTCTGTATGGCCTTGTAGCGTCAATATAGGAATTCATATAAAAATTCGTCCAAAAATGTTTATAGGACTTAAGTTATTAAACTGTGTCAATAGTGGGCGTGGCTCTGAAAGTCACTTGTCGATTTTGTGTGTGGCGTTTAACGGTAGCTTCCTTCCTGTAAAAGTTCATTGATAAATCTTCTAAAGGAATCTAGTAATGGTTTTTCGTTAATTGTGAGCGTGGAGTACTACATTGCTGCCAATTTTTATTCCCATAACATCAATACGAGCATAGGTAGGTTAATTTTAGTTTTAGTATCGAAAGTGGGAGAGCCCTTTCTCTGATCAACCTCATTTATTGCAGTTCGCTTCACAATGTCCACATGTTGCTTCTTATGAAATCTCTAATAGATTTTCAATATTTTTTAATAGTGGACGTGGCAATAAGTATATACCGCCCAGATTTTCCAGAGTGGTTAGTAGGAGCCACATCTACTTCCCTGCCTCACCATCCCATCAATTGGACAATAGATATTGTCATTTTAAAAAAGGTGAACAAAGTTACATATATGGGAGGTAGGCGTGATCTTTGTCCATATGGGCTCATATAGTAATCTGGTTCTGTATCTTGGTCCAGACCAAACTTTTGCAAAATTGCCACGTACGGACGGATAAAATCAAAATTGCTCAGAAATGATTCTAATCATATCTTTATAAATCCATATCTGCCACACCTCTTTCTGGTAGTTGAAAAACCGCTTAACTGCACTAACTTAGTATACCCTCCTTAGCCTTTTTTAGGGTAAAGGGTATAAATACTCGCAAAATGCTCATATACCTCACAATACATAGGCGATTCTAACTGAAATGCTAAAAATCCGTTGGACATAGTTGTATGTAGTTATGCGAAAGGCTTTTGTATTGTTTGTCGACAAGGACTGTTTACTAGACCCAGACTAAAATTGTAATGAAAATAGTTCGATCTGAATGGACTACTGAGTAATTTACACCTGTATGTTTTCAATATTGTAATTCACTTGAGGAATACTTTAAAATATACGAGTTTTTTCGGAATACAAATTACATTTTTGACCAATTCAACTAAAATATTTTTACTGAGAGTCTATGCAAAATATGGTTTCCTACAATATTCTAGTATGTTATTTCTCTACTGGAAGTATTAAATGGAATTGCTGCAGTATTCTACTTTCTGCCATTCTTCGTTTGTGTGTTTCAGTTTTTTGTTCAGGAAGCATTTCTTGCGTTTTCATATTTGGCATATTTCCAAATTCTGTGTGTACACAAATTCAAATTTCATCCATAATGATACACTGCGAATTGTTACTCGTATTTAATAAAATTTATATCCGCAGGGGCAGGACGAGCAACCACTTGTTTTGTATATTGATGTTTGTTGGTGCTGCTTACTGTGAGTATAACTAATATTGTTTGGCTGCCGATGATTGCTACAATCATCGGGATGCCTCTCTATGCATGTTTGTTAACAATAACAACAACAGTGGTAGTGATGATGATGCTGATGATTTTGTTGATAATGATGAAATGATAATATTAAATTTGCATAATGCTAAGTAATTGAGTTGTCACTGTTGTTGGTGTTGCTGTTGCCATTCCCAATTGTCGAGGTGGTGCTGCTGATGCTACTGTTATTGTCTGCCATCACATTGTTGTATGTTATTCTTACCAATAATGCTTTTGTATATAAATAAATTGTAAATTTATTTGTTGGTAAATGCAAAAGCATGTCCTTCGCTTTTTACCTACAATGCTGATGTTGGTCTTGTTGTTGCTTACTGATGGTATTTTTGTGTTTTCCACATATAAATTTCTAATCATCACATTTGCTACTATCCTGCAGCATTTTATGCACACCTGGCTCTATTCGCAACAACTCTCATACACATATACACACGCGCACTTATATAGCCACCCCTTGTCCAGTTTTTGTCTATCATTCCTCACTCCTCCTAGTCCCCTAGTCACACCCGCTCTTAATTTTTATTGTGCTGAAATTATTTATTGTATTTATAGTAAATAATGAATTTATGCCACCTTTTTTAGCTTGTTCATTATGCGGGTAGCATGCAGTAAGGCCGCTCGCTCACGCATCTCGATGGACAGTTTATTGCATTTATTAATTTTTCATTTGGCTTTGTTTTCATACTAGTCATATCCCTGTCATATTTGTTATTTCGCAACTAGTCCAAACAGAAGCACAACAGCTATGAAATTGATTTATTTCCTGAGTTTATGTAATTGCAAGACAATTGTCTCGCCATATCGAGATTCGGAAAAATGTACGATTATACCACAATATTTAATGTAATACAAAAACAACAAAAAGTTTTTATTATTATTAATATATTATTCCTTACACCATAATTAATTATGATTGCAAGGTGTTGGGGGGGAATGAGTACTAGCTACAGAGGCTTTCGACTCAAAGAGAAAAAGATTTTATAGAAAGAAGCAGTTTGGAGACCAAGCCCGTGGCAGGATTTGAACCTGCGACTCTCGGGGTGTGAGTCTAGTATGCTTACTATTAGACCGCCCTCGGGGTGTGAGCCTAGCATGCGTACCACTAGACCACAGAGGGTGGCTAAAGAGTTTTTAATTCATTCCCTGTTTCTTGATATTCCTGTTATTCTGTTATTTTGGCACTATTTAAATTTACTCCGCAATTATATTAGTTCTCCAGATAGAAAAGGATTTTTATTTATTAGCATCCATTCAAAGAGTATACAGTATCTGCAAAGTCTCTTATAAAGTACAGACTAATTAAAAGTATCACAGAAGTTTTTTTAAATCGTTATAATTTGCGGTTCTCTTTATTTTTCATCAGTATGTGTTGATAATTTTGTGTCAGATTTTGCATGTACCAGAACTCTCCTGTAGTACCAAAGTTTTTTTTTAACTGACACATCCGTACTCTATTTTGATGTCAACTAAAGGCTATACTCAGATTGTATTTCACTACAGTATCCTGGATAAATTAAATTTAGTTTTGGAACCTAGTTCCTCATTTCACTGTAGGGGTATGCTGGCATGGAAGTGTGTGTATGAGTATGCGTTTATTGGTTTATTTGCTGAAGAGCGTTTGGGGTAAGGTTAAGCGTGCGTGTGGGCTGTATCATTTAATAGTTTCCCATCTTATGCGTAAATCATGTTTAGAGACCTGCGTGTATGCCACAAAATGCTCACACTGCTCGTACTCATTTGCGTCTTGGGATTAATCATGTTTCTTTTTATTATTTTTGGTTTTGTACTTTTATCGTCTGTTGAGAATACATTGCAGTAAATTTGGTAAACCATAAAAACCACATCTCAGGTAATTTAATTACAGTTAAAGGTTTTTTCGTCCAATTTCTGTTGAATTTTGATATAGTGGAGATATAGAAGTTGCTGCCGGTACTCAAATACAGCGGAATTAAGAAAGTGTCGCAATTCCCACTTTGACAGAACACCGAAACTTACCGCACTTTGCAACAAATACATTGTTTACTGTACCTACTTGAGAGCTGCACTAACTCTTACATCAGGAAATTTTCTCTGAAACATTCATGATATACTTCATTTTTCTATCCTTCTTTGGATTTCTATTTAATTCTTATTTTAATACTTTCAAGTTCGAGATCCACAAACGGTTTTTGAAAATTCTTTGAGATCCTACCATAATTCAATCAAACATACTTCCTTACTTCTCAACCTTTGAATATTATTATTGATAACTATTGCATTTTATGATTCAGTTCAAGTAATATAAAGTATTGTTTTGCTTATGATAACTTATAAATATCTTATACAGATTATTTGGCAGGAGTAGAATTTGTTCAAAATATATAAATGTAAACGAAAAAGCTTTTTATGTTAACCATAAATTAAGTTTCCAAAGTCAAGTATGACCCTATTTGAGAAAAAATAAAAGCAAAGGGCATCGTGGCATTGTACAATTGTTAAATAAGTCAGTGTCGGAATCTTAGCTGAGTTTAATTTTTAGCTTTACTCTCGACTGAGCTATTCCAAGTGCAGGTCCTTTTCATGCATAACTGATACTAACACTTTTCATTTAGTTTTTATACCCTTCACCCTTAAAAAGGGTAAAAATGGTATACTAAATATATACGGTTGAAAGGTTTTTCAACTACAAGAAGGAGGCGTGGCAGGTATGGAAATAATTATACAGAATCAGTTCTGTCTGGCTATCTGTGGCAAATTTTTTTTCCAGACGGTTAGAGATACCTTAATGAAACTTTGAAAAAGTATAGTCTGGACCAAGTTACAGAACCAGATTGCCATATGAACCTATTTGAATGAAGACCACGCCTACCTCCGATACATGCAACTTTTTCACATTTATAAAATGACTATAACTTCAGTCCAATTGATGAAATATTGATGATGGCATTTATGTAGATGTGGGTCCTACTGAACCCTATACGAAATGTGGGCGGTATATGTTAGCTGGCACATCCACTATTAAGAAATATTCGTATTCGTTAAGATGTATAAGAGACTAATAGACGAAATTTTATGAAAAGAAGCGTGTGAAGATTATAAAACCAACTACTAGGTTGATCAGAGAAAGGACTTTCGGGAGTAAAATTTAAATGAGCCTAGCTATGCTCTTATTAATGATATATGAAGGCAGTAATGTTCATTGAGTCCATTATAGTATGTGAACAAAATCTGTGGATCATATTATTACTACCACGCCTACAATTAGTCAAAAATTATTACTAGGTTCCTATAGAAGATTCATCAACAATCTTTTACAGAAAGATTACGGATCCTACTCAAAAAATTGGCGGATTATTTTGAAAGCCACGCTCTCTATTGATACAAGTTTTAAAACTTAGGACCTATGCCAAATTCTTAGACGAAATTTTATATGAATACGTACATTGACCCTACAAAGCCATACACCAGAACGGGTTTTTATGTTAGTTTTCACTTATTCAGCATAAACGGATACTAAGCAACAAAAACACAATTATTTTACTTTATTTTTTTTGGTATGATCTCAAAATTTGATTAATGGTTATATAGAAAACCTATCGGGGACAATTATCAAGAGCCCTTTTTCTATTTATCTATAAATAGCGCCATTGGAAAAATTGAATTCATTATAAACAGTATTATAATTTGCAACACAAAAGAGTAGCAAGCAGTGCATAATGTGAAACAATTGTGTTATTGACTTCCATTTAAAAATTTTCGTAAACAATTTTGACCCTTACTATATATATCCGCAAGGATCATTGTGAGAATACAGGATTAGTTTGGTAAATCTTCATTATATTTCAATACGATAAAACAACTTAGATGAAACCATCCAGTTTAAATTGAATGTTAAATGGTTTCACAATAATAATATTCAAGGTATTCATTCTATATTCGTATATATGTATATGCCTTCTGCCCTTTAGATTTCCGTGCAGAAACATTTAATGCAGGAATTATCGTGGAACTCAATGCCAAAAGCTCGATCTGCCATAAGAAGGGATGGAGTTGGGAAATACAGTACCATGACTTCTATCAATGACCTGTCTTTGTGAGTCAAAAATGACAATTATTCGAGGAAGATTAATTGGAGAATAAATGCTTTTCTCTGTAATAGGAGAAACCAGAGTGCTTCTTTAGTTTCTCACCAATTATAAATTAAATGAATATCTACACAATTGTGAAAAACGTACATAGGGGTACTCATAATTTATCCGTAAGTCTGCAAATGTACCCTACATATAAAACTGGAAAGCGCAATTTGGCAGCTCATTTTACACAATTCCGTCGTTCAATTAAATGCAGCATTTGAACGCTTATATACAGAATAGTGTAAAATAAGCAAAGGTGGGTGGAGCAGTGTGCTTGAGGTTTTAAACATTTTCTGTGGGTAGCTGCAGGACTCTTATTCGTCTTCAATGTGGTGTTGTGTGGTGGGTGGGGTTGCGTGTGGTAGAGCTAGATGGGGTGGAGATATATTAATGCTCACGCTTGAATTTATCACTTGCCGAAATAAAATTTACATTCCATTACACAAATTATATTTGGTCTGGCTGAACAGCATTGTTTGCATGCAGCGCTCAGAGCCAAAGCCATCAGTCGCACAATTTACCGTAAACGTCTGTCTTTGGCCGCACATTTATTTGATTATCTACCAACCCGCCAACTCCTAACAAGAACCCTCAAGAATGAGCAGAGAAATTGTACTTTGTTTTTTTCCTATTTGTATTTGTATGTGCATATATTTTTATCCATAATGCAAACATGTCTTAGCCGCTCTGCAAGTATGTCAGTCGACTGACTCCCCCCTCCATCTTCTTTTCACCTGTGCACACTAGTCCGTGGAGGGGTAGGAGCGGGTTCAGGCGGTAGTGCTGTAGTCTAGGACCACTTTGCCGCACCGCAATCTAAATGTGCTGTTTGCCTCTGGTTGCACTCGCTGCGCTGCCGTTTTCTTGTGTGCCTCGGACAATGTGGCTCCAATTTTGACACATTCGGAATTGCGGCAGCAGCTTGTTCATGTGCACACGTTGCTGCTGGACGGGACGAGAAGTAATTTTTTTGTTTACCTGCTTTCAGTTTTGTCCTTTTAGGTGGTTTTTACTTTTGTGTGTGTCTTTTTTTCCTTCTGGTTGCCATTCATTATTTGTCAATGTCAAATGGACAGACGGCCCGCGCAATATACCGACTCCACGTAAATATCTTGTGTTTGCGTTTTGTCAAAATGGAAATTAAGAAAATTTGCTGGTGCTGCTGCAGTGGCATGCAGCGTACGACTGTCGAAGTGGGAGTGGAGTTAAGTATATGTAGTTGTTGTCCTTATTGTCCTTATGTTGTTTGCCATTGCTGCAATACGTGTCCATTTAATCATTTTGTTGTAAAATATTCGTGTGTTTCGTATTATTTCACGTTACTAGTGGCTGAGGAGTGTGAGTCGGGGTGAGAGGTGTTGTTTCATATTCTTGAATTTTTATATGCGCTGCTAGTGTGACGTGTAAATATTCCGACTAACAAAAGACATTCATAGCTGTTGCTGCAGGCAGTCTCATTAGTATTTGCGGGCACTTTGCGCTAAGGATAGCGCGAAAGGGCAGAAAGGCAAATTCAACTAAAACGTTTTTTTTTTCGATCTATTTGTTAGTGCACTGCCACTTCTGGTGTTATTTGTGATTGTACTCCTAACTCAGTGGCATGTCTGAGTAATGCCTCAATAATACATTGATATTGGACAATGTTGCCCTGTGCGGATTTACTAGACATCAAGATTTTGAGTTAATTCTCATTGTTCGCTTCTTCTCTCTTCATTCTTGGTAGTGCGGACCCACTATTCTGTGACTAACATATAACCTAAAATAAACATATGTTCGCATACTCGTATATGTATAACTACACCCTAGTATATTGCTTCAGATATTATAATAAATTACACACTCAGACTACCAACACAACTCCAGATTATTGATTTGGAACTTATATTTATTAAATTGGATTTTTGCCTCGGAAGCGAATAATATTTCCTTTTTAATGGATCATTGTGTTTTTTCTTAAATTTCCCTTTATTTCATACATCTGTCACCATTATATTGACACCTAGTACATGATTTGACAATTTGTTTGGAAATTAATATAAAAAAACACATTTTGGCCAGTGCTAAAAAGTGATACAACAAAAATGATCTACATTAATTATAATAATTCACTATAATTATATTATAACAATTTATGATCAATTATAATAAAAATTATATTTATAATAATTATTTACATTTACATTTATAATACAACTACTAATATGTGTAGGCTGGATTTCCTAGTTCATTAGATCGTTTGGTCGAGTTCTCTTTAAACGGCGCATGGTGGTTTCTTCTAGATGTAGCAACTCGTTTATTTCTTCGTTATTATGCCCATGCAGTGTATCGTAGTGTTTTGTGGATATCTTTTTTAACTCTTCGTCAATTCTTGCCATATTTAGTTTGCGGTGTATGTCTTCATTTGTTGTGTACCAACCAGACTTTATGATCACTCTTAATATTCTAGATTGCTGTCGTTGAATTTTTTCTATGTGTGACCGCTTTGCCGTTCCCCATACTTGGAGTCCGTACGTCCAAATTGGCTGTATAACACACTTGTATAACAGCAACTTGTTGTTAATTGTAAGTTTAGATTCCTTACCCATTAACAAATATAGTTGCCTAAATTTTTCTTTTGTTTGTTTCGTTTTTTGTTTGATGTGGTTGTGCCAATTTAACTTTGAGTCTATGTGTATACCAAGGTATTTAGTAGTATACCCTATTTTTATATTTTCATTGTTTATTGTAATAGGTATTGCGTTAAATGTTGTTTTAGTTGTAACAATTATTTGTGCAGTCTTATCTTCATTAATTTTCAAGCACCATTTATCAAACCATTATTTAACATTCTCTCTGTAGCTATTGTGGTAGTCAGTTATTTTGGAAGTGGTATGTCTGAGGTAAATATGTCATATAGCAGTGGTCCTAAATTACTCCCCTGAGGAACTCCAGCTGTTGTAAGATGAATAGACGAACACTCTTCATTATATTTGATGTAAAAGTAACGATCACTTTCAACAATCAAATACTAGTCAAGTTGCAGCATCGTCTTCAGTTTATGCAGCAGTCCTTTATGCTATACTTTGTCAAATGCTTTTGCAACGTCCAAGAATACAGCAACGCAGTACCGCTTATATTCTATGTCTGTTTCAATTTTGTTTGTTATACGGTGTATCTGTTGAATTGTTGAATGTCGTTTTCTGAAGCCGAATTGATGATTTGGTATAATGTTTCTATGGTCAAGGATCTGGCTCAGTCTATCATGTAATAGCTTTTCAGTTCAGAAATTATGGGAAGTAGGCTAATTGGTCTATACGACGAAGCAGTTGTCGCATCTTTTCCCTGCTTCGGTAGCGCAATAATTTCAGCAACTTTCCATACTTTGGAGAAAAATGGCAGTCGCAACATTGAGTTCATAACATTGAGTTATAATCTATAGTAAGTAGCTCAGAGAGTGCTTTGCTTGTCAACATATCGTATCCTGGTGCTTTTTTGTGGTTTATTCGTTTTTTAATGCAATTAATTATTTCTGTTGTGTTTTTTTTTCTTTATTTTGGTTGTAATGTCTATATTTAAGTCATTGCATGTTTCAATATATTTATCTTCGTCATTTGATAGAACTTTTTCGAAGGATTAACCAATGTTGTTGCTTTTTCTTCATTGGTAGTATCTCATGAGTTGTCATCTTTCCGTAGTAGTTGCTGATACCTTATCTGAGTTTTTAATTTGTTTGTGCATTTCCATAATGAGTATTTCGTATCCTGGGTAGGCGTCAAGTTTTTTAGGTAATTTTGAACTTCTATATTTTGTCTTTTAGTTAATATTTTCTTGAGTTTTTTGCAGGCTATATTTAAACTGTGTTTATCCTCAGGCGATCTGGTCAGCTGCCATCTCTTTATCAGCTTTCTCTTCTCAATAATTTGCCTTCTTATGAAAATATCCGTTGTAGGTTTATTTCTTCTAAAATTATGACCACATCGTTGAAGTGAATAATGGCACGTTCAATGTCTAATTGTGTTTTCAGTGTGATAGACATATTCAGTTGGTTTTCAATATGCTGTCTATACTCATTCCAGTTTGTTTTGTGGTTAAAAATCTTAGCTATTGGTTCTATGGGTTTGATGTCAGTTGTGTAGTCAAGTATTATCGGAGAGTGGTCTGAAGAAAGTTCAAAACAAGCTATAATTTTTATTTGGTTACACTTTATGTTTTTTGTTATGCTAAAGTCGATTAGATCTGGTATCTTTTTCCTATCTGATGGCCAGTATATGGGTTCACCTGAGCTTAAAAATATGCAGTTATTTCTTGTTTATAGCATTAATCAGATTTCATCGTTTTTTATTGGTTAGCCTAGATCTCCAGTCAGTGTGTTTTGCATTCAGATCTCCAGCTGCAATGAATCTTACGCCAAGCGTCCTTATGTGGTCATCATATTGATCCGTCGTTATTAGGTGTCTGGGGGGACAGTAAACTGAGCAGATGAGTGTTGGCCCACTTGTCTCCTCAATTTGCACAGTAGTGGATTGAATATGTGGTGTTGCATATGGTTGCCTTTCGTTACGTCTTAATAGTGAATTTATTATGATAGCTGTCCCACCACGAGCTTTACCATCAGGATGATCTGTCACATAAATTTTATATCCAGGAAATACTAAATAGTTTTTGTTTGTAAAATGTGTTTCTGAAACTAGTGCTATCTATATCAATTTTCTTATCAGACAAAAATTGCTTCAACTCAAGATAATGTTTTGTTAGGCCATTTGCATTCCAAGCTACAATTTTTAAACTATTACTTTCGTGCATTTAAGCTTGTTAGTAACATTGTAATGATATTCATCATATTAGTCATTTTAGTGATTAGGGATTTCACCATGTTTTTAAGTTCATTAATATAACTATCGTTTTTTTTGTATTGTCTTCAGCTTTATTTAGATTTGACGACCCTGCAATTTCGGCATAGCTTACGCTTGGTTTAACTACTGATCCATCCATATTTTTGGTCTGTAGTAATAATGGATCCTTTCTGCGTAAAGATGGAAACCTTTGAATGTTTATGGCTTTGTATATTTCACAGCCTTTGTAGTTTGCAGTATGATTTCCGCCACATAGGGCACATTTAATTTCAGCTTGGATCATTATGTGAATTTAAAAAAACACAAGCAATGAAATATTGTTAACAGTGCAGTGACCACAAAATATCAGTTCATTGGTTTGAACCCACAACGTTTTTAACCTGATATTTTTTTACATCTTAAATGAATGTAGAATTGTGTTTCCCACACATAACAACTTTTCTGTCATTAGAGTAAAAGTTTCTCTAACAACAAAACCAACAACACCTTCTGCAAACTGTAGCAACTAAACAGATATCGCTAGGGCAGTTGATAGTAGCAGGAGAAAATGCTTCATCTTCATGATACGAGTATTTCCGCCCTCTGCAACAATGACGACAACAACAATATCAGTAGAGTCATCACAATCATCAGATAATTACAGGAAAAACATTAGGCTGAAACTTCTCAAATCCTCTTATCTACGCGTATGAGTACTGCCGAATAAGACTCGTAAATACGACAACACGCAAAGTTCTCTCCCAGCTTTTCATTCAAATAAAGCATAATCGGCCAGTTACCCTTTTTGCTGTAATTGCCGTCCCCTAAAAGGTTGTTCCTCTGGTAGGCTATCTTCTTGTGTGCGTTATATATGCGTACAACGTTTTGGCAAAATATTTCCTTCCTCTCGTAGTACATTTCACAATAGCTTGACGCCAACAATTAAGTTATTGTTTTTTTTTAACAGCATTAAAGGACAATTTGGCTTATTTGAACAAAAATGGACATATGTAGAAAAAAATATAAACATAATGAGTGCTTTTCGCCTACTTTTTCCATACGGTAACACTGTGATTTCTCAGTTAATCTCCGTGTTGAAGATAACTTCAAGTCCCCTATACATTGGAAATCATAAGAGAAATACTTATACCACAAAAAACCTTTGCAATTGTAACGCTAATTTATTCCCAACTTTGCGTTGGAACTTTGAAATTCTTCCGTTTTAAAGTTTAATATTTTCCTCAGCCATGAGCAGCTTTTCTGACATAAGGGATAAGCATATATGTATAACTGACACTTTTGGAATGAAAACAGTAGGTTCATCCAGAGGAATTAAATCCACAAAGTACATTGTTTCGTGCGACTTAGACACTAGTGGCATCATTGGATCCTATTACGTCAATTCCGCCAGTGGAGACCGTAACCGAACAATGACAAAATAATTATACGCATCGAACAGAAGATCTGACAAAAGATGCATGCCCGGGATTACCTGGTGCTATCTGTTTTCTATAGTGAAGAGCATTTAGCAATAGTCGTAACAAGCCTTTCGTATAAGATACAATACCGACCATATGGGCAATAAGGAGAATGAGATGGCTAATCAGATAGGCCAGATGGTTATCAACTCTTGACACAGCCCGATAAGAATCAGTTTCTGATTGGTGTTCATGAAACTGACAGTTACTCGTATTTGGTCGAAGAAGACACAATATTGTACCAGGCCGCACTTGGGGATACTATTTTATCAAAAGTGGCCAATTTTTAGGTAAAACGGACTTATGGAGACACTACAAACTTTATTTAAGGACAACTCCGTCTCCTAGGAACTTTATTTTCATTTCTATATTGCTTTTAATGCCTTTAAAAAAGGAAACTATTTCAAAATATGACAATAAAGATAAATTAATTATATTGTGCGAAGAACTTTATTAAAAAAGAGTTTTTGAACAACTTGTACAATGCTTGGCCTGGTAAGCCAACGCACACAAAGAAGCATGGATCTACATTTATTTCCAGTTGATTTCGCTTTCCGGCTAACAAGCATACAAAAATACATACATATGCATAAAAATATACTCGTATATGTTAAATGCCAAAGTCAAGAATTGCGTTTCTGTTTGTTAAAAATGATTGACGCTGCGACAACTACGGTGCTTATGGCGGAGGAGCTGTAACTATTGGACGTGCATTGTTGGCATTAGTCGCAGTCGATGTGCTGGAGCCATTGTTGGCCGCTTTAATTTCTTTCGTTTGTATGCGTGGCTGTGTGTGTTTTAGCATGTGTGTGGCAAATGTAAAACATACTAAACAATTGCGCGAATACAAACACAGTCTAGTCCCGCGCGCATTGTGTCAAATTAGACTGTAATGAAACGAAGCTTGACGCACACACAAACACAAAACAAAACAGTTTTAACAATTTAGCCATACCGTCCGTCACACAGTACTCCATACCCAATCGAAAAATCAAATTATGAATATCCACGCTATGAAATTTGTTCCAAATATCACATACTCCAAACAATTTCATATGTTGTTGTGGAAGTTTAGGAATAAATAATCTTAGTATCTATGTCTCTTCACACAGAACAAACCCATTTTAAGGTCTCTGGGGCTATTCAAATATTCATTACGGTGTAGGGGCAGAAGCTATATTTTGGGTACTAGCTGTCGTTCATATTTAACACCACACATAGTCAAATTATGTGTTGATACTTAAGTCATTTATTATTTTCTCAAACAAACTTAGCCCCACCTAATTGCAGCTAGTCATTAGATTTTTACTGAATGATGTACCTCGATAAATTCGGTAACCCAAATTGATTTTAATTACTTACTTTTATTCATAAGTCAAAATGAAACGAAGAATCGTATTTAGTAACACTCAATATGTGTACATTTCGAATGAATATCAAATTTTATTCGAGGAGTTCAATGTTTTAAGCAAGAATGATAGAGAAGAAGATTACGCATTGCGCAGGTCCGTTATAATTTTCTTTCTGAGTTTGACATTTCTTTGCTGGGCTGTGACGTCACCGTAGCAATAAATACATAATGCGGATATGTATTTTTTTTTTTACATTTCTCTTTACAACCATGCTAATGTGACGGAGGTGCGCAGAACGAAAAATGTGTGTACTCCCCTTTGCGCAATCTTTGTTTCTATTATTTTTGGTTTTAAGAATTTATTTAACTACGAATTTATAAGAAATCAAATATTAGATGGACCCTTGCCAAATGGTTGCCGGTGCATATCGTTTTACAGAATGCTGTCATAAAGAAAGGTATATATAATAATAATAATAAAAATATATATATAAATATAGTTAGCAGATATTTTTGTGTCTAAATTTTGTTAAATCCTTCCTTTAAGAAGAATTGTTAAGAGATTATGCTTTGGGTCTTGAAATTAATGGTTTATTTGTTCTGGCCCGAGTACTGTGCCACTGCTCTGCTCTGTCTCCTTCTAAGCCACACTCTGCCCAACACTCACTCAGTGTACTATTCTATACACTTTATGTATGCACACATGCAATGCGTGCTTATTTGGCATAAATGCATGTGTCCACTCGTGTGTGCTTTGAGTTTAAGCATTTGAAGTTAGTTGCGTATACGCTAAAGTCATTTATGTCAAATGCAGGCAAATTGCTCCAAGGGTGTCAAAAGGACAAATAACGTCTAAAATGTCCCTAAACAACAACAACAACAACTACAGCAATAGGAAAAACATGAACAAGAGATACAGATACAACCTAGGCAGGCACACAGAAAGCGAGTACGGTTAAGTGGAATGACAATGGCGGCACAAACACCTACACGCACCCATACACACAGATAAGCTCTGCCGCGTTTATGCTTCACTGACTCACACAAGTGCACTTTGTACAAGAAAACAAAATAGGAAATTAAAAAAAATCAACTTAAATAAAATAAGAAATAAGAAAAGAATGACTCGAAATCTTATCAAAGCGCTGCAGTCGGTCGACGCTGGTTCTATTGTTGTTGTTTCTGTTTTAAAAGGCAGCTGCCGGGGAAACGCTGCGGATGCAGTGCAAAATTATTGCAAGTTTCCTAAACATTTCCTAAACTTTCTCTACTACTTTCTGTTTTTGAGTTTTCTTTTTGCTTTCTCATTTTGTTTGGGGCTTCCAGCTCTGCTCAGTTTGAAGTTGAGTTGAAATGGCAGTTTATTTAGTCCTTTTATAATAAACTCAAAATTCCACATAATCACCTGAAGTATGCGCGCTATCGGTACTACTTTATGCAGCGTACAATTTGTTGTGTTGTGAACTGAATAGTTGGTGAGGAGCGAATAACACTGACTCAGATCTGAATGAATAGAAAGCAGATTTAGCTGAACTGTGAGCCCGTTTTATTACTCAGCGCTGCAATGAGTATTTTACTAAATATGCAGTTCAATATCTAACAGTCTTTTAGCGAAATTTATTCAGAATAAATTTAAAACACATCAATCTCAAAAAACTAAGTTTGAGTCATTTGTATTGTACTGCAGTTGGTTAGAAAATGCATAGGTTGTAACAAATATCTGATTAATTTTGTATTTTTGTTTTCAGTTTTCACTTTAAGCAGTTCTGTTGTAAATTTACACCATGAGATTTGTATAGATATATTTATCTTATCTACTAGCTAAACCCACAACTCCGTACGCGTATATTTTGATGTTGAAGTTATATTTAAGAAATTTTTACTGTCCTTTCTCAATTGCAAGTAAATTAAACCGAAGCTATTGTTTTGACATTTAAAAATTTTTTTTAATTTTAATTTTACTAAAATTATATTATATATTGTACATATTATATATTATTATATTATATTTTATATAATAATATATAAAATATTATATATTATATATTATTGTATATTATTAGGAAATTTTTGGAAACCTGTGAAAAACTAAAACGGAAGCGAATAATGATATGAATAATAATTTTTGAAGTAAAATTCGTTCAAAATTATTTGTATCCTATTCTTTTAAATTACAACTATTACAACACGCCAAGACTACATTCGGCTTTGGAACATTTTGCAACAAAAGCCAGAAATGGCGTAAGGGTCCACAAAGTGAACCAAAGAATAGGGGGCCGTATTTTGGGAGAATGCCACCAAAAAACTTAACATTGATAGTGGCTCACCTACTAAAGCTATGTCAACATAGGAAAAGTAAAAAATGTGTGTATTATACAGCTTATTGTACTTTTCTAGAAAGCTACTGCTGCGATTTTCCCGCGGCGTTTTTAGAGTTGGCATATTTCTTTCACTTTCTTCCTCCAGCGCAACCGCACATGCTAAAATCATTAACTTGTGATGAAAATTATTTTACCTTTAAGTCGGGACCAGCTGGATTCAAAACATCCAATTACACTTTGAAACTTTTCCACTCTTTTTTCGAGTTCACGTAGAGTCAGTCATACAAATTTCTTCGTATTCGAAGCGGAGCTTCGTAGTGGCAGCTTTCCATATTTGTTTGATTCCTGCTTTCGCTCAACTGAAATAATTTTTAAGTATAATCTTTTCGAATGTGCTGCCGACTGGTGTGTGACAATTTAACCATTGAGTTTGATAGTGTGACCACCATCTCACAATCAAGCAATAAATTTAAGTATTTTTCAGTTTTGCCTAAGAAATCTTTCCTCGTTTTTATTGCTATTCAAAACTTGATTAATAAGACTTCGATTTTTTCTCTTTTACATATTAATGTCCAATATGTGGGATTTTTAAGATATATTCTATATTTAAAGTAGATACCTTTTCGGATAGATTTGTCGTTGTGTTTACTTGGTGAAAGATTATTTTTTTAATTTATAACATTTTTGGACTTAAATAAATAAATGTAAGGATTTTATTTATTTTGTTTTGTGCTTAATTTTATTTATTTATTTGGTTTTAATAATATTTACGCCTGCTAAATATACAAATTTTGTTAGGTGTTATTGGCCCGCGATCATTGTCTTCTCAAACTCAACTCTCCTGCGAAACTCTGATCGGTTTCCATTCTCTATTCTAAGTTTTCCTGTGTTATTTTGGGGAAAACTATTGAGGCTGCTAAACTTTCAACATCGTTTAGGGCTACCGCCATAGATCCTCTGAACCTGACACAACATTCGCCCCAAATTATACCTCCCCTCTTTATCCCTAGTGTGGTTACTTCATACCAATCATGCTAGAGTTTTTTCACTATTTAAAGGACCGAAAAACTGAGGCTTGAATTTAAGCCCACTACCAAATTGTGTTCACTAGATGGTGACTGAGTCCACAACCCAATGCAAAATAGCCTCTATGAACTTGGCGGTAACTCGTTTGTTACCCGTGGTATGGCTTGAATGTGGTCCGTGGCCCTTTCTTTCTTTCGATATCTAACTGACCTATCAAAACTTCTTCCAGCAGTTCCCTTAGGTCTGAGTGATCTCCTATCTTCATTTCAAAGTCTGTTGAAATCTGGAATGGAGAGATTTTAGTGCTTCTTATAGGCATACTATTCAAAGTCTTGTACCCCGTCATTATGCTTATACCATAAAGTGTGCTTCTCCTGGCAAAGTTTGACGAGCGAAGGTATAACAATTTGATATATTCTTTCCACCAGGCCATTTCCTCTTAGCATAATGTTTCATATTGTTTTGCTCATAATAGTCTATAAAAGCGTTGACTGTAGAAGCTGTTTCCCTATCCAAATTACTCTTTCTGGGTTTCCAAATACGCCGGCTTGCTTAGTTAAAATATTGACAAATATTTCTGCATTGGTATTTTTGGTAGGTTAGGATTTTATTTATTTTATTGCTTAATGCTTAATGTCATTCGCTTATTTGATTTTAATAAAAAGTACATAGTAATATAATACAAATTTTAAGTGTAAGAGCAATGTCAGAAGTGACTTTATTATTAATTTCTACAGTAATATTTACAGTTTATTTCAAAAGCTTATTTCGAAAACTTAATTGGAAAACTTAATTCTAAAATAGAAACCGAAAACTCATTTTAAACCATAATTCGAAAAATCATTTGGAGTGCAACGCCAGTAAAGCTTTCGAGGTTGGTGCATTAATAATGTGCAGCAAGATACGAACCGCGGTCACACCAAAAATGCTGACCCTGCATTCAGCGATCAGTGGGAACGGAATTAGTGTATTTTATTTCATGAGTTCTTTTTAACAAAAATGACGTTCACATGAATATGCTAACATTGCGTTTGGCGATTCCTGAGAACGGATATTGACAGCAAATACTCTCTATTAAGTTCAACCAATTATGTATTTTCTATTTAAAAAAAGTACAAACAATTGTACAAGAATTATATTTCTTGTGATATAGTTTCTCATAACCAGCTACGAACTGTCTTCAAAGCACAATAAAATAATTAAAAAGGATGCAAATGAATTCACTCTAAAGAACAAATATTATCATGGCATTAAAGCTTTTCAAGAGAATAAAAAACTACGTGTTTCAAGAATAAGAAACCACTCCCAGGACTATTTACACTACTGTTGAAAGCAAAGCCCGGAATTATTGGAAACAATACTCCCATCGCGTATTTGGCGTGCTCTATCATTCAGTTCTGGGTTTCAATGTTCAAGACATGACATTTTTAATTTTTGTTCCATTCCGTTTTGGTGTTGCTCTTTACTCAACTAACTGACAGAATGAACGAGTGAGAAGTTTTTCCCTTTCCTCGGCCTCCTCTATAAGAAATACTAAAATATTCAATAATTGAGCTGTGGGAGTCATGACAAGACATGGGTTTGCATACGCTTGTGTATAAAACAATAAATAAATAAAAGTGTGAAATATCTTAAAAATTGCGCTGATGTATTTCAGGCGGAGCAAATGTAATTTATGGAGAATTTGAGTGCGGTATAAATAAAAATAGGGGTTTTAGAAAATTCAACTTATTCCGCTGTTTGTCAGTGGTCCCAGGTGATTTGTCATCTTTGAAATAATAATTCCCGAAACTTGGTCATCCTGCTATGCATTCGACCCGGAAGCGCCTTCGTCGTAATCATTATCAGGATAAGTAGGCCACGGCTTCATATACTCAGCACAAGTATTTGTTTGTTTCTACCCTGCGCTAGTACCATTCTTTACAACGTCGTAAGTATCGATAGGCTTAAGTTTACTTATCTCGTAAGGCCACAAAAATTTAGGTCGTACCCTGAAGCCACCCCCAAATTGCATTCTCTTCGTAGCCACAAGATCGTCGTCTTTAGGTTTGGTTCCCGGCTTTCGTTTAAGGTTTTTCGTCTTCTGTTTGCATTTTCTATCTTAAAAAGCTGCTCCTTGGCATACTGTCGAATTGTGTTCGTTTTTTGTCGAAATTGTTAATAGCTTCGCTCTCAATAAGCTCTTAGATTTGTATATATTTTCTGGTGCGCATCCCGACACCTACATGAAATTCAAAATGCGTTGTATCTGTGCTTCTGAAGTGCCTCGAACTTATTATGTCCCTCGTGTGCGAATATGGGCAATAATTCGCAATCATCTTCCAATTCGTAAAGATACCTTTTAGAAAGTAGTCGGTGTGAGATGATCTTTCTTGAATGACTTATTGCCATAAATTGTTCATCGTGTGACTGCTTATAGCGTCAACTGACTCCGCTGCTTTTCAGTGATGCAAAGTAGTTTTTTTAAACGGTAATGATTTCATGATCGCTGAGTGTTCTTATGGAGTCCCCACATGATTGAGACTATGTTTAAACCAATTACTATGAATTTCTCAACTGAAGAGTCACACATCACCTGAGCACCCCAAAAGTTTTAATTTTTAATTTAAGAGATTTAGAACTATTTATGTAAGTTCACCAAAACGAACTTGTCTATATATTTCTTTAATAAAGATCACACAAACATCAAGTGCAAACATCTGCTTAAATCCCTCAAGAACCCTCAGCATTCTCCACACTTGATTCCACTGATTTTCCCAACGGTGTCCAAAATCCAACACTCTACTCCGTCTCAGCACCCAGAGTAGAAAATGCACAAAGAAGTAAAATTCACTTCCTCAAAATTGCATTTCCGCTTCGATTGCGCTTTTTGTGAATGTTCCAAAAACAAATGAATGCAATTTCCACACACGGCCACACATACTGTGGCAGCACACGCACTCGAACACACTCTTAAACGCATCATGGAAGGCAGAAGGACACTTCTATATGTATGAATAATGCTTATTGCAGTAAACTTTGTTATTGTATTGTCGGTGTTGTTCTTGTCCTCGGTGTTTGTTGTCGTTATTTTTGCTGTTGTTGTAGTTGCCGACAAGAGTGTGAAAAATGTCTAAAATGCAATTTCCTTGAAATAAAATGCCTGCCATGCATGCGGCAACGCAGCAGCAGCTTAAATAAAGCACTTCCGCTAATATACTTGCAGGGCACACATATTCAGACAAACAACGCAATGACGCATTTCCAAGCACTTGCAAATGTGGTGCTCTCGTGTCCTTGTTAGTGCAAGACACGTCGCACAGTGTCGCAGATGTGAACAAACTTTCGAAAATTTTCCATATTTAGATTTAAGGCTGCCATTCGCCCTAAGCTCAATATAAGAGACTTATCGAAGTCCGTCTGTAAGTTAACCACATCATGCTCCCAACGTAATTAAAAAGGAAATTATTGACAAATCCAGTCAAAGTAATACCACTAGAATGGGAACTACATATACAATTGATAGCTTGCTGCAAAATGAGTAGACTAAGTGTCAAATTCTATTGTGTTCCACTGATCAGAGCTAAATCGGAATTCTTCAAAACTATGTATTTTTCAAAATTAGCTTGCCCTATGCCAGCGAATGTTTTATATAGTTCAACACTTACGGGTCTTAGGGCAATTTATATTCTATGAATTTATATATATTATTATTATTATACCTTGCACTATAATTAATTATGTATGAAAGGGGTTAGTGGAATGAGTACTGGCAACTAAGGTTTTCGACACAAAGACAAAAATATTTTGAAAGGAGCATTTTTCCGACCATGCTCGGAGTAGGAATTGTCCCTAAGACCACTCATGTTTGAGTCTAGCATGCTTACCACTAGACCACGGGAGCCGGCAAAATTTATTTTGTATATAACTCTCCTATTAAAACTCCGAATTGTCACAAAATTTGCAGGAATTGTGTTGTAGCTGCAATAAAAGCTCATATACTCGTATGTATATTATATATATATATATATATATATATATATATATATATATATATATATATATATAATATATATATATTATATATATATATATATATATATATATATATATATATATATATATATATATATATATATATATATATATATATATATATATATATATATATATATATATATAAATATATATATATATATATATATTATATATATATATATATATATATATACTTATATATATATTCTATACAGAAGTATGTATTCCTGCTTTATTAACACGTGAAAATTATTTCAGAAACTGTAAGGTGGCGCGGCACATTCTGTCTCCTGAAGGCAATAGCTCGTGTAGTTCCAGCTATTTTCGGAAACATATAATTATTAACTGTTTTTTAGAACATATATTAATAGTCACTTTTTGAAGATGTGAATAATTAACGAACCCCCTTTTTGAAATATCAGATAAACATATACTTCAATATTGGTTTCACTGGTACAGATTTCAGGCACACGATCGAACAATATGCAACCCAAAATCAGGAATGCTATAAATTCAAAAAAATTTTATATTTTTGTTCATGTTTATATTGCATAGAAAAATTAAAATCCTTGAAATTATATAAGAATACATTTTAATTTTTCTATTTATTCCTTTCGACAATTTATAATTAAGTAACTTATATATGTGAACATTCTATAAATATTGTGATTTTTGAGAAAATTTCTTATTGGACATCAAGCATGAGGGACGTGAAAGCAATGAGGTGTATCAACCAGGAGTGGTTCAGAGCAATCCGACTTTTAAATCTGCAAGTTTTAAGTAAAAATTAGATGAATCTTAGATAAAAGCCAATAGGTACGAATTAACACCACTGCCCAGAACCCCCATTTTCGTCGCTTTACCAGTTTTTCGTATTATACTGTCAAGAAAATCAAATAGGAACTTCTCGAACACTTGTATATTTAGATTTTTGTATAAATAGAAATAAGAAATATTTTAAAAGAAAGAACCATTACAAGTTCACAATTCTTCCAAAATTTAAACATATTAATTAAAAAGAAAATTTTACTTCTGGCATTTCAATGGTGGCTCTTAAATTTTATTTATTTTTATTGACGTTAGTAAAACTTTAGAAACCAAAACATTCACACAACGCTAACGATAAAAGTTAAAAGATTTCAACTGACCACAGAAAAATATGCTCCCATTAGCAACACAAAACAGAAATTTCCCATCTGCAGTGCGGACTAGTCTCACGGTTGATAAAGAAATGTTTTTACATAGCCGTTTAAAAAATAATGAAAGATCTCTGAGTTTGAGAAAGGTGTTAGTGGCAAATTTGTCCGTACGAATACTGGATCAATATGGCCCTAAGGTGCACAAACGTACTGCATGCATAATTAAAAATTGTTTTAGGAACACCAACATTCCATCTTTATAGTCTCTAATCATATGCTATTCCATCGATCGATCGATTAGTAAATAGAAAAATGTAGTGATATGTCATTGAATGGCAACTGAATCGGTATCACACATACCGCCATTATGTTACTATAGACGAAACTGAAATACTGCTAGGAGTTATGCGATGTCACATGTGCGGTAGATCGTTAGATTCATTACCAATAGTTTAGTGGCTTAAATCCTTGCATTGATTTTATATTCCCAGACCGTGCACTTTCTGTATTCTCAAAATCCTTACATATTTCTAAATATGCAAAGAGATCGAAGATCTGCACGAATTCAATTATATCTTAAATAATTTTCAACATTATTGTTGTCTAAACCATTTTTTAAATTTACAGAAATTTAGATAATAATGATAATCTAAATAAAAAGTTTTGAGATCTTCCCAATGCGAATCAGTCGAGCGAGAAATTATATAGCATTAATTTGTATGTATATTTTTTAGATGCACTAAAATCTTATGCTATTTTATACAGAAGATGAAGAAACTAGTTTCGTTGCGTTAGTGAATTATGGGATGAATCCATTGCATTAGAAAGTGATTCTGGTATAATAAATAACTGATTATTTTCTCTCACTCTTTTATGAGTTCTGTGTAGGTCATAAATGCCTTATCTAGCAGATAACACCCACACTCCAAATAAAGTAAGTATTTTTCAATCCGTCTAAAACAGTTGGTTTGTTTACCAGATGAGAGTGTATATTGAATAACAACAGAAAAGCTCATTTAACAAAATCTGCCTGTAGTTTACATATGTGTAAAATCAATTTTCCAAAAAAAAAGCAGCTAACGTTTGCATCGTGTAACAACCGGCAATACCGCGCTGCTCGTCGACTCTATGTAATCTGTTACCTATATTTACTTCAAAACTATTACAAAAACTGTCATCAAACCATAAAAATAGTGGGCTAATTTAAGTCCACCCTTTTTCCGCAGAACAATATGTATACAAATAGTAGAAACATTTAATTCCGAATTGGGAAGTCAATATATTATTTTTGTATAACTAAACACTGCTTATATAGAAAAAGAACACATGAAACATATTTTTTCAGACCACATCACACTTCAAAAATTTCACCTACGATTATATTCGATTCTTGATTGCTACGGCATCACATTGATGTGTAAATCGATCGCGAAATTAAAATAATTTATATAGTTTTTCAGAAATATCGGGATATATTCACATAGGAGTATATGAGAAAACACGTTCAGACTTATATGTTGTTACCATCATATAAATTCGATATTTTGGAAGCGTACTTTACAGCATATTCTTTGATAATTTTGACAAAGGTTCGTTAACTATTTTCTATTAAAATGAGCAGATTATTTAGAATATAGCCTCAGTTTTTTAAACACGACTCCATATAACTAAAGTTTGCAATACAAATAGTTCTTGAAAAAAGTTCATCTTTGGACCTTTGGAAACGTCATTAACAATACATGAAATTTTCTTTATAATTGAGGGATTAATTTTTTTGGTAAATTAATTTGGTAAATTTTTCATATATTCGCCGCACTGCGCTAACTTTTGGTCACTTGATTCCTGTTGATGTAACACTGTGCGTTGTGGTGTAGGTAGTTTTTGTCTGAGTGTGTGTGTGCGTGTACGTTTGCATGAGATTTTCACACTTTTGTAGTATTGTTAGTGTTAGCTGAAATTCATTGGAAATTTGCATCCGGTGCCTGTGCTGGGCATTTGCACCCATACTGTCCCCTGCTCGCTTTCACTAACACCCATCTCCATGAATATGCAACTACAATCATTGTTGATGTTGTAGCTGTAGCAATGGTAGAGTAGTTGGAGTTGTTTTTGTTGGTGCGGTTGTAGTTACTACTGCTGTTACAGTTACACTGAATTGAGGCAACGCATGCTTAAATATTGCGTCTCAAAATTATTGCCATATCCTAGCAGGGCTGACGTTGACAACGTGCACAACACTTGTCCTCGTCCACGTGTATGCATTTAACGTCATGATTTCTGCTACTGTTCCGCCGTGCCTTTATAATGCACATAGCTTGACCAAAATTGGATTCAACAGGATGGGACACTCTACCCTAGTACTGAATAAATTCAAGAACGGTTCAGTGTGTACCTTCTCGGGTTGATTGCCTATGCCGCACACTGATTTACGTGTGATAAATGGTATGCTTGTTAAGTGAGGGTAATTAAGAGCCTACGAAATGCTGATGATGGCATTCTTTCCTGTTTTATTTCTCCTGCATTTTTGATTTGGTGGTGTTGGAAGCTGCAAAGGCTTAAGAATATTGACAAATTCATTAAAAAGTTTTAAAATATATCTATAAATTTTGTAATTTCACAATTAATGTTAATTTATTAATATTACTTATAAGCTTTATTTATGGTCCATGATTGCTTTGACATTCTTTAAGTACATAGTATTAATAAAATCCTCATGACAAGGTAGATAGGTAGGTAAAATGGCTGGCAACCACAGGTCGCCTCAATTAGCAATCGTGCTGTTTTGTTGCCATGTCTAGCCTAAAAAAGTGGTAATACTCTTGGAACATTTACAACCAGCCGGAGTTGTTAACAAATTTGGATAGGTCTGAAGGTTCTAAACTAGAGCAACGCCCTAGACTCTGTAGAAAAGGACTTCCGAAATATTTGAGTATCAAAGGAGCAACAGTTGGGCACTCACAAAGAAAGTGTACGACTGTTTTTTTCTCCTGTGGGTCTTTACAACTCCTGCAATGAGCATTGAACGGAATACCCATATTTTTTCAGCATGTGTGCCGATAGTCCAATGACCCGTGCATACAGCTATAAGGTTGCTAATTGTGTGTGTATTGGTTTATTGAGAAGATGGTTAGTTCTCATAGCACTGCAATCAGGCCGCATCATTCTCGAAATGGCACATGTCGTAGTGTTTTTCCACCTCTCACGAACCTTGCAGAGGAAATGATTATAAATATTTCCCTTGACAACAGTTAGGGGGACGCCCACGTACATATCGAAAAAACTTGATCGGTTTCCGATGAGTCTCTACATGCTAGCCCATCACCCCTCTTGTTGGATTCAATGTTCCTGTGTCCCGGAACCCAGATGAGGGATATTATAATGTGTTTCCGATAATAATAATTTGAATTCCTCCTTGCGGAGGAACCTGCGAACCAGCCTAGAGCTGGTAAAAGGTTACGCTAGCGCGTTTGTTGCTGTTTGGCTGTCGGAGTAAATTGATATGGTTTTGGTTAGCGCCCTACATGCCTGCCAAATTGCAAAGACCTCTGCCTGAAAGACACTTGATGTCGTTGGCAATTTCAAGGAGAGTAGAAAATTCAGAGATTCGGAAAAATTCCAGCACCCATCCCAGATTCCATCTTGGAACCATCGATGAAAATTAGCTTACCCCCTTTCGCGAGCACCTTTCCCTTCTTCCAGTCATTCCCACTTGGTAGAACTGTGTTTACACAGCTCGCAAAATCTAGATTGCGAACGCAGAAGTCGGTTCCCGTGGATACCATATCGATGGTTCTGAAGCTTAATCTCAAACCTCTAAGATTCCCATCCCTCCTGGAAGGGAAGATCGTTTTGCCAAGTGAGACAGGACACAAGACCCTAAAAGCAACCTGAAAGTTTTTTTCCAAGGTCTCTACTCGCTTGTCCAGCATCGTTGCGGAAGAAATGGATGATTTGTTCCTATCGAGTCTGTTTTTGACTACCCTGTTGAACAGACCCCAGGCAGTTTTTTTTGGGTTTCTGCGGAGAAAAATCATTTCCCGCCCAAACTCTATGCTGAAAAGGATAACTCGGTGGTCTGACAGAGAGTTCCGAAGAGATATCGCCCAGTTTTCCACCCGAAGATCGGGAGAATTTGTTACCAGGGCGATATCAATAACTTTTTCCCACCCACTTGAATTTTCCGAGCCGAGGAAAATAAAAGTGGGAGAGCAGTCCTTGTTACATACAGTCAGGTTGTTATTTATAATAAAATTGAAAAGAAATTCATCCCGTTCATTTCTCTCGCTGCTACCCCACAATGTGTGTCTCGCGTTGACGTCGCAGCCTACAGCTTCCTTTCTTATGGTTGTGGATGTAATGAGTCGCCGCACCTCCTCAGGAGGTGCCTGGCGATCATGGGGCATATATTTCGAGGCGACCAGAAGACGTTGGTTGCCCAGGGGTTCTACGTTGACAATTGTGATCTAACGAGCTGTAAATTGGTAAGAGGAAAATATTTAGCGTCTTTTTGGCTAAAATACATGCCCTCGGCTTACCTTCCCCATGAGGATAGAACAAGTTATATAGTCCGTCTCTCAGACCCATAACTTGGGACTGCCTGACCCATGGTTCTTGGATCAGGCAGATGTCGATATCCTCCTCTCTGAGAAGAACAATTAGGTTGTATGTGGCTAATTTGGAGTAGTGTAGACAAATCAGAGTTAGTCTAAGCATCCTTCTTTCCGCCGGGGGGTAGCTTGCCTTCAGTAAGCTCCGTTTTAGGTGCTGATTCACCTGCTACAGCCATCTCTGATAACTTGAGGCCTTCCAGCAGCTTGTTTGCGTCCGCCACCTCCTCAGGGTTGTCGTCCGGAGCAACAGAGGTAGGAAAGATATTTAGTTTGCCCTCTCTGATGCCAAACCGTAACCTATGTTGCTGCTTCTCGAGTACCCCCAGGGACTCCTCACAGGTTGAATATTCGTCTGGGTTTCCTCTATTTTTAGGGGAGACTAGTCGTCCATCGGAATCCCAGGGTTTTGCAGCCGTAGGGATTGGATAGGCTTCGTGCTCTCAAGCGTAATTTTTGGCAACCAGATGCGCGCCCTAGGTATCCTCGGATTATCCGAAGCTGGGACGAGTTTCATCGTGAAACCGTCCCATGGATTGCTGATCTCAGCAACGCATCTCTCCAGTAACTTCTTAGAGAACCCATCCTCAAACCTGATCCCCCTACAACCCCAGCACACCTCTTCGCAATTGCAGGCCGGGAGCTGATCCTAGTTCTCCAAGAGGTGCTTGACGACCATTTCCGAGAGTCGACCCTCTATAGAGCCCAACTGGGTCAGCACCGGTCTTCCACTGTTGCTACTTGCATCCACAAGGGCAACTTGGAGGTGGTCCCTAGCCACCTCACTGTAAGTCATCCTCGCGACACTCGTGGAAGGACCTGTCTCCCGCTTGGAGATATACATCCCTCTCTTTGCGGTGAGATCGATCACTTTTTGCGACCGATTTCTTTCCGCCGCGCAGGCCGGTTGTGGCTGTTGTTTATTTTGTGCCTCGGTCGTCTGAAACTCCCGGACCACCGCCTTATACTTTATCATCGGCATCGCGTTCGTGCTCTTTACCCTCCCTTTCGTTCTAGACACCGCGCATTCATCACCGTGACTTCTTATTTTTTTTTGTTTGGCGCAGCCACTTTGGCTGGTGGCTGTGCAATTTTGGTTGTTGTTTGGCTTGCTGGTACTACGGTGCTATAGCTGACACTCAGTATTTACGACTACTAAGCCCTCCTATTTGGAGGCCAGGAGTTCATCCTCTAAAGTGGTGCCCAGCAACTTTTGAGTAATTCAGCCTGGAACATGGATATAAATTTAACAGTCGGGAAACTACTTTCTCGCTATGGGCACTCAATTGATCATTGTGAAAACTCATCTTTTGTCAACACTGGTGCATCGGTGTGAACTATTATGGAACACTGACTATGTTAGTAGGCGGGAGTTTATGTTTATATACAAAAATATGGTACTTTAAATCACTAATATGAAATGGTATGCCCATGTCTCCCATCACGCCAATAAATTCTCTGGTTCCTCAGTTCGACTAATTAACTACCGTTGCCTCTCCTTCTCAAACCTATAATTGTACCAACCGCACTGACATAAGACAAAGATCAGTTCGTACATTCGAAAAGAGAGTCCATTTTTGTTCAAATGATTTTCACTAATCTAAGCTACCAACATAAATATTTTGTCTGATCAGTGAGATATGGAATTTGCTACCACCAAATCTCATAAGAATGCAAAACATTTAAGCAAAAAATGTTGAAACTGCTTGCACTGATTTAACCTTTTTAATACTTTAACTCGTCTGCTTTTCTATTTGTACCTTATTTTTCTTTCTTTTCTTTTTTGTTATTCTTTTAAAGGATGTATTCTATAACTGTTATTTTGTATACCTTGCATCAAGATTTTAATGTTGAAGATGAACACATGTTATAAATAGTGAAAAATTGTAAATGGTAAAAAGTGTATGCATTCAGGATCAATATTTTAGTTACCTCTACTTAGTTACCTTTATATTAATTCCACATTTATCCTCTTAATTGAAGATAAGCATATCCTTTTTCTACGTGTCAATACGCACAGGTCGGTATTAGCATTCAACATGTAAGGTGAGTTCGAAGCTGCGACTACATTCCCACAAATTATGCTTCAATATTTTCAATATATATTTTTGGCAATACAAAATAGAAACCTTCTTATAATACAAATTGCCAATTGACTAGGAACAAACAGAACATATACCACTGATATCCCACCATAAACCAAATAGGAATATGCTTTTGTGAGTAATATTAACAATGCAACCAGCAAGTTCAGGTGGTAATGAAACCAATCGACTTTACTCTTGAGACTACAATTCCTTTCATTAAATTACATTATTGCCCATTAGTGAATCAATCATTGTTGCCTTTAATCAGGTTTTTATTTTCAAAACGTTTCAGAGGTTCCACAATAGAGGCATTGAATTGAAAATATCACAATCGTGCACTCTGCCGATTATGTTGTTCGTCACTTTTTAATAAAATGTCATTTAGATGAAGTCATAATTGTACATAATTGTAAACAATAATTGCCGTCATATTTCGTTTTGAGAGCAACCCAACGGAAATGGTTGTGTACACCATATGAGTAGACGAGAACTACACCCGTTTTGAAAGACATTAATGCCAGGGACGCTTTTGTTATCTTTATTTAACTTACAATATTGCATCTTGGATTCATCAGAAAGTTTAATTGTTTTTGGTTCATTCAATTCATATGCTCTCTTACTCAACACAACAGTTAGTGGGTGCAATTGGAATTACTTCTAACCTGCTTCGGAAAGGGAAGCAGGTTAGAAGCCTTTGAACTGTATGTGTGCGAATCGTACAAGCAGGCTGATTCCACTTGCATGGTGCTCTGACGGCAAGATATCGATGTGATTGGTCGTAGAGACTGATATTTCATTTGGTGTGTTCTTAATATCAGTAATGGATCTCTTAATGAGATGGCTAAAGAATTCCACATCCATTTATGCTGGGAACTAGGTCATATGGATATGCCAAGGAACTGTAAGGCTGCTCAACTTGCGAGAGAAGGCACTTGTATGCCAAATGTTAGTTGGCATATGGGTGAACCTCTCGCAACTTGTAAGCTTTTCATAAGGGAGACACTAATTAACTCTACTAATCAAAGGTGGATCTGTGCCACTACCTGCGAAATCGCCAGGGAAACGTGGCCGAGGCTAAATTTGCGTGTATCCATGAATATCATTAGACACAATAGACTACAAATTAGGACTATAATAAGAGCCCTCACGGGACATTATCTAATAGGAAATCATGCAAGAAGAATACGAGTTAACACGCCTGATTTCCGTCGCAGCTGCAGGAGCTAGGAGGAACTGGAAACGATCCAGCATCTCTTCTTTCCATGTCCAGCTTTTGCTAGAAATAGGGAACGTTTACTAGGATCCCACTTCTTAACAAGTATTGATAATATATACCAATCAAGTGTTAACAACCTTCTTCGCTTTATAAAAGGCTCTGGTTGGTTCAATCTGGAAGGGGACGCGTAGCCATGCCTCGCATCCGCGGCTCACAGACCCAACTGGTGGTCTAAGTGGCATCACTGTCTTCTTGGTGATGCGGCTGCCCAACCTACCCATTATCAGTAATGGCTTTTTCATTTGTCGAATATATCATGAAAATCTTATATTAATTATTTCATAAAAAAAAATAAATATGAATGATTTCCTGATACAGATGATTTCATACACTCATAATATTAATATGATATTATTTCGTGACTGATATTTTGTAATAATATATATATATATATATATATATATATATATATATATATATATATATATATATATATATATATATATATAAATATATATATATATATATATATATATATATATATATATGTATATATATATATATATATATATATATATATATATATATATATATATATATATATATATATATATATATATATATATATATATATATATATATATATATATATATATATATATATATATATATATATATATATATATATATATATATATATATACTATTCCGCATTGGAAACATTGATACTTTTTCCTCCATGTATAAATTAATACAGCATCGATGTTTTTTGTTGCACCCTCCATAATACTAAAATAATGCCGGAAAATTTTTGTAGCTATCGGGTAAATTCCCAATCTCTGATACTTCAGGTATTCTATCCACCTGTACACACGTCCATGAGCTGTATTTCGTTGCTTTGCCTTTTGATATTTAAGTTTTGATTATCTCTCTTCTCTGGACATACGAGGGCGGATTGATATTGAAACTACCTAAGTAGGAAAAAAACATTTTTTTGTTCAAAAACCATTTATTTCTCAACATCCTCTCCTTTTACTTCGACACACTTAGTAAGACTCCAACTTTTTTATACCATCTGAATAATACGATTTCGGAAACCCCTCAAAAAACGCGTTAG
Source organism: Clusia tigrina (assembly GCA_920105625.2). Classification (NCBI taxonomy): domain Eukaryota; kingdom Metazoa; phylum Arthropoda; class Insecta; order Diptera; family Clusiidae; genus Clusia; species Clusia tigrina. The sequence continues at coordinate 170,235,754 of OV050032.1, forward strand.
TTTCGGTAATCACTTCTTCGTTTGAGATGAATCTTTTTCCTGCGAGCCATTTTTTCAAGTTTGGAAACAGGAAAAAGTCACTAGGAGCTAAATCTGGACTATAAGGTGGATGATTAACCAATTCGAAGTGTATTTCACGTAATTTTAGCATCGTATCTAATGCTGTGTGAACCGGTGCGTTGTCTTGAAGAAAGAGCATTTTTTTCTTCTTTAAATGTGGTCATTTTTCCTTGATTGCATCAATCAATTGATCCAATAATGCACGATAATACTTTCCTGTGATTGTGGATCCTTTTTCAAGATAATCGATGAGCAATATTCCGTGTGCATCCCAAAACACAGTGGCCATAACCTTGCCAGCCGATTTCACTGCCTTCGCCTTCTTCGGAGCACTTCCACCAGCTTCCACCCATTGTTTCGATTGATTTTTGGTTTCAGGTGTGTAGTGGTGGACCCACGTTTCATCAACAGTTATTAATCGACGCCAAAAATCAACAGGATTACGCTTTATCATGTGCAAACACCGCTGTGAAGTGGTCTGTCGAACTCGTTTTTGTTCGACACTGAGCAAACGCGGCACCCATCTTGCCGATAGCTTTTTCATATGAAAATGTTCATGCAAAATGTAGAACACACGTTCATATGATATGTTTACCATTTTAACAATCTCACGCAACTTGACTCGGCGATCATTCATAACGATATCGAGGATTTTCTTGATATTTTCTTCAGTAACCACCTCTTTTGGCCTTCCTGTTGATGGTGTTGTTGCAGTGCTTGTTCGGCCGCATTTAAATTTAGCAATCCAATATTTTACCATGTAATCTGACGGAGCAGACTCACCGTAATATTTATCGAGCTTTTCTTTTGTCCCTTTCGCCGTTTTCCCTTTCAAATAATAGTGTTTAATCACTGCAAGAAATTCGCTTTTTTCCATTTTTCAAGAAACACAAAAGTTTCTTACTTCAAACGACTACAACAAATAAACTAATCGATGAATTTGGGTGAAATTTTAATAGCTGACGTTTGACAGATCGCAATTTCTAAAAAAAAAAGTTTTTGTGTTTGTGCGGCCATCTACCGCTAGGTAGCTTCAATATCAATCCGCCCTCGTAAAAGGGAGTACTCCCTTTGTGCTCTCACAGCATGTTAAAGAGAGGTCTCTCAGACAAAACAGCTGTTTAGCTTTCGCTCTATACTCCCCTGTATATGTAACAAGGAGGCCAAAGGGAGTACAAAGGAAGTAGTCCCTTTGTCCTCCCATAGGATGTTAAGGGGAGGTCTCTCAGACAAAAGACCTTTTTCGCTCAGAAAAATAAACTTTTTAGCGTTTCGCTGTGACCTCCATTCCAATGACATTCCTATGTGAAAAGGATGCCAAAGGGAGGTCTACAGGGAACTATGATACCATCCTTTGGAGACTACGGGTTGTACTCCGGGGATAATCCCCTTTCCTGCTGGGTGAGGATCCAATAACAGATTTATCAACGAAATTTCACACAAATTTTACGGTTATTAACATTAAACACCACACAAAAAATGGGCGGGTTATATTGTCAACTACGCCCACTATCGTTTTATAACTTACGACCTATGCAATATTTTTGGGCGAAATTTTATTTGAATACGCTACAAATCCATACAGAAAAACTGGGGTCGATCAGTCAAACGACATGCCACCCTCGCATATAATGAACTTATGGAACCTCACTTTAAAAAATTATCCTATCTAATGATATATGAATACAAATGGGTAGCAGTATACTTTAGGTTCCAACTAGCATGTATTCCAAATATGTGCAGATTTTTACTTCTACCACGCCCACAATTAACCAATTTTCATTTCTGGGGCCCTATGCAAGATTCATCAACGAAACTTTCAGAGTGCTAGTATAAAACTCAAAACAAGAAATGTTCGGAACATTTTGAGAGCCGCTTATGAATTTTTATATTGCCGCTACAAAGCTATTCACATGAAATGAAGACGATCAGACAAAGGTCACGCCTCCCTCCATCATAATCAACTCAGGCTACCCTACTGAAAATTATCTTAGAATGCTCCTAATGAGGATTTATAAATAAAAAATCGACATTTTTGAGCATATTTCGAAGTCGATCTAACCCGACATCAGACTTCTTTACTAGTTTGTTTATAATTTCATATAATCTCAAATCTTTTTATTATTATTATTTACATATTATTTTTTATATCTGATTATTTTACTGATATTCACAAATTTTTTTTGTTATCTTAAGATTACAATTTACTGGAAAGAGGAGAATCTTTTTCGAGTATCTGCTGCAAGAACAGCAAAGGGACTCCTCTAATTGAGTGCCAAAAGCGGTATTCACAGTTTGCATTACTGTTTGTGCCTTTGTGCAGTCACGTGACACTCACACATGAGGAAATTACAATTTCTAAATTAATAGCATGCTCGGCTGCAACGACGGCTTCAGCTTCAACTGATTCGCACACTGATTCCACACCATTTTAAATCGTGTTTGTCTGCTGCAGCAGGATATCCGGCTCCTACCGCTGCCTGCCGTATTAGATGGAGCCGTGTGCTTGCATTAATCATCAACCAGCCAGGAGATCGCAAGCAGCAAATCGTATAGCGAAATAATGAGATTGGATTTTCTAAAATTTATTTTTTTCTTTTCAAGTTTTGGTTTAATTTTGTGAAGCTGTTTTTGGTTACATTTCCTGGACTATTCGGTTTCGTAAATAATTCCTTTGCTCATATTTCTCAAGTGTCATTTGGGTAACAAGTGCGTTTTTGTTCCTTTAAATTGTGTTTCATTACCCTTAAAAATTGATGTGATTTTAATAACATTCTAAAAGTAAATGCACAATGACGTAGATGAAAACAGCAATATTACTAGCAGAGAAATCAAAGTTTTAAAATGAGCAAATTGCTTTTCTAACTCACACATTGACAACTCTATTTAACACCTTTTGTACAATCTCATCTTGCTTAGGTCAGTTTATAGGCACCATTAACTGGTTCATTTGATAGAGATAAAATTGCTATGCCCACAAATCTATATAATTGTTTGTCAGTAGTTGGCACTTCATAGTGCCAGCTCATTTCACAGTCGCAAAGTAAAATTCATCTTACTTTTGTGAAAATTACATAAAATACTCGAAATATTAAATTGACCTCCGACGCTTTGCCTGTGATTTGTCCTATCCAGAAAAACGTACCTGTATATAGGCATGTACTTTCTTAACTAATCGGTGATAGTCATCCCCAATCTTCTTTGGCCAAGACACACTAAGATCCTTCTATTGTGAGAGTTTTGTTAAAGTTATTAGTGTACGTCAACATTAAAGAAGCAATTGACCAGCTTTGTTCTACTCTCCCCACACATTCATAACCACATCCATCTACTGCATTAGCTGGAGCAATACATTGTTATTGGAAAGTCAACTGGTACTATCAAATCTATTATTTCATAATTTCCTGTGCCTGAATACATGACATCCATGCATGCCACTTTATATGAAAATCTAAATATTGAAAGTAAAAGTTGCTGACACAATTTGCATCAAACAATCTATTAATTACTTTGTCTTCACAAGGTTATTTTTGAAGTGCAGCCAAATGGACTACATCTCTGCAGTTTCATTATCAATGACACTTGATATGCTCGTGCTGTGGGTTGACCTTTGAGGCATATTGCTCTCTCTGTATACTTTATTCGATTATCAGTTGCTTTTCAGTAAAAGCTTCCTTTCATAGACAGGAAACTCGCACTCTGGGGCATTCTACTTTCATTTTAATCTATTTTTGCTCTTCAGTACAAGTCACACTCTACGTTCATCAACGATATAATTAGCGGTTTAAAACTTTGAGACTACAATAATGCAATTCCCCGTCGGTTCGTTTAAATAGTCCGTAAAGTAATGTAATTTACAGCATCGCATTCACGGAAAATAGCCGTTGGGATAGATAGGAAGATATTACCTTTTTTTTCCTTTTACAATAATCGATATCAATTTCAATTTCAACAGCGTTGATTGAATGACGCTACCAAAACTGAATCGTTAGGCTACAAGTGTATGCCCGTTATGCAGTGATTACACTGACTGTTATGGAAAGTTACACTGAAAGAAATTCCCATAAGCGTACATTTTCACTCAGTATTGTAGCACTACGACAAGTTTTCCACTGAGTCATGTACGGGTCACTCTAAAGTATTATATTTTTTCTTTCAGTGTACCAACCGTCCACACATTTTCCCTTCAACTCGCCCAAGGTACCGTGAGTGTTAATAACTCTCGTACGGTCGTAATTTATGGCATAATTCTATTTTACAATGATAAATGAATGCATATTTTTATAGTAGCGGCCATGAAGGTACACGCTTAAACGCATACACATGTATGAGATTATTCGTGTGCGAATGTAGTTGTGTGCATATGCATGTGCATCTAGTGTATCCTTTTGTTTCGACTTCTATTAGACTTTATGATCCTTCAATAAAGCTCACAATTTTAATTAGTATTTGCTGATTAATGTGTGTGCTCGACTCACATGATAGGCAACACACTCAAATCCCATGCATACAAACAAAAACATTGGTGCAGACGCTTTTAAAGTTAAATGGCTGGCATCTATGTCTCATCAGTAGTGCTTGTAGTGGCTAATTAAAAACGCGCACAAAATTGGTGCATGGATAAAAAAATTAAAATATCCGTTTCATGCTGCATTTTCATGTTTTCTTTTACATAAGTTATAAAATAAAAAAATTCGCATCACTTTTTAAGTCCTTTTATTTTTTACTATTTTTTATACTTTTATTTGAATTTTTAATTTTTATATTCATTTGTTTAATGCCAACATTTTCCTGTCGATACATTTGTTGGATACGGTGCATGACTTCTGCTGATACTCTTCATTTAGAACGATTCGTTATTTTGTTGCTGACCAGCAAGTTCATTACTCGTCAAGAGGGCGGCTAGAGCTTTTGTACTATGCACTCAGAACATATCAGGCTAGACGGTCGGACTGACCACCGAGATATAGCTCGCTTGCTTCTCAACACAGCAGTCGTCAAGGTATAAAATGTCGGATTCAACCGCCGGCTCGCCAAAAGCTGTTGCACTGCTCCTTTCATCAAATGTAGCCAAAAGAGCTTTGCTACTTAATCAGACAGAAGAGTTTATAAGGCTACATATATACATTCATAACTATTCCTATGTATGAAGTAACAGCAGTAACAGCAGCAAGAGCTTAGGTAGCCAAACTTTAATAAATCCATTAGCATATCTTGATTGCGTCCTTTTTTATAGCAGCTCATGTATTCTGCTTATTGTCCGGAATCCATTATGAATACATTCGTGTGTGATAGTGCGTATCCGCCTATATTGATTTGAAAGAAAATTCCACGGTTGATTACTCCAGGAATTCAATTTGTCTAAAATTTTGTATTACAGACAACAAACTGTGCGCATCTGATTTGGAAAGCACTGTCATGAATTTGTTTCCGTACATAATAAATGGACTTTATATCCTATTTATAATATTTAACAAACAAAGCAAAAATTATATCTGCTGTAAAATATAAATGCATAATTGAAAACATATGTGTATATACGTTAATATTAATGACGAAAACCTCACTTCATTCCTTATTTTAATCGGAAACTAGACAAACATATCGGACAATATCGATATGGAACTATTGTTTATATTAATGGTGGAAGCTTTAGTAATCCGGAGGTATTTTCTGGTCGTTGAAAATCAGTACTCCTGCGTCCGGAGAGCGTTTTCCAAGGAATTACGGGGGAAGATCACCTGTCAGGAAGATTAATAGAAATTTTCAATCTGCCTAAAACTATGCATAATAAAAAAATTACTATGGTTGTATTTTTTTATTTTTTATCGTTCCTTAGTTTTGTTTTCAACATTTTTTTATACCCTTTATCTTTAAAGAAGTGGAAAAGGGAATACTAATTTTGTGCTTTTGAGAGGGGTTTCAATTTCAAGAAGGAGACGTGGCAGGTATGGACATATATATACAGATATGATCAGAATCAGTTTCTGAAAAATTCTAATTTTGTCCGTTCGTCTGTCAGTCTGAGGCCACTTTTTTCTACATCGTTAAAGATATTTTACTGAAGCTTTGCAAAAGTATTGTCTGGACAAAGATACAGAACCGGATTTCTATATGAGCCGGCTTGGACAAAAACCACGCCTACCTGCCATATATGGAACTTTTTTCACCATTTTTAAAATTGTTATAACATCCCTCCAATTGATGGAATAGTACCGCAATTTGGTAGTTTTGTAGATGTTGGTCATACTCAATGTGGGCGGTTTATATTTACTGCCACGCCCACTATTACAAATTTTTCATAAGAGCCCAGTATTAGCAAATATTCTAAGATATTGAAACGTGATTGCATACTTTTAGGATCCCACCACCACAAAATTCTAAGAAGAGAACAGTTGAGCTAAGATCATGACAGTGTGTACATCGTGTAGCAGTATTTCTAATTGTGATTTTGTAAATTGATGAAATTAATTATTAAGTAAAGAGCAAACTGTAATGAAGTAAACTTTTAGCCTAATATTAAATGTGTAAATTGCAATAGTTAAATAAAGTTAGTTATTTTAATTTAACCAGCGATTGTTTAATTACTACACAATCTAGTGGTACGATTGTCAGGACGGCAACTTCGGAACAGAATACATTTTTAGGACGGCAATTACGTAACAATATACATACTAATATAAATTTTCTCCCAAAAATATTGTATGGATGGGTTATTTTTATAGTCACGCCCACTATCGACATAATTGTATCGAAATGGTTAATCATCCACCTTATAGTCCAGATTTAGCTCCTAGTGACTTTTTCCTGTTTCCAAACTTGAAAAAATGGCTCGCAGGAAAAAGATTCATCTCAAACGAAGAAGTGATTACCGAAACTAACGCGTATTTTGAGGGGTTCCCGAAATCGTATTATTCAGATGGTATAAAAAAGTTGGAATATCGTCTTACTAAGTGTGTCGAAGTAAAAGGAGACTATGTTGAGAAAAAAATTGTTTTTGGAAAAAAAAATGTTTTTTTCCTACTTAGGTAGCTTCAATATCAATCCGCCCTCGTATGTCCAGAGAAGAGAGATAATCAAAACTTAAATATCAAAAGGCAAAGCAACGAAATACAGCTCATGGACGTGTGTACAGTTGGATAGAATACCTGAAGTATCAGAGATTGGGAGTTTACACGATAGCTACAAAAATTTTCCGGCATTATTTATGGAGGGTGCAACAAAAAACATCGATGCTGTATTAATTTATACATGGAGGAAAAAGTATCAATGTTTCCAATGCGGAATAGTATATATATATATATATATATATATATATATATATATATATATATATATATATATATATATATATATATATATATACATATATATACTCGTATATATTTATTTATTTATTTATATCTATATTATATGTATATGTATATGTATTTGAATAGTCATATTAGACTAGCCTAGCCCAACCTACGAGTGTAGTGGCACGCATATCCCGTGTGTTCAACTGCATTTATAAACCTGTTTGAATAAATATGTGAGAATTGTGGGAGTGGAGTAGACCAATTTTATCTCAATTGTATAACACTAAAATTTTTATTTCACTACTAGGAGCATTGCTGGGGTCATTTTAAATTATATTTGGAGAAGTATTTTCGTACTACAAATAGAATGTGTTTCAAGGGTTCTCAAGAAGGGTTCTCAATTTAGTCGTTTCCACATGTTTCCTGCGGAGTCCAGACAATTTTTTTGAAATTTGTATTTCAACAATAGGGATGGTAAACCGTGTAAGTGTCGTGTATCGTAAATTTAAGTTTCATTGAAATACGTTAAGTGCAATGTGCCTAGATTCAAAGATATCTAGCAACTAATTTTATTTTAGAAGTAATTTAAAGGTGAGTGTCTCGAACCTTACAAGCAGAAATGGAGAAGAGTGAATTTTTCGTGTCGACAAAACATTATTTTTTACGAACACTAACGGAATCGAAACTTGATCAATGGGTCGGGTTAAATCGACTTTGAAATACCCTTTACCTTTCCTTGTGCGTGCGACTTCAACAATGGGCTTTGTATAGCTTTGTAGTTTCAATATAAATACTAATATAAAATTTAATCCAAAAATATAGTGTCAGTTTTAATAATATGTAATGAGCGTGTCTCTAAAAATAGCACGCCCATTTTTTGTGTGGTGTTTGATGTTAGTACCCGCAACCATCCTTCGAAATTTCATTGATAAATCTTTACTAGGAACCTAGTAATGATTTTTGGTTAATTGTGGGCGTGGCAGTAGTATTATGATCTCCATATTCTGCACACACACACACTACTATGGAACCCGTTTATACTTCTGCCAATTTTTATTCCGATGGAATCGATACGAGCATAGGTAGGCTAAGTTTAATTTTAGACACGAAAGTTCCTTATATCAAAATTGGGCTTGTCTTTTCCTTGATCAACCATATTTGTTGCAGGTAGGTTTATAATGTCCACATGTTCTTTCCTGTAAAATTTCGTATATAAATCTCTACCAGATTTTAAGTTATGAATATTTGTTAATAGTGAGCGAGGCAGTTAATATATACCACCGACTTTTTGCATATTACTTAGTACGACCCTCATCTCCATAACTGCGAAATGGCGTCACTATTCCATCAATTGGACCGAAGCTATAGTAATTTTAAGAAAGGTGAGAAAAGTTCCTTATACAAGAGGTAGGCGTGGTCTTTGTCCAAATCGGCCATCTGGTTCTGTATCTTTGTCCAGATTATACTTTTGCAAAATTTCATTAAGATAGCTCTAACGGTATAGAAAAAAAGTGGCCTCAGTCTGACAGACGGACGGACAAAATAACAATTACTTAGAAAGTGATTCTGATCATATCTGTATATATATGTCCAAACCTACCACGCCTGCTTCTTGAAATTGCAACCCGACTCAAAAGCACAAAATTAGTAAAAGGTTAAAAATAGTTAAAGGGTATAAAAAGGAGTAGCAAAAAGTAAAGGTTCGTATAAAACAAGCACCGCTGCCGCCGAACATTCAGGACGCCAAAATTTGGTCATCAAAACAGAAATAATAAAATAAAATTCACGGTATTGTGATGAGAGTACGCGAGGTTGTTGAGAAGGTGGTTATTTTAATCAAAGGCAGCAACAACTTTTGAAATATATTTTGAACGTGATAAAGCAGTGTTTGGTGCAATCTGAAATTCTTTTGGAGTACTGTACCCTTGGAGAAAAACTGGACACATCAAAGTACACCAGAGATCAAGGAACAGTCGAGTCGGAAAGGGTCGCAGGTGGGTCGCAGGTGAAATAATTCATATAAAAAGAAAAAAAACGGTATCAAACTTATTCAAACTTATTAGTCAATCAACCACATGTTTGAATGAAAATGTCTATAGTTTGATAAATTAATTATCTTTGATATAATGAACAGGTGCACATACTTGTCATCTTCTTGCAAAACTCCTACAATTATAGATTAGGTTAGGTTTCACTTGCTGTCTAGATTACAGATAAGTAGAGAGAAGGCAAACTTGGACCTGATGGTTGTTCATTGTAACACCAAAAGGAGATATGTATGCAGGAGTCTTACTCCAGCCATTTTGAAAGTAGACCGAATCTCAATCCGTTTTTCACATTAAATAATTTCCGATCCACTCCATGTTCTTGGATGAGAAGCACCCTAGAGTATTCCATCTGCGCTTGGGGAAGGCCGGATTATAGTAAATGGACATTTGTCTTTTTCTCATACTCATTTTTCTTGTGTTTGGTGTATGGTAAGTTGACTCACGATATGTCACTGAACAAGACTCTATAAATGCTTTCTTTTGCACATCATTCCGACTGATATGGGAGATGTGTTCCCATCGGAGTATCTCACAAATGCTACTTCCGTCTATAACAATGCATTTATTAAACACTGCCCCATATATTTATATGTAGAATGAAAACTCCCAAATCAGTGAAAGTGGTCAGCAGAAGAAGCCAAACATTTGATAAATTGCTCAGATAATTTTTTATGATACTCAACTAATTCTCAGGGCTTTAGATTTTCTCACATTTTCGAATACGTTAACATGAACACGTTAACAATTCACACCTAATAGTATGGAAGTCCAGAATTGACTTTGGCTGTCAAAGTTTAGTTTAGTTTGACATTTAATTTCTGAAGCCATTAAGGCGAACTTTAAAAAAAGGGGAAAAAATCAATTTCCATTCTCCTCGCAATAATTTAAAATTCACAAAATTTAAGTAAAGTCCTGCATTGAGTTTCTTAAAGTATGCATACTTGGCTTTAAAGTTTGTGACAACTCTTCCCACATGTGCAATGCATGCCTCGAATATATGCAAACGCGTATACCAACCACCGCCCATATTGTCAACAACACTTTTGATGGGAAAATGGAATGACATGTCAAGTGTGGGCCTGTCACATGCAAACTTACAGATTGTTCAAGGCACATACGAGTAGAGTAAAAAAGCTGAGCGAAAACGCCAAAATCGAACAGTTAAAAAATATTTTTAAATTGTTGTTGCAAATTATTGCTTTATGGTATTATTTTTTGGGCGTGGTGTACTCATTTCATGCTGAAATTATAAGGCTTCTTGTTTTGTATGTATGTACATATATACATATGTATATGCATATGGTTTTTCTTTTTTTTCACCATATTTACCACCATAATTTTTTGTTTGATTTGCTGTCCCTGTCTGCCCCACAAAGTGTGAAGTGAGCTCGTACATTGTATATTGGTTGATATTGGAAAATAATGACTTGTTATTATAAAGAGCACGAGCGTGCAATTACAATTCTGCCCTGTCAGCATACAGTGGCAATGGTGGTTTTTTTATTAAAAGCTGTTGGTCTTTTCTTTTTCCATGTAGTCGGTATTTATATTTTTCCGTCTATCGCAACAGAGCTCACCAGATTTTATTCCAGAGATTTATTCGAATTCGCACGAAATCCTCAACAACACTTTTTTTATGAATAGTGTGAGCTGGTTTTGTAGGTCGAAACTATTAATAACGTTTTGCACAACTTGTCTCAAATGATTTTTTCAGAGGCACACTTGGTTTTAATACAGATTTATAGAAGTCTGCCAACTATCCTACAAGTTACAGCTAACATATTCTTTGTAATTTGCTACTCTATTTACCACTTTTCTTTCCTGACATTCCATCAGATTGTTTCGCGATCTTGCATAATAAGAATGATATGAATATGTAAGTCATACTAAAAATCCCATCAACCTATCCATGAACACTGATCTCATCTGTGTTTGGAAAAAATATGGCTTTATGTATAATTAAATATCCAATTACCACGAAAATTTTCATTAACTTGTGGGATGTTTGAATAAATCAAGATAAAACCTTATTGAGTTGTTAAAAGCGCTGTTCTCAATTTCTATAAAAACAAGTAAAGAAAACTTAAGTATGTAAGACCTTTGAGATACTCTTATCCCTTACATGTGCATCCGAGTTAAATAATATATAATATCTCTATGAGCCCATTTGGAAAATGACAACTATCTCCCATATATCAAAATTTTGGCACCCATTTTAAAACGACTATAAAATCGGGCCAACTGATGTACAGTGACGCAATGTAACATTAAGTAGATTTGGGTCCTACTAGACACTATGCAAAAAGTGGGCTATATATTTTTACTGCTATGCCTGCTATATGTTAACACATATTCATAACTAAAGCTCTATAAAATATTTATGGACGAAATTTTATGCGAAGAATCATATGGATATTATAAAGCCAGATATATTCAAAGGGGGGTTAATCAGATGAAGGACACGCCCACTTTCCATAAAAGTACTTTTCGAGACTAAAATTAAAAGTTGCCTATCTATGCTCATATTAATGATATATGAATTTAGTAGTAATTACATTGGGTCCATACTAGTGCGTGTGCCAACTATGGGTACGAAATTTCACACGACAGTTCAGGCCACTAGCATTAAACACCAAAGTGGGCAGCTTATCTTCACAAGTTCGAATAATACATTATAAATCTAAGCACAACAAGTACTACCAACTACTCGCTGTGAAGAGCTACGAAGAATACTAATAAATCGATTGTACATCCAACCACCACTCAAATATACAGAAAATAATTGGGCTAAAACTAAAATCGAGAAGGCAGAAGTTTTCTCTGCACAATTTAAAAGCACACCAAGCTCTCACCTACAAATAAACTGTTGATACATAAATCAATAATCATGCCTATTTGGAGATATGGCATTGAAATGTGGAGAGCCGCACCAAATTTGAACGGCAGAATAATTCAAATAATTCAGTGCAAAACTCTTCGTACCATCGTCAATGTTGAGTGGTGTGTATCAAACGAAGACATCCACCGTGACCTGTACATTAACTCTGTAGAAGAAACCATCTAAACAAGCAGTCTGAAGCACATGCACCGCCTGTTAGCACTTACAAATCGAGATTTGAGCAAAATTCCTGTACTAGAAACTTCGCAACCATGAAGACTGAAACGTTGCGCACCAACAGAGCTAGGGAACAGATGTTTATAAATCTAGCCTGAAAAATATTATATAGCAAATAGAGCCGCCCTCTACGGCCTAGTGGTAAACATGCTAGTCTCACAGTCAGAGGGCCGCAGGTTGAAATGCTGGCCCGGGCTAGGTCTTAGAAATGCTTCTTTCTAAAAATTAATTTCTTCTACGAGTCGAAGGCTTCAGTACCTAGTACTCATTCCCCTAAACCCTCGCAATTACCGTTAATTATGGTGTATTATGTAATATAAAGTAAATGTAAATGTAGTCTTAGATATTGGGTTAAGATTACCTTTATTTCCTGACTGTTAAAATTATTAGTTGGTGTCAATAGACAGATGTAGTGTAAATGGGATTAAAAAAGAAAAATCTTCACAACCACGCAAACTAATGACACATTTTTATAAGGTGTCAGTATATTTCTTAATAGGTTCAACAAATAAAAAGATTATATTCCAATCACTTGAACAATAAAGAAATGAATGAAGAAATGTTATACACAATATCAAAGTTCAGTAAATCGCCAGTTCAAAGCACAGCCCTTCTCTGTCGTGTTGCGAGCATCGACTGCCAAGTCCAGTACCTTAGTCCCCACATATGTCCCTTTGTACAACGGTTCAAACTTATGCGACTGCCCTGTAGCCGTTGATACATGTTCAATAACAACTTACTCACCTTCTTCATAGTGTTTTAGTTGTTGATGCTTAGCGACGTATCGTAACTTCCACTTACGTTTCTGTTCTTTAATATTTTCTGCAGAGTTTGTTTGGTGTTCGTCCTGAATTGGTTGAATGATTTAGTTCTGACTATCATCCCTTAAATTGTAATTGAATATCAATTCGTTGGGACTGAATTTGGTATTGGAATTGCGTTGTGAATTAATACACCACTGCAGATTGGGCAAAGCTGAATCCCAATCTCTGTCCATCTCCGTACAACATTTAAGAGACGCCAATACAGTCTTATTAACCCGCTCAGCCTGACCGTTGGCTCTGGGTGTTCTTACCTCTGTTTTGATATGCTGTATACTATACATATCCATGAAAATTTCGAATTCCTTAGATGTATAGGCTGAACCCCTATCTGTTATTACCCGAAGAGGTAGGCTAAATATTCCCATTACCTCTAGAAGAGTTTCTATCACCGGCGAAGTCTTGGTATTTCTCAATGATTTCACCACAACATATCGAGCCCTAACCGCCAAAAAGACGTAAGCACCATGATTATCGATTTTTGTTTTTTGATAAAAATCGATAGTTTTCGATCATTCGCATCATCTCACAAAATACCATAGCTGTAAAATGAACCGTTATGATTTTACAGCGAAAACAATTTAGACGTATGTACATATTTCGTTTGTTTACATATTTTGTTACAACGAAGTGGTGCTTACGTATTTTTTCGATTCAACATATTAGTTTTGATTAGCGGCAAAATCGCAAAATATTTTACTTTTTATCACGAAAAAATTTGAAAAAATAAAAAAATAAAAACAGAACAAAGTTTTTTTACTAATATCATTGGGCGTAACCGCCAAAATATAAATTAGTAGCTATCCAGCATGACAGCAAAAAAGACGTAAGCGACATTAATACCCATTTTCTTGGAAATATATTAAATAAAATAAATGCAATGTATAGCTAAGAAATAGAAGTGCATACATACTCAATTTCGAGGCAATACATATTCCTGAACCAACGATTTTTAAAAAATACTTCCCCTGTAAAATTTGGTTATTGGCGCTTACGTCTTTTTGGCGGTTAGGGCTCGATATTTGCTAAAAGAGCACACCACTACAAGAATGTAAGCGTTACCGCGTTTACTACGGGAAAATGGCCCCAAAAGGTGCAAATTCATACTCCTGAATGGAATCGAAAGTACATCGACTATGTGGAGTTGTCCTTCGGCCTTACCTCCTTTCGCCTTATTCCAACAGCAGTCTGGACAAGCATCAATGTAGGATTTGATGTACCGTCTCATGCGTGGAAACCAAAAATCCCTTGCGATTCGTTCTAAGGTCTTTTCTACCCCGAAATGGCCCGCATCGTCTTGGCATGATTTTACAATTCGCCATTGGTATAACCAGCTTCTTATCTTGGTTTACCTTCCGATACAACCGTCCTCCTTGAATTACATAGTCATTTTTAATCTGCTTCTTGTCATGTGCATCTTTCCCACTTAGCACCTTCACAATATTTTTCAGCTTTGGATCCTGCAATTGCATAGACATGACCCAGTCCGAATCACATGTATGTTAACATATATGATTCCGCTACTGTCTTGGCTTCGCTTGGTGGTGGGGTCGGCTCATACCATCTACATGTCCCATTTTCGCACAAACTCCTGAAGCCGTAACCACCATCTAGCTATTCGTGATGGAAGGGGTGATGTTGCCTTAGTTGTTAACCACTGCATTACAATATGTCACTATACGGAAGTGTGTACCCAGCATATATAACCTAAATCGTTGCAATATCTCCAATATCACCAACACCTCGAGTTCATGGCTTGCATACCTGCTTTCAGCTTCACTGCATTGACGGCTATCGAAAAGCACAGGCTTCCAATTATCATATTCGCACTGCAGCAAAATGCCTGATAAACCCACTGCGCTTGCATCTGTATGCACTTCCTGCTGCTTATTTGCCTCAAATATAGTTAACACTGGTCTGCTGGTTATAGCTGCTTTTAAAGTTGCAAATGCATCTTCCTGTTCCTGCAGCCACTGGTAAGACACATTTTTCCATAACAAGTGGGTAAGTGGGTGTGCAATGTGGCTGTAGTCCTTTACAAATTTTCTGAAAAATCCGGTTACCCCAAGAAACTGTCTCACTGTAGTTACGTTTGCAGGCAATGACATCTCAGCTTGGTGCTGCTACTCTGGAGCAGAATTCGAAATGCACACACCTTCTACATTTATAGAAAGAACAACTGCCCATGTACCATACTAGGGATACATTTATCAATAACTAATGTTCATGATCTTAAAATATTAGGAGTGGTTTTTAATAAAAAAATACTCATGGCGCTCCCATATTGAATTACTTACATTACCTTTATATGAAACACTAAATGTCATAAGATGTCTATGTAAATGTTAATGCAATTTCAGTAATTATTCTTTATTTTTATCTAAAATCGACAATGGTATATACCTTTTTGAATTCCCTCCCAAAGCATTGATCAATATAATTAAAATAATAAAATAATATGTATAAAAAAAAGCAGCTTTAAGAACTTGGAGCTTTTTGGACCACGAATAACCTCTTTAATGTAGGAATCCAACGTCACACCGATAGAAAACAGAATATATCTGATAACTGGCAAATTAATAAAATCCTTAGCCCTATCAAAACTCGTCTCTCTAATAAGTATATGAAATTACCATATGTAATTATAAGAACATTTCTATTTACTTCTGCTGCGCAATATGAGGAAGCAGACAGAAAAATAGTAGGGTTTCTATCAGGTCATTACTATCTGAAATATCACCTGACTAAAATCGACATTCTTAGCGATACGGAGAGGCGACTCTGTCAAGAAGAAGAAACCACAGAGTACATTCTATGCAGCTGCATTACATTGAGAAGGACTAGAATGAACATATTCCACCGCGACCAGCTGGTCCTGTTATGGACACTCTCAAATTCATCCATAGAGCGGAAAAGATAATGCAAGAACATGACATTCAACTTCTTCCTTTCTTTAGATTAGGAACATCTAGGTAAAAAAAGGACCTGATGACTTTACTTGGGATGCTTTGACATCACCAAATGGATGAAATGCTATGGCATTACTGAAGAATACCGGTACAATACCAATAGGGTATAGTAGATCAGACAGTTGTGATCACATGATTCAGTAATGACAAAAACTAGAATCACACAAGAGATCTTTTAGATTGCAATGTCGGCCCATGGGGCAAACTACTATAACACAATAATTAATTATTACTTCTCCTTTTTCACATCCCCTCCCAACCGATAAACTTAAAACCTCCAGAAAATCTACTTTGGCATTTACATCAGTTCTCCATCAATATCTAAACTTTTTTTCAATAAAGCATCAACTTCTCGTGTAATCTTCCAACAAACGTAAACAGCATCACACCGATATCAATTTTATCTTTACAGATGGATCAAAACATGAAAATAATCAATCTTTAAGTATAACCAGTAATAACTATTATAAGTTAACTCAATAATTATTACAAGTTAATTTAATATACTTAATAAATAAATATTCAAGACCTATACAAACTTTGTGGCTAGAAAGCCATACGAGATAAATGGGGTCGATCAGATAAGTGTCACGCCTCCCTCCCATGTAATCAACATAAAATTACCTTAGCTATGCTCCTGACGATGATATATGGATAAGTCTCTAAAACTCGGGTCGAAACAGGACTTTTAGTAACAGTGGCAACATTTTCTTCGACAGAACTATTTCTTGCGAAGTTGTTTCCGTCGTAGCATGGAAAAAAGCGAACGTTTGTATACAATCTCTATACACACTTCGTAAAGCCGGCTGCAGTGACCGATTATGTGAACAAAAAGTTCACGAAATGCAATTAAAGCACAGGTCTGAAATATATAAAGAGATACTGGAGTATGGTGAGTTCAAAATAATGTGAAAATCTAACTTGAACGTTTTCGAAATTTTTGTCGCATAAAGAACAACTTTCAGAATGCCGGAGGAAAATCAGCCAAGCTTTAACTCTGGTTCACTTTAAAGTCCTTCGTGTTAAAACGGTCCTTAATTTATTAAAAAACTGCTCGCTCTGTGTACCTGTCTTTTGCAAATTTTAATTCATACCACATCAAGTTGCGTATCGTGTTGGAAATGAGTTTTCAAAGAAATAAATTTTAGGAAAATGTTGACGGGCCTTGTTCCAAACGTAGGGTCCACTGGTATCAAGCTGTGCGAATATGAGAACAACCAATATCCAAGTTAAATTGGAAAATGTATTAAGCGCCACAGAGTGCTGAGTGTGTCGTTGTGTTTATATCGTGCGCTCCTACCTCCCAGTTGTCAAATGCTCATAAAACCTAATTTCCGAACTCAATATGAATGTCATATTTTTTATTTTATATTTCAATTTTACATTTTTTTTTCTTTGTTTTTACTGGTTCGAATGTAAGTCACAGGCACACCAACCCAGTCAGCCACACCCATTGTATGTTGCTCACAGTAGCAGTCCTTATCGTGTGCGTTTAGGATTTTGGTTGTTGCCCTAAGCAATAAATTTTTATGCATATAGCCTGATACTAACGCACACAACAATACACACACACACACACACACACAGTACTAAAGCTCTGTTTTATGCAGCATGTGACAGAGTCACACAGCACAACAAGCCCATTATCCTTGTACAGATGCAGCAGGAGCAGCAAGTGCATAACGCAAACGGCTAGAACTGCATGAACACATTCCAGAACTCACACTCACGCGCAGACACAAATTCAAGTACACCAAGGCACTTCGTATTAAAATTACTAATCCAAATCAATTTGCACCAGGAGCCTCATTTCATTCTATTATTCCACAGCCAATTTACACGCTGGATGCCTGCCTGGTAGGATGGTTGGCTGGCAGTAAGGACTTCAAGTCGCATCGAGTTGAGGCGAGTCCTTAATGCTGCCGGGCTGTGCAATGCAACTACAGTACTCCTTCGTGACGCATCATTTTCGATTACAGTGTGGAGCTTAGTTTTTAACACAGTAAATTTTATACTTTTTTTTTACTTTTTATATTGCTTTTTATTGTATTCATTGTTTATGTTGCTGCAACATTAAATTGTACACAATAAAAGTTTATTGCGCGGACAGTGCCTCCCCACCAGCAAAGCAGTTAGTCTCGCGTCCCATGTCCTATGTACCGACTGCCGCCTACACCACATCGCATTAGTAGTCGCCAATTCTGCTCCATCCTTCGTACTGCATTCAGTTCAGTTCATTTACACTACCATCCAGTGACCGCCGCTCTGCACCTTTTTAGTTAACTGCGCATTGTTTTGTGTACACAATTGCTGCTGTTGCTGCTACTGCTGCAAGGCATGTCAAATTTGAAAACAGTTACAAAACTGTAAATGACAAAATGTTAAATGGGCTTTCAATGCCCGTAGTCTATCTCCTCTCCACCCACCAAGTCACTCTGGCTTCGTTTCTAAAATTTCTTGCAGTCTGTTTTTCTCTCAATATTCAATTTAATTCCAGTGCCACAGCATTATTTACGCCGTTGGAGACAGTTGACGCGCCACCGCGTGAACCTAGTCGTCTGTCCACACTTCTGAAAACATGATATAAAACAGGTCATTAAAGGATAACACAACACACAACTCCTGAGCTTGTTTATGCGTTTTGAATTTGTAGTTATTTGCCTCTTTTTTTTAGTTTAATTTAATTGTTCTTATTGCTGTTTGCCCGTCCGTTTGTCGGCATTGCCATAAATATGAGATACAATGTAACAATACCCGCCGTTGTCGCAGCCTTAAGTTTTCTGCCGCCTTTTTTGACTGGTCTGCATTGATGCCATTCTGCTCCATATTTTTGTTTTTGGTTTTATGACCATTTGTAATTGTTGTTGTAGCACATTTTCATTTGTTTGAGTTTGCATTTTGCACAAAGTTTTATTTTTGGTTTACATTTCGAATTTGTTGGAAATTACTTTTTACTAAACTTTTCATACGGAATTGTGATTTATGTCTATTGTGAATGAAATCTAATTAATCATTGTGAATGAGTTGTGTTGTAAAAACACACACAACAACAATAACGACCAAGTTTTTTAAGCAGCAATTTTCAATGCAAGAGTTAACAATGTATAATTGTAGTTGTAACATATTTTTCCCGCTGCAGGATGCGCTCAAATCGGACGCAGGATATACTATGAGTCGTGAAATAAAAGTAACACTTCCTGTTAGTTGCAGGGTAGTCAGTTGAACGAATAAATAAGATTTAGCGATTGTTAAGTGGGTAAAATACTATTGCAACAGACTCAACTCGACATGGGGAGGCGATGTTAAGACAATTTTGACATTATTTTGACAAGATGACATCGTGGCCAAAATAGAATATCGTAGCTTGGTATTCGTAGAGACAGTCATAGTTTCGATACCCATTTCGATGCAGTCACAACACATTCTTGAAGTAAAATCATATAATATGAGCAAAATGATTACCGGTTGTGAGCAAGCTCAGGGGAGAGACATTTTTCGATGCGTTTCTTATCTATATTTTACCATTCTAATATTCTTAGTGCAGTTAGACATATGCCCCGATTATAAAACAAATAAGTGATCCACTAATTTTATTGAATAGACAACTATATTGAAAATAGACAATTATAACAACACCGAATTTGTCTGCAATTGAACGCTGTCTAATTCGAATAGGTTGGAAACTATGTAGCTTGAATTGAGAAAAAATTCAATCAAAGAATAGGCTATGTGGCCAAACTAAGGACCATAGAATATGTTCAAGAAACCACCAATTTATTGGGACAAATATTTTGGAAAATATGTGTCCGGGGGTGTGGATTAACAATGATTCATAGACTCATGCTGGAAAATGAAATTTTCTAAACTACAAAAAAAAACCAAACATTTTTGGACAAAATGCCTAAAACTCGAAGATAGGAAAATTGGGATCCCTATCGCCACACATAGAAGGAATATAAGTTGAAGATGAGGAAATATAAATATAATTATAGGGGCTTCTGCAGTGATATCACAGAATTGAAGGATTATATTAGATTATATATACGAGTATATTCTTCGAGGGCCTCATGAAGCATTTTTAATTTTAAATCGCAATGGAATGAAATTTGAGGTGAGGTTTTCATACACATCTTGCGCAGGTGGGGAAACAGCTTAGGGTAATCTTAGAACGTAAGCTAATAGGGAATACTCATGTCGGTTACATGGTAAATGAGCCCCCAAAGGTGTTCCGACTCTGGCAATCCTATGGATATATCTTGAGAATGAGCAGTGCTAAAACTTTTCTAGTCAAATGGAGACCGTGAAAACTTTCTTCCTATATTATTCTATATTTATTTTCTTATTTTATCACCTTTATAATCGTTATCATACCTATCTGGGCGAAAAATAATAGTGTGGCAGATGGTGCTGTGGAAAGCCAGATTTCTTTCTGCTCTCCCCAAATCTTAATCAATTTCGTATTCGGCTGGGAATGCACCAAGCTGACTTTTTCGTTTCGAAATTACGAGTATATTTTTTCTGGCACCATCTTTAAAAAAGGTAAAAAGGGTATATTAATTTTGTGCTTTTGAGAGGGGTTGCAAATTCACGTGGTAGGTATGAACATATATATGCAGATATGATCAGAATCACTTTCTAAGCAATTTTTATTTTCTCCGTCCGTCTGTCCGTCCGTCAGTCTGTGGCCACTTTTTTTCTACACAGTTAGAGTTATCTTAATGAAATTTTGCAAAAGTATAGCCTGGACAAAGTTTTCGACAAAGACCACGCCCACCTCCCATATATGGACCTTTTCTCATATTTTTTAAAATTAGTATAACTTCGGTCCAATTGATGGAATGGTGACGCACTTATGGAGATATGGGTCCTAATAAACACTATGCAAAAAGTTGGCGGTATATATTAATTGCCACGCCCACTATTAACAAATATTCATAACTTAAGAACTGGTAGAGATTTAAGGACCAAATTTGACGGGAAGGAACATGTGGACATTATAAAGCTATCTGCAACAAATATGGTTGATCACGGAAAAGACACGCCCACTTTTAATATATGGAACTTTCGGGTCTAAAATTAAAATTAGCTTGATCGTATGGATTCCATCGGAATAAAAATTGGCAGAAGTATAAACGGGTTCCATAGTAGTGTGTGTGTGCAGAATATGGAGATCATAATACTACTGCCACGCCCACAATTAACCAAAAATCATTACTAGGTTCCTATTAAAGATTGATCAATGAAATTTCGAAGGATGGTTGCGGGTACTAACATCAAACACCACACAAAAAATTGTTTCGAATAGTTTCTGTTGCGCGCTAACCATCAACTATTTACAAGATCTGAGCTTCGGACAGAGCAGCCTCATGGTCAATTCATAGTGAAACCCCCAATCATTCATATTGAAGGAAATGAAATGAAACTCTTGAGACGAGATATTATTAAAAAATGTATTACAAAGAATGGCTTCAAATCAAGTACTGTGCTCTGCTCTAGGAAAACTTCGCTTCGGGCTATTGCTGACGATATGTGCCCTCACAGTTTTTCTTTTCTTGCTTTCTGCATCCCTCGGCCGTCCACACCAGCCAGCAACCAAACAGTGCTAAGAACCAAACTAACATAATTTTAATTTATTTGCCTTAAATTTTGAGCGGAAGCGCATAAAAAGTTATTTTCATTAAAATTTTGTTGAATCTGGTCACAGATGAGTATGCGGTTTTTACAGTAAGCAAACTCGTAATACAAATGAACATAAGCACAACACAGTTTCACAAACATGCACACTCAAACGCTTGAGAAGGCTCATCATACGGCAGTGGAGGAGGACATTTTTAATTTTGTTCCACAAAAATGTTAATTTAACATGAATTTTGCGGAAAATTTCATCGTGCTCGCTCCCCCTTTGAGAGTGAAATTTTGTTCGTACGTTCTTTGGCTTTTTTCAGCGTTTATGGAATATGGTGACACGACGGGAGGTATGGGTCAAGCATATGTCAGCGCTTTATGAATTGCTGCAGCTCCACTACTATTGGCTATTTGCGAGTGTTTGTTGCTCTCATTTACATATGTATGGCTGCGCGTCCGTATATATGATGAAATGCAAACACACGCAAACATACATTAACACTCGCAGCGAAATCGACAAACAAATAAACCGAGCGCATTTACAAACAGCATGCAAACACATTCATGCACTGTGCTCGCCTATGAACACCGTCCCTGCAGCGAAAAGGAGCTATCGTACACTCACAGCTCACAGTAAACCTCGAAAACATCTTATTATAGTCTGATTCATTTCAGCCGCTGATGCTGTTTTTGTTAGCCGTTTGAGGTACAGGTATACTCATATAAATGTCGATTCGTGTTGATGTGCATATGAGATAAATGATATACAACGCTTTCTAAGAATAGACGAATTCAATAAAATGAGTAGTAAAACTAATAAATATATCTTATGTATTCTGTTTTTAAATAATATTTTTATAATTGAATTTCTTAATTTAAAATTTGTTTCTATTACTTTCTTTCGAGTCGAAATCATTAGATGCTAATACTTACTTCCACTTGCAGACGCAATTAATTAAGTAAGGTAAACTAATAAATAAAAAAAATTTAAAATAAATATTTTTTTTAAATTTTTTAGAATATTTCATTGGTTTATTTGTAATTTATAATATATTTTTTAATGTTTTTATAATATTTTTATTTATATTATTTCTATTTTTATGTCGGAGTAAAAGAAGCGAAAAATACTTGCTTTCACAGATTGGATAGCTTAAGACGGGTACAATGATGTAAGACCGTAAGATTTGGGTGCTAACAAATTCCCCTGGTGAAAACTGTCATAGTGTTCTTAATAATTCTCTCTGTGTGCCTAACGTATTTCAAAAAATGGCAAACACAACTCGCCAGCACAAAATTATTTGGTTACCATTACTTACTTCTTGTATCTTGCCTCTAAATCGACTCTACTGAAACGAATCTGTATACAATATTCATAGAACACAATTTATTATTGAAAATAATCCCAAAAATCTGTAGTTCATGAGAGAAATGAAAACAAGAACAAAATTTGGAATAAGTTGGAATTCAAGTTAAACTTTCCCGAGTCAGGCGGGTACTATTGGACTATGTCACAGTGTCCTCTCCGTGAATCGACAATTTTCAAGTTTTGCTTGTTTGTAAAACTGTCCCAGATCTTTGTGGCTAAAACTACTACAATTAAAATTGATTTCTTTCAGTTTATGCTATTAGCATAGTTTTGCTCGCTAGTTGTATCGTTTACATAGTTTACAGTAAACAGTGAAGCCCTAAAATTTCATGTTCTTTTTGTCAAACTTACTTCCTCGTCAGCCATTTTTCCACTTTAAAAACTTCTGTTTCTCCATTTGTTTTTCATTCACTTAAATTTTATTCTACAGTACTTATTAATCAGAATTATTATGGTTCTATCCAAGGATATACTGGCAGTTTCTTTCAAACTGACTCTTTTAGCCATATTTTGATCCAGAAATCAGGCAACTATCATATGTCACTGTGACGAACTATTTAAGTTGTTTTTGCAATTAGTATCATATTTTACTGCAGGGTATGCACTCGTACAGTAATATGCATGTGCATCCATACATACATATGCAAATGCGTACGTGCGTGTGTGTGTGTGTTAAGAGGAAACCACATTTATACGTTCGCATCACATCAGTGATGAATGACTCTTTTAATTAGTTGCCGCAGGACATGCATGCACTGCAAAATGAATGCTTGTCTGTCCTTGCGTTCAGTCATCGTCCGACTGCCTGCCCGTCTGCCTGCCGGCCTGCCTTACTTTATGTCTAGCCACCAAGTGCACCAACGAGTATCTCCTATGTGTGCAAGTGTTGTAAGGATGTGTGTGCTTGTACGCTCATTTATTAAATAGTATATCCGAGTGTCCTTTTTTCGCCAAGCTGCTTTATGGCGCTGCTATTTGCGAAAGTTCATCATTTCACAAAGTGTATTTGCTGTTGTGTAAATGTGAGTGGCTACATGGCCGAGGAACGAGTGTGTTTGCGTATGTAGATGTGTGTGTGTTTTTACTGTGGTAATATTGTCGTCAAAGCGTCTTTGACTTACTGCAAATCTTCTCTTTGTCTTCTTTGCGTCTCTAACGGTGGTCATGGGTGTCAATACGTATGGGTGTACTTACATGTGTGGGAGTGTGAGGGTGTGTGAGTGTGTATGTTTGTGAAGATAGGTATGACAAGTAAGTTTATTAATAATTTTTTCAAGTGCTTAGTTAGCACTAAGTTATGAAAAAATTTTTAGTAATTTAGCCATGAGGGCGTCTCGTTATCTTTTCTGTCAAAATGCATATCTTATAAGTCAAATGCTGCTTGATGTAACTGAATACCTGTAATTAATTAGTAAATGTCTGTTTGGGGCAAGCATCGTTGGATCAATCTGAAACTTAGAAATTAATTTCTGAATAGTGAAATCGAAGAGGTGTTTATTACACTATAATGTTGTAGTGGTGGAGGGAGGATGCCAATCCTGCCCACGGCGTTATATATTAGCAGTGCGCACTTCTTTTCATTTATGTTGAAGACCTTTGTTGCTACTACTCAACCCATTAAATACATAATGAAAGGAGGGTATTATTTGCTTCTTTAATTATCTGAGGAAATTCCCTTATTTATGCACTGTAATTGTAGGAATTACGTCGCATTATTTGAATTAAAATATATTTTATGCATTTTGTTTTTTAAAACGAATATGCCTGCATATTTGTCGGACTCATAAGTGGGGAAAAGTGATTAATCACACAACCGGATCAAATATGTTGTAAATAATAAATTCTCCACGACTGATCTTACGAGAATAAAAGGCAACCTGACAACCAAAAGAATTTTGGTTATCACTAAATTAGCAGAGAGTTAGTTGAAAAGATAAATAAGTGCAGGTTTTAAAATAACTGTAGTATATAAGTTAAAACTCCTTCTCCCAGCTGCTGGTCACGCTTATTCACCTCACCCAGATGCGTCGATCCAGCAACACCTCACAACTGACTAGCCGCCGTGCGTGGTCCCGCTCTCAGGTGGACCTACTCCACAGGTATGTGGTCTCGTTGGTGGTGTGCGATCCGACAGCGAAGGGAGGAATACATCGGCAGAGGATGATTCCACACAGATATTATTTTCCAATTAAAATAATAGTTATTGTAACTATAAATTTTACAATATTTATTACCTCAACTAATCACAAACAATAGTTATTTTACTTCATTTATTTTTTAGGCATTGACCATTAGAATAATGTTTCACAATTCACAACTAGTCATAAAAAATAGTTAGTTTAGTTCAATTCCTTTTTAAGGCAATAGCATTTAGCACAAATTCATTACTTCATTTAGTCGGGAAACCTTAGTTATCAGTGTACCGTTCATTGATAATTCGAGCCCTACCTCGTAATTTATTTAGCCCGATTTTCTTTCTGTCCACTCCCTACTAGACTAGTCATTACATGTTCCCCGACTCTAAATGAAAACTCGCTTTTCGAGGTATATGTGACCAAAGTTGCTGCGTTAACCAAAATCTAATATCGGATCATTCGCTTACCAGAGCGGATTTGCAATTTTTCAGTGCATTGGTCGGTTGCACTTAATCAAAGTTAAGTTATTAATTGCTTGAGACGACGTGTGAAGTTTGTGAGCGGAAGTCTCCCAACAACTGAGACTGACGGACAGTTTGCACGCGCTAGCAAATGAAGAGATGCGTTCGCGCTGCACTCCTATTAACTTATAAATAAAACCTTGTGATCCTCTGAATAAATTTTAACTAGTTTAACTGTTCATTTTTCCACCACAACATATTAGTATACAAAGTGGAAGTATGTCAATATTTTTGTATAAAAATATAAAATCAATATTTTTCTTGAACACGCCAATGAGAGTAAAGGATACAATCCAGCATAGTTGAAATTGTTAATTGGCAATTATCAAAAACTATACCATTGTCTACTTTGGGATTAATGTCATATAACCTGATAAGCTGACTAACAAAGAGATTATGAAAATTATATGGTGAGAAAACTTGATCGGTCCAATTTTGCGTTTCAATTCTTTACTATAAACGTATTAGTATTGAATATGCTGTAATTTTTGTACAGGCAATGAAGCTATATAATATTTTATAAAATGTTTCATAGAAGGATTGATATGCGGGACATATACATAAGTAAATTATATTAATTACACATACTCGAATGGATCGACAACAATCGAATTTGATTTTTGAAGTACATTTTATTTGGTTCTACCAGCATTCAATATTGAATTGAAAATATTATTGATTGAAAATATTAGTGAGAAGGACCAATGGTAGGGTTTGTGATTAGCAAGCAAAAATAATATCCCTCCAAGATAAGGGAACTGCATTCGCTGCTGTCATGAGCACTCAGCCAAGATCTAAAAATCAAACATTACTAACCAAATTTCAGAATAGATAAATGGGACACGTACAAAAAATTAGGTTTCATTTATTATTATTTGTGTTTGAATTCAATATACTACGTACTTGTAAAGTATATTCATGCAATCGGTAAAATTCTTCGCATAAACATATAGTCAGGTCCGCAATGCTTCGCAAGAAGTGTGACAATTTTTTGTTTGTTTGTCTACGATCACATTCTTCTGACCATTTATGTCCCACAAATTGTCAATAACCAGTAATAGCAAAGCATTCTATGTATTATAGTATTTTGTTTAATTTTGTGATGACAAATGCAGTGCTGGTAAACATTTTGGT